>OZ020314.1:26995008-27595008 GCA_963971305.1 Arcuatula senhousia | reverse complement strand
ACCTAAGCCCTAAGTGTATTTAAATATGCTTAACCCTTACCCTAAATGTATATTTTTAATAACCATAATCCTAATTATATGTTTTACACTAACCCTAACCTTAATTATACGTTTTTGTACTAACCCCTACCACTTATTTTGTGTTTTCATCGACTATAACCCTAATTGTATAATTTTGTACTAATTCTTACCCTAAATGTATCTTTATATGCTTACCCCTTACCCTAAGTGTGTGTTTTATACTAACCCTAACCCTAAGTGTATCTTAATAAGCTAACCCCTAACCTTAATTGTGTATTTTATACTAACCCAAACCCAAATTATATGTTTAACACTTACCCTAACCATAATTAAACGTTTTCGTACTAACATTATTTGTACAAACCGCTACCACTTATTTTGTGTTTCAATCGACTATAACCCTAATTTTATGATTTTTTACTAACCCTTACCCTTAGTGTATCTTATTATGCTAACCCCTAACCCTAATTGTGTGTTATATGCTAACCCTAATTATATGTTTTACACTAACCCTAATTGTACGTTTTTGTACTAACACTTACCCTCATTATATGTTTAACATTAACCCTACCCTTATTGTACGTTTTTGTACTGACCCTTATAATACATGTATTTTTGTACTAACCCCTAACACTTATTATGTGTTTTCATCGACCCTAACCGTAATTGTATGATTTTGTACTAACCCTAGCCCTAAATGTATCTTTATATGCTAACCCCTAACTCTAACTGTGTGTTTTATACTAACCCTAACCCTAAGTGTATCTTAATATGCTATCCCCTTACCCTAATTTTGTGTTTTATACTTTCCCTAATTATATGCTTTACACTAATCCTAACCCTAATTGTACGTTTTTGTGCTTACACTTATCATAAATGTATTTTTTTGTACTAACCCCTACCACTTATTTTGTGTTTTCATCGACTATAACCCTAATTGTATAATTTTGTACTAACCCTAACCCTAAATGTATCTTAATATGCTAACCCCTAACCCTAACTCTGTGTTTTATACTAACCCTAACCCTAAGTGTATCTTAATATGCTAACCCCTAACCTTAATTGTGTATTTTATACTAACTCTTACCCAAATTATATGTTTTACACTAACCCTAACCCTAATTGAACGTTTTTGTACGAACACTTATCATAAATGTATTTTTTTGTACTAACCCCTACCACTTATTTTGTGCTTTCATCGACTATAACCCTTATTTTATGATTTTGTAATAACCTTAACCCTAAGTGTATCTTTATATACTTACCACTAGCCCTAATTGTGTGTTTTATACTAACCCTTACCCTCATTATATGTTTAACACTAACCCTACCCTAATTGTACGTTTTTGTACTAACCCTTATCATAAATGTATTTTTGTACTAACCCCTACCACTTATTATGTGTTTTCATCGACCCTTACCGTAATTGTATGATTTTGTACTAACCCTAGCCCTAAGTGTATTTTAATAAACTTACCCTTAACCCTAAATGTGTATTTTATACTAACCCTAATCCTAATTATATGTTTTACACTAACCCTTACCTTAATTATACGTTTTTGTACTAACCCTTATCATAAATGTAGTTTTTGTTCTAACCACTACCACTTATTTTGTGTTTTCATTGCCCCTAACCGTAATTGTATGATGTTGTACTAACCCTAGCCCTAAGTGTATTTTAATATGCTTACCCCTAACCCTAAATGTGTATTTTATACTAACCCTAATCCTAATTAATGTTTTACACTTACCCTAACCTCAATTATACGTTTTTGTACTAACCCTTATCATAAATGTATTATTGTACTAACCCCTACCACTCATTTTGTGTTTTCATCGACTATAACCCTAATTGTATAATTTTGTACTAACTCTAACCCTTAATGTATCTTTATATGCCAACCCCTAATCCTAACTGTGTGTTTTATACTTACCCTAACCCTAAGTTTATCTTAATATGCTAACCCCTAACCTTAATTGTGTATTTTATACTAACCCAAACCCAAATTTTATGTTTAACACTTACCCTAACTATAATTAAACGTTTTCGTACTAACATTTTTTGTACAAACCGCTACCACTTATTTTGTGTTTTAATCGACTATAACCCTAATTTTATAATTTTGTACTAGCTCTAACCCTTAGTGTATCTTATTATGCTAACCCTTAACCCTAATTGTGTGTTATATACTAACCCTATTTATATGTTTTCCACTAACCCTAACCCTAATTGTACGTTTTTGTACTAACACTTATCATAAATGTATTGTTTGTACTAACCCCTACCACTTATATTGTGTTTTCATCGACTATAACCCTTATTTTATGATTTTGTAATAACCCTAACCCTAAGTATATCTTTATATGCTTTCCACTAACCCTAATTGTGTGTTTTATACTAACCCTTACCCTCATTATATGTTTAACATTAACCCTACCCTAATTGTACGTTTTTGTACTGACCCTTATAATTAATGTATTTTTGTACTAACCCCTACCACTTATTATGTGTTTTCATCGAACCAAACCGTAATTGTATGATTTTGTACTAACCCTAGCCCTTAATGTATCTTTATATGCTAACCCCTAACCCTAATTGTGTGTTTTATTCTAACCCTAACCCTAAGTGTATCTTAATATGCTAACCCCTAACCCTAATTGTGTGTTTTATACTTTCCCTAATTATATGTTTTACACTAATCCTTACCCTAATTGTACGTGTTTTTGCTAACACTTATCATAAATGTATTTTTTTGTACTAACCCCTACCACTTATTTTGTGTTTTCATCGACTATAACCCTAATTGTATAATTTTGTACTAACCCTAACCCTAAATGTATCTTAATATGCTAACCCCTAACCCTAACTGTGTGTTTTATACTAACCCTAACCCTAAGTGTATCTTAATATGCTTACCCCTAACCTTAATTGTGTATTTTATACTAAGCCTAACCCAAATTATATGTTTTACACTTACCCTAACCCTAATTGAACGTTTTTGTAAGACCACTTATCATAAATGTATTTTTTTGTACTAACCCCTACCACTTATTTGTGCTTTCATCGACTATAACCCTTTTTTATGATTTTGTAATAACCCTAACCCTAAGTGTATCTTTATATACTTACCACTAGCCGTAATTGTGTGTTTTATACTAACCCTTACCCTCATTATATGTTTAACACTAACCCTACCCTAATTGTACGTTTTTGTACTAACCCTTATCATAAATGTATTTTTGTACTAACCCCGACCACTTATTGTGTTTTCATCGACCCTAACCGTAATTGTATGATTTTGTACTAACCCTAGCCCTAAGTGTATTTTAATAAACTTACCCTTACCCCTAAATGTGTATTTTATACTAACCCTAATCCTAATTATATGTTTTACACTAACCCTTACCTTAATTATACGTTTTTGTACTAACCCTTATCATAAATGTATTTTTTGTTCTAACCCCAACCACTTATTTTGTGTTTTCATCGCCCCTAACCGTAATTGTATGATTTTGTACTAACCTTAGCCCTAAGTGTATTTTAATATGCTTACCCCTAACCCTAAATGTGTATTTTATACTAACCCTAATCCTAATTAATGTTTTACACTTACCCTAACCTCAATTATACGTTTTTGTACTAACCCTTATCATAAATGTATTTTTGTACTAACCTCTACCACTTATTTTGTGTTTTCATCGACTATAACCCTAATTGTATAATTTTGTACTTACTCTAATCCTAAATGTATCTTTATATGCTAACCCCTAATCCTAACTGTGTGTTTTATACTTACCCTTACCATAAGTTTATCTTTATATGCTAACCCCTAACCTTAATTGTGTATTTTATACTAACCTTAACTCTAATTTTATGTTTAAACTAACCTTAACCCTGATTGTACGTTTTTGTACTAACACTTATCATAAATGTATTTTCTTTGTACTAACCCCTACCACTTATTTTGTGTTTTCGTCGACTATAACCCTTACTTTATGATTTTGTAATAACCCTAACCCTAAGTGTATCTTTATATGCTTACCACTAACCCTAATTGTGTGTTTTATACTAATCCTTACGCTCATTACATGTCTTACATTAACTCTACCCTAATTGTACGTTTTTGTACTAACCATTATCATAAATGTGCTTTTTGTACTAACCCCTTCCACTTATTTTGTGTTTTCATCGACCCTAACCGTAATTGTATGATTTTGTACTAACCCTAGCCCTAAGTCTATTTTAATATGCTTACCCCTAACCCTAAACGTGTATTTTAGACTAATCCTAATCCTAATTAAATGTTTTACCCTCACCCTAACCTTAATTATACGTTTTAGTGCTAACGTATTTTTGAACTAACCCCTACCACTTATTTGGTGTTTTCATCGACTATTACCCTAATTGTATAATTTTGTACTAACCCTAACCCTTAATATATCTTTATTTGCTTACCCCTAACCCTAACTGTGTTTTTTATACTAACCATAACCCTAAGTGTATCTTAATATGCTAACCCCTAACCTAAATTTTGTATTTTATACTAACCCTAACCCTAGTTATATGTTTTACACAAACCCTAACCGTAATTAAACGTTTTTGTACTAACATTTTTTGTACAAACCGCTACCACTAATTTTGTGTTTTAATCGACTATAACCCTAATTTTATGATTTTGTACTAACCCTTACCCTAAATGTATCTTAATATGCTAACCCCTAACCCTAGTTGTGTGTTATATACTAACCCTAACCCTAATTATATGTTTTACACTAACCCAAACCCTAATTGTACGTTTTTGTACTAACACTTATCATAAATGTATTTTTTGTACTAACCCCTACCACTTAATTGTGTTTTCATCGACTATAACCCTTATTTTATGACATTGTAATAACCCTAACCCTAAGTGTAATTTTCTATGCTTACCACTAACCCTTATTGTGTATTTTATACTAACCCTAACCCTAATTATATGTTTGACACTAACCCTTACCATAATTATTAGTTTTTGTACAAACATTATTTGTACAAACCCCTACCACTTATTTTGTGTTTTAATCGACTATAACCCTTATTTTATGATTTTGAAATAACCTTAACACTAAGTGTATCTTTATATGCTTACCACTAACCCAAATTGTGTGTTTTATACTAACCCTTACCCTCATTATATGTTTAACGCTAACCTCACCCTAATTGTACGTTTTTGTAATAACACTTATCATAAATGTATTTTGTTCTAACCCTTACCACTTATTTGGTGTTTATATGACTATAACCCTAATTTTAAGATTTTGTACTAACCTTTACCCTAAGATTATCTTTATATGTTTACCATTAACCCCAATTGTGTGTTTTATACTTACCCTAATCCTAATTAAATGTTTTACACTGTCCCTACTCTAAGTGTAGGTTTTTGTACTAACCCCTTACCCAAACTGTGTTTTATACTCACCCTAACCCTAATTATATGCTTTATACTAACCCTAACCATAATTATTCGTTTTTGTACTAACCCTGATCATAAATGTATTTTTTGTACTAACCCCTTCCACTTTTTTTGTGTTTTTTATCGACACTACCCGTAATTGTATGAATTTGTACTAACTTTAGCCCTAAGTTTATTTAATTATGCTTACCCCTAACCATAAATGTGTATTTGTACTTACCCTTACCTCCATTATATGTTTTACACTAACCCTAACCATAATTATACGTTTTTGTACTAACCCTTATCATAAATGTATTTTTGTACTAACCCCTACCACTTATTTTGTGTTTTCATCGACTATAACCCTAATTGTATAATTTTGTACTAACCATAACCCGAAATGTACCTTTATATGCAAACCCTTTACCCTAACTGTGTGTTTTATACTAACCGTAACCCTAAGTGTATCTTAATATGCTAACCCCTAACCTTAATTGTGTATTTTATACTAACCCTTACCCTAATTATATGTTTTATACTAACCCTTACCCTAAGTGTATCCTAATATGCTAACCCCTAACCTTAATTGTGCATTTTATACTAACCCTAACCCAAATTATATGTTTTACACTAACCCTAACCATAATTATACGTTTTTGTACTAACATTATTTGTACAAACCGCTAACACTTATTTTGCGTTTTAATCGACTATAACCCTAATTTTATGTTTTTGTACTAACCCCAACCCTATGTGTATCTTAATATGCTAACCCCTAACCCTAATTTAGTGTTATATACTAACCCTTATTATATGTTTTACACTAACCCTAACCCTAATTGTACGTTTTTGTACTAACACTTATCATAAATGTATTTTTTGTACTAACCCCTACCACTTATTATGTGTTTTCATCGACTATAACCCTTATTTTATGATTTTGTTATAACCCTTACCGTAAGTGTATCTTTATATGCTTACCAATAACCCTAATTGTGTGTTTTATACTAACCCTTACCCTCATTTATATGTTTCACATTAACCCTACCCTAATTGTACGTTTTTGTACTAATCCTTTTCATAAATGAACTTTTTGTGCTTACCCCTACCACTTATTTTGTGTTTTCATTGACCCTAACCGTAATTGTATGATTTTGTTCTAACCCTAGCCCTAAGTGTATTTTGATATGCTTACCCCTAACCCTAAATGTGTATTTTATACCAACCCTAATCCTAATTATATGTTTTTCCCTCACCCTAACCTTAATTATACGTTTTGTGCTTACGTATTTTTGAACTAACCCCAACCACTTATTTTGTGTTTTCATCGAATATAACCCTAATTGTATAATTTTGTACTAACCCTATCCCTTAATGTATCTTAATATGCTAACCCGTAACCCTAATTGTGTGTTATATACTAACCCTAACCCTAATTATATGTTTTACACTAACCCAAACCCTAATTGTACATTTTTGTACTAACACTTATCATAAATGTATTTTTTGTACTAACCCCTACCACTTAATTGTGTTTTCATCGATTATAACCCTTATTTTATGACATTGTAATAACCCTAACCCTAAGTGTAATTTTCTATGCTTACCACTAACCCTTATTGTGTATTTTATACTAACCCTAACCCTAATCATATGTTTTACACTAACCCTTACCATAAATATTAGTTTTTGTACAAACATTATTTGTACAAACACCTTCCACTTATTTTGTGTTTTAATCGACTATAACCCAAATTTTATGATTTTGTACTAACCCTTACCCTAAGTTTATCTTAATATGCTAACCCCTAATTGTGTGTTATTTACTAACCCTCAGCTTCATTATATGTTTAACACTAACCCTACCTTAATTGTACGTTTTTGTACTAACCCTTAGCATAAATGTGTTTTTTGTACTTACCCCTACCACTGATTTTGTGTTTTCATCGCCCCTAACCGTAATTGTATGATTTCGTACTAACCCTAGCCCTAAGTGTATTTTAATATGCTAACCCCTAACCCTAAATGTGTATTTTATACTAACCCTAATCCTAATTATATGATTTACACTAACCTTAACCTTAATTATACGTTTTTGTACTAACCCTTATCATTAATGTATTTTTGTACTAACCCCTACCAATTATTCTGTGTTTTCATCGACTATAACCCTAATTGTATAATTTTGTATTAACTCTAACCCTATATGTATCTTTATATGATAACCCCTAATCCTAAATGGGTGTGTAATACTAACCCTTACCCTAAGTGTATCTTAATATGCTAACCCCTAACCTTATTTGTGTATTTTATACTAACCCTAACCCAAATTATATGTTTTACACTAACCCTAACCATAATTATACGATTTTGTACTAACACTTACCCTAAATGTATCTTAATATGCTAACCCGTAACCCTAATTGTGTGTTATATACTAACCCTAACCCTAATTATATGTTTTACACTAACCCTAACACTAATTGTACGTTTTTTTACTAACACTTATCATAAATGTATTTTTTGTACTAACCCCTTCCACTTATTTTGTGTTTTCATCGACCCTAACCGTAATTGTATGATTTTGTACTAACCCTAGCCCTTAGTCTTTTTTAATATGCTTACCCCTAACCCTAAATGTGTATTTTAGACTAATCCTAATCCTAATTATATGTTTTACCCTCACCCTAACCTTAATTATACGTTTTAGTGCTAACGTATTTTTGAACTAACCCCTACCACTTATTTTGTGTTTTCATCGACTATTACCCTAATTGTATAATTTTGTACTAACCCTAACCCTTAATATATCTTTATATGCTTACCCCTTACCCTAACTGTGTGGTTTATACTAACCCTAACCCTAAGTGTATCTTAATATGCTAACCCCTTACCTAAATTTTGTATTTTATACTAACCCTAACCCTAGTTATATGTTTTACACAAATCCTAACCGTAATTAAACGTTTTTGTACTAACATTTTTTGTACAAACCGCTACCACTTATTTTGTGTTTTAATCGACTATAACCCTAATTTTATGATTTTGTACTAACCCTTACCCTAAATGTATCTTAATATGCTAACCCCTAACCCTAATTGTGTGTTATATACTAACCTTAACCCTAATTATATGATTTACACTAATCCTAACCGTAATTGAACGTTTTTGTACTAACACTTATCATAAATGTATTTTTTGTACTAACCCCTACCACTTAATTTGTATTTTCATCGACTATAACCCTTATTTTATGACTTTGTAACAACCCTAACCCTAAGTGTATCTTTATATGCTTGCCACTAACCCTAATTGTGTATTTTATACTAACCTTAACCCTTATTATAAGTTTTACACTAACCTTTACCATTATTATTAGTTTTTGTACTAACATTATTTTTACAAACCCCTACCACTTATTTTGTTTTTTAATCGACTATAACCCTTATTTTATGATTTTGTAATAACCCTAACCCTAAGTGTATCTTTATATGCTTTCCACTAACCCTAATTGTGTGTTTTATACTAACCCTTACCCTCATTATATGTTTAACACTAACCCAACCCTAATTGTACGTTTTTGTACTGATTATGTGTTTTCATCGACCCTAACCGTAATTGTATGATTTTGTACTAACCATAGCCCTAAATGAATCTTTATATGCTAACCCCTAACCCTAACTGCGTGTTTTATACTAACCCTAACCCTAAGTGTATCTTAATATGCTAACCCCTTACCCTTATTGTGTGTTTTATACTTTTTCTAATTATATGTTTTACACTAATCCTAACCCTAATTGTACGTTTTTGTACTAACACTTATCATAGATGTATTTTTTGTACTAACCCCTACCACTTATTTTGTGTTTTCATCGACTATAACCCTAATTGTATAATTTTGTACTAACCCTAACCCTAAATGTATCTTAATATGCTAAACCCTAACCCTAACTGTGTGTTTTATACTAACCCTAACCCTAAGGGTATCTTAATATGCTAACCCCTAACCTTAATTGTGTATTTTATACTAACCCTAACCCAAATTATATGTTTTACACTAACCCTAACCATAATTAAACGTTTTTGTACTAACATTTTTTGTACAAACCGCTACCACTTATTTTGTGTTTTAATCGACTATAACCCTAATTTTATGATTTTGTAATAACCCTTACCCTAAATGTATCTTAATATGCTAAACCCTTACCCTAATTGTGTGTTATATACTAACCCTTACCCTAATTATGTTTTACACTAACCCTAACCCTAATTGAACGTTTTTGTACGAACACTTATCATAAATGTATTTTTTTGTACTAACCCCTACCACTTATTTTGTGCTTTCATCGACTATAACCCTTATTTTATGATTTTGTAATAACCCTAACCCTAAGTGTATCTTTATATACTTACCACTAACCCTTATTGTGTGTTTTATACTAACCCTTACCCTCATTATATGTTTAACACTAACCCTACCCTAATTGTACGCTTTTGTACTAACCCTTATCATAAATGTACTTTTTGTACTAACCCCTTCCACTTATTTTGTGTTTTCATCGACCTTAACCGTATTGTATGATTTTGTACAAACCCTTGCCCTAAGTGTATTTTAATATGCTTACCCCTAACTCTAAATGTGTATTTTATACTAATCCTAATCCTAATTATATGTTTTACCCTCACCCTAACCTTAATTATACGTTTTTGTGCTAACGTATTTTTGAACTAACCCCTACCACTTATTTTGTGTTTTCATCGACTATAACCCGAATTTTATAATTTTGTACTAACCCTAACCCTTAATGTATCGTAATATGCTAACCCCTAACCTTAATTTTGTATTTTATACTAACCCTAACCCTAATTATATGTTTAACACAAACCCTAACCGTAATTAAACATTTTTGTACTAACATTTTTTGTACAAACCGCTGCCACTTATTTTGTGTTTTAATCGACTATAACCCTAATTTTATAATTTTGAACTTACCCTTACCCTAAATGTATCTTAAATGCTAACCCCTAACCCTAATTTAGTGTTATATACTAACCCTTATTATATGTTTTACACTAACCCTAACCCTAATTGTACGTTTTTGTACTAACACTTATCATAAATGTATTTTTTGTACTAACCCCTACCACTTATTATGTGTTTTCATCGACTATAACCCTTATTTTATGATTTTGTTATAACCCTTACCGTAAGTGTATCTTTATATGCTTACCAATAACCCTAATTGTGTGTTTTATACTAACCCTTACCCTCATTTATATGTTTCACATTAACCCTACCCTAATTGTACGTTTTTGTACTAATCCTTTTCATAAATGAACTTTTTGTGCTTACCCCTACCACTTATTTTGTGTTTTCATTGACCCTAACCGTAATTGTATGATTTTGTTCTAACCCTAGCCCTAAGTGTATTTTGATATGCTTACCCCTAACCCTAAATGTGTATTTTATACCAACCCTAATCCTAATTATATGTTTTTCCCTCACCCTAACCTTAATTATACGTTTTGTGCTTACGTATTTTTGAACTAACCCCAACCACTTATTTTGTGTTTTCATCGAATATAACCCTAATTGTATAATTTTGTACTAACCCTATCCCTTAATGTATCTTAATATGCTAACCCGTAACCCTAATTGTGTGTTATATACTAACCCTAACCCTAATTATATGTTTTACACTAACCCAAACCCTAATTGTACATTTTTGTACTAACACTTATCATAAATGTATTTTTTGTACTAACCCCTACCACTTAATTGTGTTTTCATCGATTATAACCCTTATTTTATGACATTGTAATAACCCTAACCCTAAGTGTAATTTTCTATGCTTACCACTAACCCTTATTGTGTATTTTATACTAACCCTAACCCTAATCATATGTTTTACACTAACCCTTACCATAAATATTAGTTTTTGTACAAACATTATTTGTACAAACACCTTCCACTTATTTTGTGTTTTAATCGACTATAACCCAAATTTTATGATTTTGTACTAACCCTTACCCTAAGTTTATCTTAATATGCTAACCCCTAATTGTGTGTTATTTACTAACCCTCAGCTTCATTATATGTTTAACACTAACCCTACCTTAATTGTACGTTTTTGTACTAACCCTTAGCATAAATGTGTTTTTTGTACTTACCCCTACCACTGATTTTGTGTTTTCATCGCCCCTAACCGTAATTGTATGATTTCGTACTAACCCTAGCCCTAAGTGTATTTTAATATGCTAACCCCTAACCCTAAATGTGTATTTTATACTAACCCTAATCCTAATTATATGATTTACACTAACCTTAACCTTAATTATACGTTTTTGTACTAACCCTTATCATTAATGTATTTTTGTACTAACCCCTACCAATTATTCTGTGTTTTCATCGACTATAACCCTAATTGTATAATTTTGTATTAACTCTAACCCTATATGTATCTTTATATGATAACCCCTAATCCTAAATGGGTGTGTAATACTAACCCTTACCCTAAGTGTATCTTAATATGCTAACCCCTAACCTTATTTGTGTATTTTATACTAACCCTAACCCAAATTATATGTTTTACACTAACCCTAACCATAATTATACGATTTTGTACTAACACTTACCCTAAATGTATCTTAATATGCTAACCCGTAACCCTAATTGTGTGTTATATACTAACCCTAACCCTAATTATATGTTTTACACTAACCCTAACACTAATTGTACGTTTTTTTACTAACACTTATCATAAATGTATTTTTTGTACTAACCCCTTCCACTTATTTTGTGTTTTCATCGACCCTAACCGTAATTGTATGATTTTGTACTAACCCTAGCCCTTAGTCTATTTTAATATGCTTACCCCTAACCCTAAATGTGTATTTTAGACTAATCCTAATCCTAATTATATGTTTTACCCTCACCCTAACCTTAATTATACGTTTTAGTGCTAACGTATTTTTGAACTAACCCCTACCACTTATTTTGTGTTTTCATCGACTATTACCCTAATTGTATAATTTTGTACTAACCCTAACCCTTAATATATCTTTATATGCTTACCCCTTACCCTAACTGTGTGGTTTATACTAACCCTAACCCTAAGTGTATCTTAATATGCTAACCCCTTACCTAAATTTTGTATTTTATACTAACCCTAACCCTAGTTATATGTTTTACACAAATCCTAACCGTAATTAAACGTTTTTGTACTAACATTTTTTGTACAAACCGCTACCACTTATTTTGTGTTTTAATCGACTATAACCCTAATTTTATGATTTTGTACTAACCCTTACCCTAAATGTATCTTAATATGCTAACCCCTAACCCTAATTGTGTGTTATATACTAACCTTAACCCTAATTATATGATTTACACTAATCCTAACCGTAATTGAACGTTTTTGTACTAACACTTATCATAAATGTATTTTTTGTACTAACCCCTACCACTTAATTTGTATTTTCATCGACTATAACCCTTATTTTATGACTTTGTAACAACCCTAACCCTAAGTGTATCTTTATATGCTTGCCACTAACCCTAATTGTGTATTTTATACTAACCTTAACCCTTATTATAAGTTTTACACTAACCTTTACCATTATTATTAGTTTTTGTACTAACATTATTTTTACAAACCCCTACCACTTATTTTGTTTTTTAATCGACTATAACCCTTATTTTATGATTTTGTAATAACCCTAACCCTAAGTGTATCTTTATATGCTTTCCACTAACCCTAATTGTGTGTTTTATACTAACCCTTACCCTCATTATATGTTTAACACTAACCCAACCCTAATTGTACGTTTTTGTACTGATTATGTGTTTTCATCGACCCTAACCGTAATTGTATGATTTTGTACTAACCATAGCCCTAAATGAATCTTTATATGCTAACCCCTAACCCTAACTGCGTGTTTTATACTAACCCTAACCCTAAGTGTATCTTAATATGCTAACCCCTTACCCTTATTGTGTGTTTTATACTTTTTCTAATTATATGTTTTACACTAATCCTAACCCTAATTGTACGTTTTTGTACTAACACTTATCATAGATGTATTTTTTGTACTAACCCCTACCACTTATTTTGTGTTTTCATCGACTATAACCCTAATTGTATAATTTTGTACTAACCCTAACCCTAAATGTATCTTAATATGCTAAACCCTAACCCTAACTGTGTGTTTTATACTAACCCTAACCCTAAGGGTATCTTAATATGCTAACCCCTAACCTTAATTGTGTATTTTATACTAACCCTAACCCAAATTATATGTTTTACACTAACCCTAACCATAATTAAACGTTTTTGTACTAACATTTTTTGTACAAACCGCTACCACTTATTTTGTGTTTTAATCGACTATAACCCTAATTTTATGATTTTGTAATAACCCTTACCCTAAATGTATCTTAATATGCTAAACCCTTACCCTAATTGTGTGTTATATACTAACCCTTACCCTAATTATGTTTTACACTAACCCTAACCCTAATTGAACGTTTTTGTACGAACACTTATCATAAATGTATTTTTTTGTACTAACCCCTACCACTTATTTTGTGCTTTCATCGACTATAACCCTTATTTTATGATTTTGTAATAACCCTAACCCTAAGTGTATCTTTATATACTTACCACTAACCCTTATTGTGTGTTTTATACTAACCCTTACCCTCATTATATGTTTAACACTAACCCTACCCTAATTGTACGCTTTTGTACTAACCCTTATCATAAATGTACTTTTTGTACTAACCCCTTCCACTTATTTTGTGTTTTCATCGACCTTAACCGTATTGTATGATTTTGTACAAACCCTTGCCCTAAGTGTATTTTAATATGCTTACCCCTAACTCTAAATGTGTATTTTATACTAATCCTAATCCTAATTATATGTTTTACCCTCACCCTAACCTTAATTATACGTTTTTGTGCTAACGTATTTTTGAACTAACCCCTACCACTTATTTTGTGTTTTCATCGACTATAACCCGAATTTTATAATTTTGTACTAACCCTAACCCTTAATGTATCGTAATATGCTAACCCCTAACCTTAATTTTGTATTTTATACTAACCCTAACCCTAATTATATGTTTAACACAAACCCTAACCGTAATTAAACATTTTTGTACTAACATTTTTTGTACAAACCGCTGCCACTTATTTTGTGTTTTAATCGACTATAACCCTAATTTTATAATTTTGAACTTACCCTTACCCTAAATGTATCTTAAATGCTAACCCCTAACCCTAATTGTGTGTTATTTACTAACCCTAACCCTAATTATATGATTTACACTAACCCTAACCATAATTGAACTTTTTTGTACTAACACTTATCATAAATGTATTTTTTGTACTAACCCCTACCACTTTATTTGTATTTTCATCGACCATAACCCTTATTTTATGACTTTGTAACAACCCTAACCCTAAGTGTATCTTTATATGCTTGTCACTAACCCTAATTGTGTATTTTATACTAAAACTAACCCTAATTATATGTTTTACACTTACCTTTACCATTATTATTAGTTTTTGTACTAACATTATTAGTACAAACCCCTACCACTTATTTTGTGTTTTAATCGACTATAACCCTTATTTTATGATTTTGTAATAACCTTAACCCTAAGTGTATCTTTATATGCTGACCACTAACCCTAATTGTGTGTTTTATACTAACCCTTACCCTCATTATATGTTTAACACTAACCTTACCCTAATTGTACGTTTTTGTACTAACCCTTATCATAAATGTACTTTTTGTACTAACCCCTTCCACTTATTTTGTGTTTTCATCGACCTTAACCGTATTGTATGATTTTGTACTAACCCTTGCCCTAAGTGTATTTTAATATGCTTACCCCTAACTCTAAATGTGTATTTTATACTAATCCTAATCCTAATTATATGTTTTACCCTCACCCTAACCTTAATTATACGTTTTTGTGCTAACGTATTTTTGAACTAACCCCTACCACTTATTTTGTGTTTTTATCGAATATAACCCTAATTGTATAATTTTGTACTAACCCTAACCCTTAATGTATCTAAATATGCTAACCCGTAACCCTAATTGTGTTTTATATACTAACCCTAACCCTAATTATATGTTTTACACTAACCCAAAACCTAATTGTACGTTTTTGTACTAACACTTATCATAAATGTATTTTTTTCTACTAACCCCTACCACTTAATTGTGTTTTCATCGATTATAACCCTTATTTTATGACATTGTAATAACCCTAACCCTAAGTGTAATTTTCAATGCTTACCACTAACCCTAATTGTGTATTTTATACTAACCTTAACCCTAATTATATGTTTTACACTAACCACAACCCTAATTGTACGTTTTTGTACTAACACTTATCTAAAATGTATTTTTTGTACTAACCCCTACCACTTATTTTGTGTTTTCATCGCCCCTAACCGTAATTGTATGATTTCGTACTAACCCTAGCCCTCAGTGTATTTTAATATGCTAACCCCTAACCCTAAATGTGTATTTTATACTAACCCTAATCCTGATTATATGTTTTACACTAACCCTTATCATAATTATTAGTTTTTGTACTAACATTATTTGTACAAACCCCTTCCACTTAATTTGTGTTTTAATCGACTATAACCCAAATTTTATAATTTTGTACTAACCCTTACCCTGAGTGTATCTTAATATGCTAACCCCTAACCCTAATTGTATGTTATATACCAACCCTTAGCTTCATTATATGTTTTACACTTACCCTACCCTAATTGTACGTTTTTGTACTAACCCTTAGCATAAATGTGTTTTTCGTACTAACCCCTACCACTTCTTTTGTGTTTTCATCGCCCCTAACCGTTATTATATGATTTCGTACTAACCCTAGCCCTAAGTTTATTTAATTATGCTTACCCCTAACCCTAAATGTGTATTTTATACTAACCCTAATCCTAATTATATGTTTTACACTAATCCTTACCCTAATTGTACGTTTTTGTACTAACACTTATCATAAATGTATTTTTTTGGTACTAACCCCTACCACTTATTTTGTGTTTTCATCGACTATAACCCTAATTGGTTAATTTTGTACTAACCCTAACCCTAAATGTATCTTAATATGCTAACCCCTAACCCTAACTGTGTGTTTTATACTAACCCTAACCCTAAGGGTATCTTAATATGCTAACCCCTAACCTTAATTGTGTATTTTATACTAACCCTAACCCAAATTATATGTTTTACACTAACCCTAACCATAATTAAACGTTTTTGTACTAACATTTTTTGTACAAACCGCTACCACTTATTTTGTGTTTTAATAGACTTTAACCCTAATTTTATGATTTTGTAATAACCCTTACCCTAAATGTATCTAAATATGCTAACCCCTAACCCTAATTGTGTGTTATATACTAACCCTTACCCTAATTATGTTTTACACTAACCCTAACCCTCATTGAACGTTTTTGTACGAACACTTATCATAAATGTATTTTTTTGTACTAACCCCTACCACTTATTTTGTGTTTTCATCGACTATAACCCTAATTGTATAATTTTGTACTAACCCTAACCCTAAATGTATCTTAAAATGCTAACCCCTAACCCTAATTGTGTGTTTTATACTAACCCTTACCCTAAGGGTATCTTAATATGCTAACCCCTAACCTTAATTGTGTAACCCTAACCCAAATTATATGTTTTACACTAACCCTAACCATAATTAAACGTTTCTGTACTAACATTTTTTGTACAAACCGCTACCACTTATTTTGTGTTTTATTCGACTTTAATCCTATTTTTATGATTTTGTAATAACCCTTACCCTAAATGTATCTTAATATGCTAACCCCTAACCCTAATTGTATGTTATATACTAACCCTTACCCTAATTATGTTTTACACTAACCCTAACCCTAATTGAACGTTTTTGTACGAACACTTATCATAAATGTATTTTTTGTACTAACCCCTACCATTTATTTTGTGCTTTCATCGACTATATCCCTTATTTTATGATTTTGTAATAACCCTAACCCTAAGTGTATCTTTATATACTTACCACTAACACTAATAGTGTGTTTTATATTAACCCTTACCCTCATTATATGTTTAACACTAACCCTACCCTAATTGTACGTTTTTGTACTAACCCTTATCATAAAAGTATTTTTGTACTAACCCCTACCACTTATTATGTGTTTTCATCGACCCTGACCGTAATTGTATGATTTTGTACTAACCCTAGCCCTAAGTGTATTTTAATAAACTTACCCTTAACCCTAAATGTGTATTTTAAACTAATCCTAGTCCTAATTAATGTTTTACACTAACCCTAACCTCAATTATACGTTTTTGTACTAACCCTTATCATAAATGTATTTTTGTACTAACCCCTTCCACTTATTTCTTGTTTTCATCGACTATAACCCTTATTGTATAATTTTGTACTTACTCTAACCCTAAATGTGTCTTTATATGCTTACCTCTAATCCTAACTGTGTGTTTTATACTATCCCTTACCCTATGTTTATCTTAATATGCTAACCCCTAACCTTAATTGTGTATTTTATACTAACCCTAACCCTAATTTTATGTTTTACACTAACCCTAACCCTGATTGTACGTTTTTGTACTTACACTTATCATAAATGTATTTTTTTACTAACCCCTACTATTTATTTTGTGTTTTCGTCGACTATAACCCTTATTTTATGATTTTGTAATAACCCTAACCCTAACTGTATCTTTATATGCTTATCACTAACCCTAATTGTGTGTTTTATACTAACCCTTACCCTCATTATATGTCTAACATTAACCCTACCCTAATTGTACGTTTTTGTACTAACCCTTATCATAAATGTACTTTTTGTACTAACCCCTTCCACTTATTTTGTGTTTTCATCGACCTTATCCGTAATTGTATGATTTCGTACTAACCCTTGCCCTAAGTGTATTTTAATATGCTTACCACTAACCCTTAATGTGTATTTTATGCTAATCCTAATCCTAATTATATGTTTTACCCTCACCCTTACCTTAATTATACGTTTTTCTGCTAACGTATTTTTGAACTAACCCCTACCACCTATTTTGTGTTTCATCGACTATAACCCTAATTGTATAATTTTGTACTAACCCTAACCCTTAATGTATCTTAATATGCTAACCCGTAACCCTAATTGTGTGTTATATACTAACCCTAACCCAATTATATGTTTTACACTAACCCTAACCCTAATTGTACGTTTTTGTACTAACACTTATCATAAATGTATTTTTTGTACTAACCCCTACCACTTAATTGTGTTTATATAGACTATTACCCTTATTTTACGACTTTGTAATAACCCTTACCCTAAGTGTAATTTTCAATGCTTACCACTTACCCTAATTGTGTATTTTATACTTACCATAACCCTAATTATATGTTTTACACTAACCCTTACCATAATTGTTAGTTTTTGTACTAACATTATTTGTACAAACCCCTTCCACTTATTTTGTATTTTAATCGACTATAACCCAAATTTTATGATTTTGTACTAACCCTTACCCTAAGTGTATCTTAATATGCTAACCCCTAACCCTAATTGTGTGTTATATACTAACCCTTAGCTTCATTATATGTTTAACACTAACCCTACCCTAATTGTACGTTTTTGTACTAACCCTTAGCATAAATGTGTATTTTGCACTTACCCCTGCCACTTATTTTGTGTTTTCATCGCCCCTAACCGTAATTATATGATTTCGTACTAACCCTAGCCCTAAGTTTATTTAATTATGCTTACCCCTAACCCTAAATGTGTATTTTATACTAACCCTAATCCTAATTATATGTTTTACACTAATCCTTACCCTAATTGTACGTTTTTGTACTAACACTTATCATAAATGTATTTTTTTGGTACTAACACCTACCACTTATTTTGTGTTTTCATCGACTATAACCCTAATTGTATAATTTTGTACTAACCCTAACCCTAAATGTATCTTAATATGCTAACCCCTAACCCTAACTGTGTGTTTTATACTAACCCTAACCCTAAGGGTATCTTAATATGCTAACCCCTAACCTTAATTGTGTATTTTATACTAACCCTAACCCAAATTATATGTTTTACACTAACCCTAACCATAATTAAACGTTTTTGTACAAACATTTTTTGTACAAACCGCTACCACTTATTTTGTGTTTTAATAGACTTTAACCCTAATTTTATGATTTTGTAATAACCCTTACCCTAAATGTATCTAAATATGCTAACCCCTAACCCTAATTGTGTGTTATATACTAACCCTTACCCTAATTATGTTTTACACTAACCCTAACCCTCATTGAACGTTTTTGTACGAACACTTATCATAAATGTATTTTTTTGTACTAACCCCTACCACTTATTTTGTGTTTTCATCGACTATAACCCTAACTGTATAATTTTGTACTAACCCTAACCCTAAATGTATCTTAAAATGCTAACCCCTAACCCTAATTGTGTGTTTTATACTAACCCTTACCGTAAGGGTATCTTAATATGCTAACCCCTAACCTTAATTGTGTATTTTATACTAACCCTAACCCAAATTATATGTTTTACACTAACCCTAACCCTAATTGAACGTTTTTGTACGAACACTTATCATAAATGTATTTTTTTGTACTAACCCCTACCACTTATTTTGTGCTTTCATCGACTATAACCCTTTTTTTATGATTTTGTAATAACCCTAGCCCTAAGTGTATCTTTATATACTTACCACTAACACTAATTGTGTGTTTTATATTAACCCTTACCCTCATTATATGTTTAACACTAACCCTACCCTAATTGTACGTTTTTGTACTAACCCTTATCATAAAAGTATTTTTGTACTAACCCCTACCACTTTTTATGTGTTTTCATCGACCCTAACCGTAATTGTATGATTTTGTACTAACCCTAGCCCTAAGTGTATTTTAATAAACTTACCCTTAACCCTAAATGTGTATTTTAAACTAACCCTAGTCCTAATTAATGTTTTACACTAACCCTAACCTCAATTATACGTTTTTGTACTAACCCTTATCATAAATGTATTTTTGTACTAACCCCTACCACTTATTTCTTGTTTTCATCGACTATAACCCTTATTGTATAATTTTGTACTAACTCTAACCCTAAATGTGTCTTTATATGCTTACCTCTAATCCTAACTGTGTGTTTTATACTATCCCTTACCCTAAGTTTATCTTAATATGCTAACCCCTAACCTTAATTGTGTATTTTATACTAACCCTAACCCTAATTTTATGTTTTACACTAACCCTAACCCTGATTGTACGTTTTTGTACTAACACTTATCATAAATGTATTTTTTTACTAACCCCTACTATTTATTTTGTGTTTTCGTCGACTATAACCCTTATTTTATGATTTTGTAATAACCCTAACCCTAACTGTATCTTTATATGCTTACCACTAACCCTAATAGTGTGTTTTATACTAACCCTTACCCTCATTATATGTCTAACATTAACCCTACCCTAATTGTGCGTTTTTGTACTAACCCTTATCATAAATGTACTTTTTGTACTAACCCCTTCCACTTATTTTGTGTTTTCATCGACCTTATCCGTAATTGTATGATTTCGTACTAACCCTTGCCCTAAGTGTATTTTAATATGCTTACCACTAACCCTAAATGTGTATTTTATACTAATCCTAATCCTAATTATATGTTTTACCCTCACCCTAACCTTAATTATACGTTTTTCTGCTAACGTATTTTTGAACTAACCCCTACCACTTATTTTGTGCTTTCATCGACTATAACCCTAATTGTATAATTTTGTACTAACCCTAACCCTTAATGTATCTTTATATGCTAACCCCTAACCCTAACTGTGTGTTTTATACTAACCCTAACCCTAAGTGTATCTTAATATGCTAACCCCTAACCTTAATTTTGTATTTTTTACTAACCCTAACCCTAGTTATATGTTTAACACAAACCCTAACCGTAATTAAACGTTTTTGTAACTAATTGTGCACCTTTGCTTGCTGATTTGTTTCTTCATTCATATGAAGCAGA
This sequence comes from Arcuatula senhousia, assembly GCA_963971305.1. NCBI lineage: Eukaryota > Metazoa > Mollusca > Bivalvia > Mytilida > Mytilidae > Arcuatula > Arcuatula senhousia. The sequence goes on along the minus strand of OZ020314.1, from coordinate 27,573,445 downwards.
TTTCTTGCAATCTCTTCTAGACAAAAAAGACCGTAGACTAGCTCTCTCTTTCAACCTCACGTTCCGTTATATTGATGATGTCCTTTCACTAAACAATTCTCGATTTGGTGACTTTCTCCATCTCCTATATCCACAGGAGCTTGAGATAAAGGACACAACGGATTCTAGGAAGTCTGCCTCATATTTAGATCTACATCTCGAAATTGACTCTCAAGGAAGACTTTCAACAAGGCTCTATGACAAACGTGATGACTTCAACTTTCCAATCGTCAACTTCCCCTTCTTGTGTAGCAATATTCCGTCAGCTCCAGCTTATGGAGTTTACGTATCTCAATTGATTCGTTACTCCAGAGCGTGCGGGACTTACATCGATTTCCTTAGCAGAGCGACACGTCTGACGCAAAAATTGCTCACACAGGGTTATGTTGCTCCTCGGTTGCTGTCTTCACTCAAGAAATTTTACGGAAGACATCATGCACTTATAGACAAATATGGGATTTCGATCTCTCAGATGAGTGCAGATGTTGGTTTGTCATAGTGTGTTGTTTTGTCTTCCTTTACTGGATTTGACACGCTGAATGGACTATTGGCAACGCGACGGGTGTGCTATAGCAAGCAGGAACTGCTTACTCTTCCGGAGCACCTGAGTTCACTCTTGTTTCGACTGGAGTTCGCGTTGTTGATTGATATTCAGTTGTTTTGTGTTTCCATGTTTTACGTGTTGTCTGTTTTTGTCCCGTTCTTGTTTGTGTTTACTGATTTAGTCTCTGCCCTTTCGGACTTTTGACATTCGGATACCCCATTGGTACCTCTGCTTCTTGTACTAACATTTTTGTACAAACTGCTACCACTTATTTTGTGTTTTAATCGACTATAACCCTAATTTTATGATTTTGTACTAACCCTTACCCTAAATGTAGCTTAAATGCTAACCCCTAACCCTAATTGTGTGTTATATGCTAACCCTAACCCTAATTATATGTTTTACACTAACCTTAACCTTAATTATACGTTTTTGTACTAACCCTTATCATAAAAGTATTTTTGTACTAACCCCTACCACTTATTATGTGTTTTCATCGACCCTAACCGTAATTTTAAGATTTTGTACTAACCCTAGCCCTAAGTGTATTTTAATAAACTTACCCTTAACCCTAAATGTGTATTTTATACTAACCCTAATCCTAATTATATGTTTTACACTAACCCTAACCTTAATTATACGTTTTTGTACTAACCCTTATCATAAATGTATTTTTTGTTCTAACCCCTACCACTTATTTTGTGTTTTCATCATCCCTAACCGTAATTGTATGATTTTGTACTAAGCCTAGCCCTAAGTGTATTTTAATATGCTTACCCCGAACCCTAAATGTGTATTTTAAACTAACCCTAATCCTAATTAATGTTTTACACTAACCCTAACCTCAATTATACGTTTTTGTACTAACCCTTATCATAAATGTATTTTTGTACTAACCCCTACCACTTATTTCTTGTTTTCATCGACTATAACCCTTATTGTATAATTTTGAACTAACTCTAACCCTAAATGTGTCTTTATATGCTTACCTCTAATCCTAACTGTGTGTTTTATACTAACCCTAACCCTAATTTTATGTTTTACACTAACCCTAACCCTGATTGTACGTTTTTGTACTAACACTTATCATAAATGTATTTTTTACTAACCCCTACTATTTATTTTGTGTTTTCATCGACTATAACCGTAATTTTATGATTTTGTACTAACCCTAGCCCTAAGTGTATTTTAATAAACTTACCCTTAACCCTAAATGTGTATTTTATACTAACCCTAATCCTAATTATATGTTTTACACTAACCCTAACCTTAATTATACGTTTTTGTACTAACCCTTATCATAAATGTATTTTTTGTTCTTACCCCTACCACTTATTTTGTGTTTTCATCGCCCCTAACCGTAATTGTATGATTTTGTACTAAGCCTAGCCCTAAGTGTATTTTCATATGCTTACCCCGAACCCTAAATGTGTATTTTAAACTAACCCTAATCCTAATTAATGTTTTACACTAACCCTAACCTCAATTATACGTTTTTGTACTAACCCTTATCATAAATGTATTTTTTTACTAACCCCTACTATTTATTTTGTGTTTTCGTCGACTATAACCCTTATTTTATGATTTTTTAATAACCCTAACCCTAACTGTATCTTTATATGCTTACCACTAACCCTAATTGTGTGTTTTATACTAACCCTTACCCTCATTATATGTCTAACATTAACCCTACCCTAATTGTACGTTTTTGTACTAACCCTTATCATAAATGTACTTTTTGTACTAACCCCTTCCACTTATTTTGTGTTTTCATCGACCTTAACCGTAATTGTATGATTTTGTACTAACCCTTGCCCTAAGTGTATTTTAATATGCTTACCCCTAACCTTAAATGTGTATTTTATACTAATCCTAATCCTAATTATATGTTTTTCCCTCACCCTAACCTTTATTATACGTTTTGTGCCAACGTATTTATGAACTAACCCCTACCACTTATTTTGTGTTTTCATCGACTATAACCCTAATTGTATAATTTTGTACTAACCCTAACCCTTAATGTATCTTAATATGCTAACCCGTAACCCTAATTGTGTGTTATATACTAACCCTAACCCAATTATATGTTTTACACTAACCCTAACCCTAATTGTACGTTTTTGTACTAACACTTATCATAAATGTTTTTTTGTACTAACCCCTACCACTTAATTGTGTTTATATATACTATTACCCTTATTTTACGACTTTGTAATAACCCTTACCCTAAGTGTAATTTTCAATGCTTACCACTTATCCTAATTGTGTATTTTATACTTACCCTAACCCTAATTATATGTTTTACACTAACCCTTACCATAATTGTTAGTTTTTGTACTAACATTATTTGTACAAACCCCTTCCACTTATTTTGTATTTTAATCGACTATAACCCAAATTTTATGATTTTCTACTAACCCTTACCCTAAGTGTATCTTAATATGCTAACCCCTAACCCTAATTGTGTGTTATATACTAACCCTTAGCTTCATTATATGTTTAACACTAACCCTATCCTAATTGTACGTTTTTGTACTAACCCTTAGCATAAATGTGTATTTTGCATTTACCCCTGCCACTTATTTTGTGTTTTCATCGCCCCTAACCGTAATTGTATGATTTCGTACTAACCCTAGCCCTAAGTGTATTTTTATATGCTTACCCCTAACCCTAAATGTGTATTTTAGACTAACCCTAACCCTAATTATATGTTTTACACTAACCCCAACCCTAATTGTACGTTTTTGTACTAACACTTATCTAAAATGTATTTTTTGAACTAACCCCTACCACTTATTTTGTGTTTTCATCGCCCCTAACCGTAATTGTATGATCTCGTACCAACCCTAGCCCTCAGTGTATTTTAATATGCTAACCCCTAACCCTAAATGTGTATTTTATACTAACCCTAATCCTGATTATATGTTTTACACTAACCCTTATCATAATTATTAGTTTTTGTACTAACATTATTTGTACAAACCCCTTCCACTTATTTTGTGTTTTAATCGACTATAACCCAAATTTTATAATTTTGTACTAACCCTTACCCTGAGTGTATCTTAATATGCTAACCCCTAACCCTAATTGTATGTTATATACTAACCCTTAGCTTCATTATATGTTTAACACTTACCCTACCCTAATTGTACGTTTTTGTACTAACCCTTAGCATAAATGTGTTTTTCGTACTAACCCCTACCACTTCTTTTGTGTTTTCATCGCCCCTAACCGTTATTATATGATTTCGTACTAACCCTAGCCCTAAGTTTATTTAATTATGCTTACCCCTAACCCTAAATGTGTATTTTATACTAACCCTAATCCTAATTATATGTTTTACACTAATCCTTACCCTAATTGTACGTTTTTGTACTAACACTTATTATAAATGTTTTTTTTTTTGGTACTAACCCCTACCACTTATTTTGTGTTTTCATCGACTATAACCCTAATTGTATAATTTTGTACTAACCCTAACCCTAAATGTATCTTAATATGCTAACCCCTAACCCTAACTGTGTGTTTTATACTAACCCTAACCCTAAGGGTATCTTAATATGCTAACCCCTAACCTTAATTGTGTATTTTATACTAACCCTAACCCAAATTATATGTTTTACACTAACCCTAACCATAATTAAACGTTTTTGTACTAACATTTTTTGTACAAACCGCTACCACTTATTTTGTGTTTTAATAGACTTTAACCCTAATTTTATGATTTTGTAATAACCCTTACCCTAAATGTATCTAAATATGCTAACCCCTAACCCTAATTGTGTGTTATATACTAACCCTTACCCTAATTATGTTTTACACTAACCTTAACCTTAAGTATACGTTTTTGTACTAACCCTTATCATTAATGTATTTTTGTACTAACCCCTACCACTTATTTTGTGTTTTCATCGACTATAACCCTAATTTTATAATTTTGTACTAACTCTAACCCTATATGTATCTTCATATGCTAACCCCTAATCCTAACTGTGCGTTTTATACTAACCCTTACCCTAAATGTATCTTAGTATGCTAACCCCTAACCTTAATTGTGTATTTTATACTAACCCTAACCCAAATTATGTTTTACACTAACCCTAACCATAATTATACGATTTTGTACTAACATTATTTGTACAAACCGCTTCCACTTATTTTGCGTTTTAATCGACTATAACCCTAATTTTATGTTTTTGTACTAACCCCAACCCTATGTGTATCTTAATAAGCTAACCCGTTACCCTAATTGTGTGTTATATACTAACCCTTACCCTAATTATATGTTTTACACTAACCCTAACCCTAATTGTACGTTTTTGTACTAACACTTATCATAAATATATTTTTTTCTACTTACACCTACCACTTATTTTGTGTTTTCATCGACTATAACCATTATTTTATGATTTTGTAACAACCCTTATACTAAGTGTATCTTTATATGCTTACCAATAACCGTAATTGTGTGTTTTATACTAACCCTTACCCTCATTATATGTTTTACATTAACCCTACCCTAATTGTACATTTTTGTACTAACCCTTATCATAAATGTATTTTTGTACTAACCCCTACCACTTATTTTGTGTTTTCATCGACCCTAACCGTTATTGTATGATTTTGTACTAACCCTAGCCCTAAGTGTATTTTAATAAACTTACCCTTAACCCTAAATGTGTATTTTAAACTAACCCTAGTCCTAATAAATGTTTTACACTAACCCTAACCTCAATTATACGTGTTTGTACTAACCCTTATCATAAATGTATTTTTGTACTAACCCCTACCACTTATTTCTTGTTTTCATCGACTATAACCCTTATTGTATAATTTTGTACTAACTCTAACCCTAAATGTGTCTTTATATACTTACCTCTAATCCTAACTGTGTGTTTTATACTATCCCTTACCCTAAGTTTATCTTAATATGCTAACCCCTAACCTTAATTGTGTATTTTATACTAACCCTAACCCCAATTTTATGTTTTACACTAACCCTAACCCTGATTGTACGTTTTTGTACTAACACTTATCATAAATGTATTTTTTTACTAACCCCTACTATTTATTTTGTGTTTTCGTCGACTATACCCCTTATTTTATGATTTTGTAATAACCCTAACCCTAACTGTATCTTTATATGCTTACCGTTAACCCTAATTGTGTGTTTTATACTAACCCTTACCCTCATTATATGTCTAACATTAACCCTACCCTAATTGTACGTTTTTGTACTAACCCTTATCATAAATGTACTTTTTGTACTAACCCCTTCCACTTATTTTGTGTTTTCATCGACCTTATCCGTAATTGTATGATTTCGTACTAACCCTTGCCCTAAGTGTATTTTAATATGCTTACCACTAACCCTAAATGTGTATTTTATACTAATCCTAATCCTAATTATATGTTTTACCCTCACCCTAACCTTAATTATACGTTTTTCTGCTAACGTATTTTTGAACTAACCCCTACCACTTATTTTGTGCTTTCATCGACTATAACCCTAATTGTATAATTTTGTACTAACCCTAACCCTTAATGTATCTTTATATGCTAACCCCTAACCCTAACTGTGTGTTTTATACTAACCCTAACCCTAAGTGTATCTTAATATGCTAACCCCTAACCTTAATTTTGTATTTTATACTAACCCTAACCCTAGTTATATGTTTAACACAAACCCTAACCGTAATTAAACGTTTTTGTACTAACATTTTTGTACAAACCGCTACCACTTATTTTGTGTTTTAATCGACTATAACCCTAATTTTATGATTTTGTACTAACCCTTACCCTAAATGTATCTTAAATGCTAACCCCTAACCCTAATTGTGTGTTATATGCTTACCCTAACCCTAATTATATGTTTTACACTAACCTTAACCTTAATTATACGTTTTTGTACTAACCCTTATCATAAAAGTATTTTTGTACTAACCCCTACCACTTATTATGTGTTTTCATCGACCCTAACCGTAATTTTAAGATTTTGTACTAACCCTAGCCCTAAGTGTATTTTAATAAACTTACCCTTAACCCTAAATGTGTATTTTATACTAACCCTAATCCTAATTATATGTTTTACACTAACCCTAACCTTAATTATACGTTTTTGTACTAACCCTTATCATAAATGTATTTTTTGTTCTAACCCCTACCACTTATTTTGTGTTTTCATCGCCCCTAACCGTAATTGTATGATTTCGTACTAACCCTAGCCCTAAGTGTATTTTTATATGCTAAACCCTAACCCTAAATGTGTATTTTATACTAACCCTAATCCTAATTATATGTTTTACACTAACCTTAACCTTAATTATACGTTTTGTGCTAACGTATTTTTGTACTAACCCCTACCACTTATTTTGTGTTTTCATCGACTATAACCTTAATTTTATAATTTTGTACTAACTCTAACCCTAAGTGTATCCTTATAGGCCTACCAATAACCCAAATTGTTTGTTTTATACTAACCCTTACCCTCATTATATGTGTAACATTAACCCTACCCTAATTGTACGTTTTTGTACTAACCCTTATCATAGATGTACTTTTTGTGCCAACCCCTACCACTTATTTTGTGTTTTCATCGACCCTAACCGTTATTGTATGATTTTGTACTAACCCTAGCCCTAAGTGTATTTTAATATGCCTACCCCTAACCCTAAAGGTGTATTTTATATTAACCCTTATCCTAATTATATGTTCTTCCCTCGCCCTAACGTTAATTATACGTTTTGTGCTAACGTATTTTTGAACTAACCCCTACCCTTTTTTTGTGTTTTCATCGAATATAACCCTAATTGTATAATTTTGTACTTACCCTTACCCTAAGTGTATCTAAATATGCTAACCCCTAACCCTAATTGTGTGTTATATACTAACCCTTAGCTTCATTATATGTTTAACACTAACCCTTACCTAATTGTACGTTTTTGTACTAACCCTAAGCATAAATGTGTTTTTTGTACTTACCCCTACCACTTATTTTGTGTTTTCATCGCCCCTAACCGTAATTGTATGATTTCGTACTAACCCTAGCCCTAAGTGTATTTTAATATGCTTACCCCTAACCCTAAATGTGTATTTTATACTAACCCTAATCCTAATTATATGTTTTACACTAACCTTAACCTTAATTATACGTTTTTGTACTAACCCTTATCATTAATGTATTTTTGTACTAACCCCTACCACTTATTTTGTGTTTTCATCGACTATAACCCTAATTTTATAATTTTGTACTAACTCTAACCCTATATGTATCTTCATATGCTAACCCCTAATCCTAACTGTGCGTTTTATACTAACCCTTACCCTAAATGTATCTTAGTATGCTAACCCCTAACCTTAATTGTGTATTTTATACTAACCCTAACCCAAATTATGTTTTACACTAACCCTAACCATAATTATACGATTTTGTACTAACATTATTTGTACAAACCGCTTCCACTTATTTTGCGTTTTAATCGACTATAACCCTAATTTTATGTTTTTGTACTAACCCCAACCCTATGTGTATCTTAATAAGCTAACCCGTTACCCTAATTGTGTGTTATATACTAACCCTTACCCTAATTATATGTTTTAAACTAACCCTAACCCTAATTGTACGTTTTTGTACTAACACTTATCATAAATATATTTTTTTCTACTTACACCTACCACTTATTTTGTGTTTTCATCGACTATAACCATTATTTTATGATTTTGTAACAACCCTTATACTAAGTGTATCTTTATATGCTTACCAATAACCGTAATTGTGTGTTTTATACTAACCCTTACCCTCATTATATGTTTTACATTAACCCTACCCTAATTGTACGTTTTTGTACTAACCCTTATCATAAATGTATTTTTGTACTAACCCCTACCACTTATTTTGTGTTTTCATCGACCCTAACCGTTATTGTATGATTTTGTACTAACCCTAGCCCTAAAAGTATTTTAAAATGCTTACCCCTAACCCTAAATGTGTATTTTATATTAACCCTTATCCTAATTATATGTTCTTCCCTCGCCCTAACGTTAATTATACGTTTTGTGCTAACGTATTTTTGAACTAACCCCTACCAATTATTTTGTGTTTTCATCGAATATAACCCTTATTGTATAATTTTGTACTGACAATAACCCTTAATGTGTCTTAATATGCTTACCCGTAACCCTAATTGTGCGTTATATACTAACCCTAACCCTAATTATATGTTTTACACTAACCCTAACCCTATTTGTACGTTTTTGTACTAACACTTATCATAAATGTATTTTTTTGTACTAATCCCTACCACTTAATTGTGTTTTCATCGACTATAACCCTTATTTTATGACTTTGTAATAACCCTAACCCTAAGTGTAATTTTCAATGCTTACCACTAACCCTAATTGTGTATTTTATACTAACCCTAACCCTAATTATATGTTTTACACTAACCCTTACCATAATTATTAGTTTTTGTACTAACATTATTTGTACAAACCCCTTCCACTTATTTTGTGTTTTAATCGACTATAACCCAAATGTTATGATTTTGTACTAACCCTTACCCTAAGTGTATCTTAGTATGCTAACCCCTAACCCTAATTGTGTGTTATAGACCAACCCCAACCCTAATTGTACGTTTTTGTACTTACACTTATCATAAATGTGTTTTTTGTACTAACCCCTACCACTTAATTGTGTTTTCATCGACTATAACCCTTATTTTATGACTTTGTAATAACCCTAACCCAAAGTGTAATTTTCTATGCTTACCACTAACCCTAATTGTGTATTTTATACTTACCCTAACCCTAATTATATGTTTTACACTAACCCTTACCATAATTATTAGTTTTTGTACTAACATTATATGTACAAACCCCTTCCACTTATTTTGTGGTTTAATCGACTATAACCCAAATTTTATGATTTTGTACTAACCCTTACCCTGAGTGTATCTTAATATGCTAACCCCTAACCCTAATTGTGTGTTATATACTAACCCTTAGCTTCATTATATGTTTAACACTAACCCTACCCTAATTGTACGTTTTTGTACTAACCCTTAGCATAAATGTGTTTTTTGTACTTACCCCTACCACTTATTTTGTGTTTTCATCGCCCCTAACCGTTATTATATGATTTCGTTCTAACCCTAGCCCTAAGTGTATTTTAATATGCTAACCCCTAACCCTAAATGTGTATTTTATACTAACCCTAATCCTAATTATATGTTTTACACTAACCTTAACCTTAATTATACGTTTTTGTACTAACCCTTATCATAAATGTATTTTTGTACTAACCCCTACCACTTATTTTGTGTTTTCATCGACTATAACCTTAATTGTATAATTTTGTACTAACCCTATCCCTTAATATATCTTTATATGCTAAACCCTTACCCTAACTGTGTGTTCTATACAAACCCTAACCCTAAGTGTATCTTAATATAATTACCACTAACCCTAATTGTGTGTTTAATACTAACCCTTGCCCTCATTATATGTTTAACACTAACCCTACCATTAATTGTACGTTTTTGTACTAACCATTATCATAATTATTTTGTACTTACCCTTACCACTTATTTGGTGTTTTCATTGACTATAACCCTTATTTTATGACTTTGTAATAACCCTAAGTGTAATTTTCAATGATTACCACTTACCCTAATTGTGTATTTTATACTAACCCTAACCCTAATTATATGTTTACACTAACCCTTACCATAATTATTAGTTTTTGTATTAACATTATTTGTACAAACCCCTTCCACTTATTTTGTGTTTTAATCGACTATAACCCAAATTTTATGATTTTGTACTAACCCTTACCCTAAGTGTATCTTAGTATGCTAACCCCTAACCCTAATTGTGTGTTATAGACTAACCCCAACCCTAATTATATGTTTAACACTAACCCCAACCCTAATTGAACGTTTTTGTACTAACACTTATCATAAATGTATTTTTTGTACTAACCCCTACCACTTAATTGTGTTTTCATCGACTATAACCCTTATTTTATGACTTTGTAATAACCCTAACCCAAAGTGTAATTTTCTATGCTTACCACTAACCCTAACTGTGTATTTTATACTTACCCTAACCCTAATTATATGTTTTACACTAACCCTTACCATAATTATTAGTTTTTGTACTAACATTATTTGTACAAACCCCTTCCACTTATTTTGTGTTTTAATCGACTATAACCCAAATTTTATGATTTTGTACTAACCCTTACCCTGAGTGTATCTTAATATGCTAACCCCTAACCCTAATTGTGTGTTATATACTAACCCTTAGCTTCCTAATATGTTTAACACTAACCCTACCCTTATTGTACGTTTTTGTACTAACCCTTAGCATAAATGTGTTTTTGGGACTTACCCCTACCACTTATTTTGTGTTTTCATCGCCCCTAACCGTTATTATATGATTTCGTACTAACCCTAGCCCTAAGTGTATTTTAATATGCTTACCCCTAACCCTAAATGTGTATTTTATACTAACCCTAATCCTAATTATATGTTTTACACTAACCTTAACCTTAATTATACGTTTTTGTACTAACCCTTATCATAAATGTATTTTTGTACTAACCCCTACCACTTATTTTGTGTTTTCATCGACTAGAACCTTAATTGTATAATTTTGTACTAACCCTTTCCCTAAATATATCTTTATATGCTAAACCCTTACCCTAACTGTGTTTTATACAAACCCTAACCCTAAGTGTATCTAAATATAATTACCACTAACCCTAATTGTGTGTTTAATACTAACCCTTGCCCTCATTATATGTTTAACACTAACCCTACCATTAATTGTACGTTTTTGTACTAACCATTATCATAATTATTTTGTACTTACCCTTACCACTTATTTGGTGTTTTCATTGACTATAACCCTTATTTTATGACTTTGTAATAACCCCAACCCTAAGTGTAATTTTCAATGCTTACCACTTACCCTAATTGTGTATTTTATACTAACCCTAACCCTAATTATATGTTTTACACTAACCCTTACCATAATTATTAGTTTTTGTACTAACATTATTTGTACAAACCCCTTCCACTTATTTTGTGTTTTAATCGACTATAACCCAAATTTTATGATTTTGTACTAACCCTTACCCTAAGTGTATCTTAGTATGCTAACCCCTAACCCTAATTGTGTGTTATAGACTAACCCCAACCCTAATTATATGTTTTACACTAACCCCAACCCTAATTGAACGTTTTTGTACTAACACTTATCATAAATGTATTTTTTGTACTAACCCCTACCACTTAATTGTGTTTTCATCAACTATAACCCTTATTTTATGACTTTGTAATAACCCTAACCCAAAGTGTAATTTTCTATGCTTACCACTAACCCTAATTGTGTATTTTATACTAACCCTAACCATATGTTTTACACTAACCCTTACCATAATTATTAGTTTTTGTACTAACATTATTTGTACAAACCCCTTCCACTTATTTTGTGTTTTAATCGACTATAACCCAAATTTTATGATTTTGAACTAACCCTTACCCTGAGTGTATCTTAATATGCTATCCCCTAACCCTAATTGTGTGTTATATACTAACCCTTAGCTTCATAATATGTTTAACACTAACCCTACCCTAATTGTACGTTTTTGTACTAATCCTTAGCATAAATGTGTTTTTGGACTTACCCCTACCACTTATTTTGTGTTTTCATCGCCCCTAACCGTTATTATATGATTTCGTACTAACCCTAGCCCTAAGTGTATTTTTTACTAACCCTAATCCTAATTATATGTTTTACACTAACCTTAACCTTAATTATACGTTTTTGTACTAACCCTTATCATAAATGTATTTTTGTACTAACCCCTACCACTTATTTGGTGTTTTCATCGACTTTAACCTTAATTGTGTAATTTTGTACTAACCCTATCCCTAATTTAATGTGCATCAGTCGAAATATGTTATTATAAATTCCAATTCATCTCTTAAATCGGCGTGCCTCCGTTCGAAAAAGCTGTTTTTAAACATGCTATGCTCATTCTTATTCGATTTACCTCTAAATGTGTATCCCCCTCTTTTCCCTTGCCGCTTACACAATTTGCATTCAGGATTGCATTGAGTGCAATTAATGTCAGTGGCAAAAAAAAGTATTTTTCTCAGCCATCTGTATACGTCATCGTCATGCGTAAATGTAAAGCATGTGAATTCCAGGGATTTATAAGATCTTTAACTTGTATTTTATTGAACTCTCGAATTCAATTGTCAAACGCCCCGTTGTGGCTTCCCAACATACCTGCTTCACTATGTTAATTTTTTGGTCATTATATACCAACTTTGGAGCCACTTGTGATGCATAGGGGCATGCATCATTAAAATGCATTAAAAGTGTACATATTTCAACTGTTCAGTTTTAGGACCTTCCAAAAAATATGAGTTTCTAGTATTAAGAATATGCCTCAAGGTATGAATGAAATCATTAAAACATATAAAAAATAAATTGGCCTTAATGGTTACATTACGATTTATTTCAAGATGTCTGAAATCCGAGACCTTTGGTTCTTGCAAAATTATCTTATTGGGTCTGCACGTTGGTGGCCTAGATATATTCGTGTATTATTTTGGACAAGACATCTTAACTATTTCCAGAGGCTAAGAATTGCCGCTTTTGTATATGTAAACGGCTGTAATCTAGAAATTTTCATGGAATTGGTCGACCTGATGCACCTGTGGTCAATTTTGATGATTAAGGGGAACTTTGACTCTATGGAGAGTTTTGAAGAGCTTTTGATGCTGAAGATGGAAGGCTGCTTCGGATTTTCTCTATCTCTTATACTTTTCTGACCCTATAAGCTATATAGCTATAAGCCAAAAACTATGGTCTGCCCCCTGTTCTATTTTTGGTAACGGCAGCCATGTTGGTTGGTCGACGTTCACAAACTTGGTAGAGGACATCCTAAAGATCAAATGTACAAAGTTTCAAAGCAATCCCATCGTGGTTTCAGAGAAGATTTTTAAAGATAAGTAAAAATTGATAGAAAAATCAGCTAAAAGGGGGGGTAACTTTTAAACGGCTGATCTGACAATTGTTACCCTGAAATCGTTTTTGTAGATCTCGATAAGCTGAACAAATTTGCAACGCTAACTTTTCTTCTAGCACTTACAGTTTTCAAGATAAAGTCCCAAAACTGTGAAAATGGTCAATTTTGACGATTAAGGGAAAATAACTCCCATAAGGAGTCATCCCACAACTTTGACTCAATGAAGAGTTTTGTAGTGCTTTTGATGCTGAAAAAGGAAGGTTGTTTCGGATTTTCTCTATCTCTTATACTTTTTGAGCTATAAGATAATAACTATGGTCTGACCCCCTGTTCTATGTTTAGTAACGGCGGCCATGTTGGTTTGTTGACGTTCACAAATTTCACAAACTTGGTAAAAGACATCCTAAAGATCTAGTGTACAAAGTTTCAAAGCAATCCCATCAGTCGTTTCAGAGAGGAAGATTTTTTTTAAAAATCAGTTAAAATTGATAGAAAAGTTAACGGATGGACGACGGACGCTTAACGATGACAATAGCGGTCAGGTGAGCTAAAAAGAGTGATGGGTAGGGACGGGAAATTTAGCCTCTTGCATGGGGATCCTACGGGTCCTACTCTTACCGAAACCCGCAGCAGGGTTCTTAAACGTGAGAGGATAGTGACATTTTCCCCCAACACGTTGCACCACTATGGTTTGCGGTCAGGTTTTCCGCATTATCGCCTGAACACCCCACAGGCAATAATAAAAGGAAACCCAAGATTTATTTTCATCAGATGAAGAGGCTGTAATACCCCTATAAGCATCCACAGAGGACCTAGAAAGCCATACAGACGAACAAAATAACCATACTTAAGAAAACTATTGTATACTCTTAAAATGAGAATCTTCAGACAGATGTCTTTACTGTCTTTACTTTATATATGTGTCTTTGTGTGAATTTCTTGAACAAAATTGTTTATAAAAAATTTCAGGTTCTACAAGAAATAGCTTTTAGACATGCAGTATTATCAATATATTACAGGTATACCTCAGAATTCTGTCTACCATTGTTATCAGCACAATTATCACCACCCTGAATGAACTGATAGTACTCACATGATTTGTTCTAACGTTGTTTTTATGCGCCCGCGACAAAATGTCGGGGGGGGGCATTAAGTTTTACTCATGTCCGTACGTACGTACGTACGAATATCCGTCAAGCTTTTCTCAGTATCTATACATGAGAATGATTGGAACTTGGTAGGATGGTTGAGTATGACAAACTATACGTCCTAAGCAATTTTGAGACCTGATGGACATCTACTTCCTGTTTGGGACTTAGGCCAATGTTAAAATATGTGAACATGACTATGAAAATTTCCGTCAAGTTTTTCTCAGGAACCATACATGTGAATGATTTGAAACTTGGTAGGATGGTTGAATATGACAAATTATATATCCTAAGCGATTTTGAGACCTGAGCATGACCCCTATGTCACCTTTCATAACTGCAGAAACAAGAACATCTGTGGAAACCCATAAGTATACACCTGGAAAAAAGTTTGTGCTTTTCTATGATTTGAAATAATTTGTAATTTTCATGAGTTTGGTCAGTTTTAATTCTTCAATATGAAACTGGAAGGATGTTAGCTTCGGTTAAAAGCACATTTTTGCCTTGAAAAGCTGGAGATAACTCTTTAAGAAAAATAGACATCAAACTGGTAGTTAAAAAAACAAGGATTCCGGCAGTCATTCGTGCTAAAGGTGAACATACTCAAAATTGACTCTTTGACGATACAGTACCAATCTTTTGATTATGATTTACCTTTTCAATTGCAATTTGACAATTGATTAAAAGTTTTGAGCTTCAGGGGACCATACTTTTCTCCATGTTTATGTTCAAAAGCCATCATTTTTTACATGTCGTGTTATGTACATAAAAAATTGTTTTGTTTGTTATAATTTATAAACATGTTAAATTGTGCTTAACAGTGCACATGTTAGTTTGTAATACAAATATACGAAGACTATCCTTTAATTAATGATTTAAAAGAGTTTTGAAAATGTACGATTTAAAAAAAAACATGGGGGTGCTAACTTTTTTCCAGTTGTATATTTTATATATTTTGTTATATCGGTACATTACTAGACACAATGTTAATGGAGGTTTAAACAGCCATAGCAATGAAGACTGTACTACCTACCTATTAAAAAGAAATACTCCAGCCTACTTCAAATTCAGGAAGTTCCATGAGGAGAACATAAGTGATATTTCCAACACTTGCTATGAGTTGGGCCATGATCTGAAAACCTGTAAGTACAGAAATGTATGAGACATAATGAATAATGACTTTAAGTCATATTTTATCATTGTTTATAAACTAGAAAAACTGTGAGCCGCAGCTCACAAATAAATACTCCCACCCCCCAAAAAAAATTTAATCAGATAAAATTTAGAATAAGAGAAGCACATCTACATTATGTCACAAAGATTGTGTATAGGTTTCATGAAAATCCATCAAAGGGGTTTAGGAGGACTTGCGGATAAGAGATGGGTACCCCCATGTAGTCAATGGCTAAGTCCATGTTTTGGTATAGGAATCCCAAAAAATCATTCTGATCAAATTTTAAATAGTACGTGCACATCTACATTATTTCACAAAGATTGTGTGTAAGTTTCATGAAAATCCATCAAGGGGTTTAGGTGGACAATGAACATGAAATGATGATGAAGTGGAGGAAATGGGGACACAAGGCCAATCGGTTAGGAGAGTTTTGACTGCCACTGTAAAAAGGGGTGATTGGTAGGGACGGGAAATTTAGCCTCCTGCGGGTCCTACTCTTACCGAGACCTGCAGCAGGGTTCTTTAATGTGCGAGGAACGTGACATTTTTCCCAACACGGTGCACCACTATGGTTTGCGGTCAGGATTTCCGCATTATCGCCTGACGACCCCAGGGCTGCCCCATTCAACCACCTGGGGCACACATCCCAGTCGCTTTGTGGGCAAAGCGGCCTGACCCGATGTCAGGTTTCTGAGCGATCTTTAGTGGACTTTTACCGACAAGCTAAGCGCTGCTGCGGGCTTATTCACCACCCGGAACCCGCACGGGATAGAAAAAAAGGGGAGATGTGGATAGGGGCGAAAAATTTAGTTATGTTTTCCAAATTTTTTTTTACCATTGTGAGTGAGTGAATGAGTAGGTGTTTTACGTCCGTGCAACGCTATATGTTATTGGCGATGATCATGAAAAGGATGATAAAATAAACATGAAATGATGATGATAAATGAAATATGGGGTTAACGGGGGTGGGACAGAAAGGCGCTAAATTTTGAAGAACCAAAGAAAAAAAGGTTAGTTAGTTATTGCTTTACTCCCAAGCAGCACGATTTTGGCTATATCCGGGAGATGAACATGAAAGGGATGATACAATGAACATGACATGATGATGAAGTGGAGGAAATGGGGACACAAGGCCAATCGGGTAGGAGAGTTTTGACTGCCACTGGAAAAGGAGTGATGGGTAGGGACGGGAAATTTAGCAATGGCCACTAAGAAAGTACATAAATTCGATTAAAAAAATACACCTTCGATCAGAATTTTCAAATTGTTTAAATAAAAGCTATACTGTTTCAATAAATATCTTATCTACGAATTAACATTGTTTCATTGTTTTGATTTTTTTGTTTTTTTTTCAGTTCACAATCAAACTACGGGGAGCTGTTTAGCGGATGGATTAACGATGACAGGTACAGTTCTTTATTTTATTATTTTTATTAATTGATTTTAGTCGAGATGTTATATTTCAAGTCTTGATGGAAAATGTCACTCCTTTGTTAATGGAATTAACTAATTTAAAAGATTAAGATCTACGACTTCGATCCATTAAGCGATTGGTTATTTTGTAGATATTTCATTTCTAAAATTAACGATGACCAAATGAGAGGTGAATTCTCTCCTATGTATCCATGCAATTTCTGCCAAAATACTAAGTTTCAAATTATTTGATGAATCACGCCAAATTAAAATTTTGTGCGTTTTTGTTATTTTCTCTACTTTTTAAAGAATTTTACTGAAGTCTTGTAGGTTATAAATGCACATTGATTTACAATACATTTTCTCAATTTGGGGGCTTTTTTAACGTTATTTTAATTGCCTATTTTTGCGTAATCATGAGCACATAGGTAACTTTGCTAGTATCATTCGAAAGCTTGCCCAATGTATTTTCTCCTACGCTTTATGTTGGGTAACCGGGACTTGCTAATGCTCACTTGTAACCTTGACTAAAAACAGTTAAAAAGTGCCGAACTCTAGGCCATTTAACAATTTTGGGAATCAGTTTAAATCCATTATAAGGAAAATGAGAAAATTTCGACTGATCGGAAGAGAAAAAAATCTAGAAGTGGAAATTTTCATTGTTTTACCATTTCTGTATTCCGTGTAATTTTAAAGTTTTTAAAATAAAATAATATTTTCTTCTTTTTAAAGCAGATACCTATCGTTTTTAGCTCACCTGGACCGAAGGTCCATGTGAGCTTTTACCATCACTTGGCGTCCGTCGTCGTCGTCGTCTGTCGTCGTCTGTAAACAATTTTTCAAACGTTAACTTGTCCGACACCATAAGTCCAATTGCAACCAAACTTGGTTTAGTTGTTTAGTGGCATTATGTGTACAAAACTATCGTTCGGATTTTTGATTCGTAAAAAAAAACATGGTCGCCATGGCTAAAAATAGAACATAGGGGTCAAATTACAGTTTTTTGCAAACAACTCAAAAACGCTAACAAATATCAAAATTCTGGCATAGGCTAAAAGTGATCAGCACCTCAAGATCTACCTGCCCAGAAATTTTCAAGAAGATCCAACAACCGATGTAGGAGTTATTGCCCTTTTTCTGGATTTTTTCAAAATTTTGCACTTATTTAGCCCTATATCTTGAAAACTATACAAGATATTTTAAAAAATTCAAATTGCATATGATTAAGCACATCAAGATCTACTGAGTGAGTGAGTTGTTGTTTTACGCCCGTGCAACGCTATATAGGTTATTTACAGGCGATGAACATGAAAGGGATGATAAAATGAACATGAAATGATGATGATAAATGAAATATGGGGATGGGGTGGGAAACAAAGGACCGGTAAATTTTTAAGAACCACAGGAAAAAGGGGAGAGGTGGGTAGGGTCGGAAAATTTAGCCTATGTGGTGCACTACTGGGCGGTCCACAAAGGGGTCTTTTACGTGCATGAAGCGTGGCACTCTCCACACACGTTGGCCCACTATGGTCGGCGGTCAGGGTTTCCGTATTATAGACCTGACAACCCCCGCGGACGAGGGCTACCCTATTCAGCCACCTAGGGTACACACTTGGTCGCTCTGTGGGCTGAGCACTGACCCGACGTCAGAATCCCAAGACCCTTAGTCGCCTCTTACGACAAGCTAGGCTCTGCTGCGGGCCTATTCGCCACCCGGGCCCCGCACGGGACTCAAGATCTACTTTTCATGTAATTAGGTCAAAGCTGTAAAACCATTTCTTTTAGGAGTTATCCCTTAAAGCGTCAAAATTTACCATTTTTCATTTCTTTTACCCTGAATTTCAAAGATTAACTTGTCAGACACCATACATTCAACTTCAACCAAACTTGGCACAGTTGTGTAATAGCATTAATGCTACAATTCTATTGTTCGGATTTTTGATTTGCAAAAAATATGGCCTCCATAGAATAGAACATAGGGGGCAAATTAAATTTTTTTAGCAAATAACTCAAAAATGGTAACAGATATCAAAATTCTGACGGGAGACAAAAGTGATCAGCATCTCAAGATCTACCTGCTCTGAAATTTTCAAGAAGATCCAACAAACGACATAGGAGTTATTGCCCTTTTTCTGGATTTTTTGTTTTAAATTTTTCACTTATTTAGCCCTATATCTTGAAAACTATACAAGATATTTTAAAAATTCAAATTGCATATGATTAAGCACATCAAGATCTACTTTTCATGTAATTAGGTCAAAGCTGTAAAACCATTTCTTTTAGGAGTTATGGCCCTTAAAGCGTCAAAATTTACCATTGTTCATTACTTTTCCCCTGACTTATCTGAAACAGTAAGACCAACTGCATCTTAACATGGTACACTAATTGATAGCTTATATGCTACAACTCTATCTTTCAGATTTTTGATTCGTAAAAAAACATGGCCACCATGGCTTAAAATAGAACATAGGGGCAAATTTCATTTTTTTGCTAATAACTCAAAACTGGTTTCAGATATCAAAATTGTGCAAGAATCAAAAGTGATCAGCATATTAAGATCTACCTGTCCTGAAATTTTGGAAAAGATCTGACTGCTGATGTGGGAGTTATTGTTCTTTTTCCTAATTTTTGCCAAATTTGCACTTATTAAGCCCAATATCTTGAAAAATAACCAAGAAATTTCATAAATTTAAATCGCATATGGTTAAGCACAAAAATATCTACAAATATATGTATCTGTGTAGTTCAGGTGAGCGATTCAGGCTCTTGGGAGCCTCTTGTTAATTGTTCATCCTCGAAAACCCATGGGTTCTTCTTTCACTTACTCATTCATCCTCGAAAACCCATGGGTTCTTCTTTCACTTACTCATTCATCACCCCTGGGACATTTGGCATGAAATAGTTCGTTTCGAGTTCAGGATCTGATCTTGAACTTGATATTATTTCTATATAGAAACAAGTTAAAATCGCTTTAGAAAAATGTAAAGCGACCAATCAATAAGCTCGATACAAAACTATCAAAAACGAAGTATTTCATGCGTAATGTCCCAGGGGTGATGAATGAGTAAGTGAGAGAAGAACCCATGGATTTTCGAGGATGTTAATTGTTATGATGGATGAAATTGACAATATTTTTTTAAGAGTATACAACTTTTATTTTCAGTCAGGAAAAAAAAAACAAATAGCCAGGAAGCGGGACGTGGAGGATGCCCGTATGTATTTTCTATCGTCATAGTGTTCAGGGCTGTACATGTTTTCTTAAATTTCGGGGTTTTTTCACTGTATGCTAATTTGCTAGTTATTATATCGTGTTGTATGTTGTTTTTTGTAACTTTTTTTTATTTTTGATAACTCATTTATTTCTTTATCTATAATCAACGAAAGCGCCATCCTCGAAAACCCATGGGTTCTTCTTTCACTTACTCATTCATCACCCCTGGGACATTTGGCATGAAATAGTTCGTTTCGAGTTCAGGATCTGATCTTGAACTTGATATTATTTCTATATAGAAACAAGTTAAAATCGCTTTAGAAAAATGTAAAGCGACCAATCAATAAGCTCAATACAAAACTATCAAAAACGAAGTATTTCATGCGTAATGTCCCAGGGGCGACAAATGAGTAAGTGAGAGAAGAACCCATGGGTTTTCGAGGATGCGAAAGCGCTTGCTCTTAAAACTTAATATTTCATATACCACAAAACAGATAACAAACGAACGGAAAAAGCTTTTACAATTCCCTTTTTTTTCGATATGAAAATGATATTGTTTTAAATGTTCAGATTTTATTGCTATTACACCAATATTATTTTATTATATCAATTCAATCTTTATTGTCATATAAACTATATATACAGTTTGTGACAGTATAACATAGACATAAACAGACATACA
This sequence comes from Arcuatula senhousia, assembly GCA_963971305.1. Taxonomy (NCBI): domain Eukaryota; kingdom Metazoa; phylum Mollusca; class Bivalvia; order Mytilida; family Mytilidae; genus Arcuatula; species Arcuatula senhousia. The sequence continues at coordinate 27,552,192 of OZ020314.1, read as the reverse complement.
TACAAATACACATATTATAGTCAGAAAGTAATCTCACAGTCTGATGAACGTCCTCTGAGTTTTGAGGAACTGTTTAAAAAGTAAGTATTTATCTTATTTCAGAAAAAAAAGACCCCCAAAAAATATTCAAGAAAAATTTTAATATGTACATTATTTTCATGCCATTTTTAGAATAAAACCAGTGTATCAATGTTTAATACAGTCCAGTTAAAAAAAAGTTGATTTTTTATTTTTTTAATAATAAACTAAGTTTTCTACCTGTCATTTTACTTATAAATAATGGAGCTTTAATATTTTTACAGATAAAATGAAGATGAGACAAATAAATTGAAGATGTAAGTTTCGATTTTACAATTATTTTACGGAAAAATGAATTTGAGTTACCGTTCTTTTAACATAAAAAAACCAGCTGCCTACAACTTTACAATACATTTTTTTAAGTGAAAAAATAACTTACAAATGAACATGAAACAAAGAATCTACGAAAAAAATATTACATGACTGCCAAGTAGAAGATATTGAACTCAATACACGTACCTATAGAAGTGTATATACGGTTATTAAAAATTTCATGTACAGTTGAACAAATAAACAAAAAAATTAAGAATCTCACTATATTTTTATAGTACACTAACATAATGGTTTCGATTTTAGGGACAAGGCGATGACAGAGAGGCGGCAGATGATCTGTTGGGGGGGGGGGACTCCTCCAGCCAAATACATAATCTAGAGGACGCGAGGGAGGATCTCACTATGGCGCAGGAGACAATTAACCACTCAATAGCGCAACTGAAGAAACTTAAACCAGGTCGAGTGGAGTTGAAATAAATGTTTGTTTAAAATAAAAAAAATTCAACTGAATACCTATTTTTTTATTGAAATGTCAAATGTTTTACCCTCTTAGAAACATTAATAAAAAAAACTGGTTTGGTCTTGCATATTGATTCAAACTATATGTACTATACCTTAATTTCCACACTTTTTTTTCATTTATATACCATTAGTTAAGTATCATCTATTTTTTCAGGTTTAATCTGATATCATTTAAACATATAAGATGATATAGCTACTTGTATAAAAAAAGCGCAATATGTATCATTGTAGAAACATGGTTACATAACAAAGATATTGATTGATTCATTACACAAATGCTATATTTAAGAATTCAAGAAAAATATAGGTGATGCTTAACTTTTTGGTGAACCGTATATATCAAACATTTCATGAGTACATAGTCCCGTGCGGGGCCCGGGTGGCGAATAGGCCCGCAGCAGAGCCTAGCTTGTCGTAAGAGGCGACTAAGGGTCTTGGGATTCTGACGTCGAGTCAGTGCTCAGCCCACAGAGCGACCAAGTGTGTACCCTAGGTGGCTGAATAGGGTAGCCCTCGTCCGCGGGGGTTGTCAGGTCTATAATACGGAAACCCTGACCGCCGACCATAGTGGGCCAACGTGTGTGGAGAGTGCCACGCTTCATGCACGTAAAAGACCCCTTTGTGGACCGCCAAGTAGTGCACCACATAGGCTAAATATTCCGCCCCTACCCACCTCTCCCCTATTTCCTGTGGTTCTTCAAAATTTACCGGTCCTTTGTTTCCCACCCCATCTCCATATTTCATTTATCATCATCATTTCATGTTCATTTTATCATCCTTTTCATGTTCATCGCCTGTAAATAACCTATATAGCGTTGCACGGGCGTAAAACACCAACTCACTCACTCATGAGTACATACTTAGAAGTAAGATAAGGACATGGTGCTGGAATCTTCATTGACAAACAACTCTATAAGATCAAGAACTTAAATTATTTTGTTAACTTACGTAGACGGGCTTCTTCTCGAAAATGTTGGTTGTTAGTTCAAGATCATAGGTTTTAGTACCTCTCCCCTAAAACAAGGCTTCTCATACGTCGACGTGGGAATTTTATATTTCCTGATTCTCATGGTTTTCTTTTGATGTATTTTCCATTAATTAGGAAAGATGTGGGCGTAAAAATGCATTTTCCTTTGTTATGTGAAAAAAAAAAAAAACACGTCTTCTTTTTTTATTTATGTGAAAACAGTTCTTTTGATGTTTCATGTGAGAAAAAAAAACCATATCTTCTTTCATGATTTATGCGATAACATTTCTTTTGTTGTTTAATGATTTATGTGATACCATAAAAAATTCCCATGAAAGGAATTGCACATACTTAAATGATCTGAGACCTGATATTGGAGTCTGGGGGTCATAGAGTCATCATATGAAGGTCTGAGGTCATAGTCATCATATTGGAGTCTGGGGGACAAAGAGTCATCATATGGAGGCTTAGGGGTCGTAGAGTCATCCTTTAGAGGCATGGGGGTCGTAGAGTCATCCTTTAGAGGCTTGGGGGCCATAGAATCATTATACTACTTACCACAAATAAAAAAGTTTCGATTTTGGCCCCTAATTACATTATAGGGGGAAAAAGGGGGTTGCAAAAATTTATTCTGCTATTTGACCAGAACAAACAGCAAAAATTCAAAATCGGATCACAAGTAAAAAAGTTTTGATTTTGGTCCCTTTTGGCCCCTTATTACATAACAGAGGGAAAAAGGGGTTGCAAAAATCAATTCTCAAGTTTGTATCCACTATTTGACAAGAAAAAACATGCAAAAACAATTTTTAAAATCGGACCACAAATAAAAAAGTTTCGATTTTGACCCCTTTCGGCCCCTAATTACATAATGGGGAAAAGAGGGTGCAGAAATTCATCCAGTCTATTCTTTTATCATAAGAAACATTCTTCACAAATTTCACAGCAATAGGCCAACTAGGACCAAAATTATGGTGGAATCAAATAAAATAATTGAATTTTTTGCCCCTTTTGGGCCCTAATTTCTAAACATATAAAGAGGGAGCCCCCAAAATTGATCCCATCCATCCTTTTATGGTAAGGAACATCATTGTCCAATATCATAGCAATTGGATAACTAGAACTAAAGTTGTTGTGGGAACAAACACAAAAGAAGCATTTTGGGCCCTTTTTGGCCCTTTTTTTCTAAACAAAAGACGGTGTGACCCTCAAAATCAATCCCATCCATCCATTTAAGGTAAGGAACATCATTGTCAAATTTCACAGCAATCAGAGAACTAAAGTTATTGTGGGAACAATAAAGTTAACAGACAACACAGACGACGACGACAGCATCATACCACTATACGTTCCAAATTTTTTTGCGGTCGTATAAAAAGCGGATATGAACAGTTAATTGGATATGCTATATATCGATATTTCAAGAAGTAAACTCTCATCAGTAGCATTTAAATCAAAACATTTGAAGGTCGAATTCCAAACCTGTTGAAAACGAAAAGTACTCAAAATCAAAGCGTTCAAACAAGAAAGTCAAACCCAGCACCGAGGATATCGACCAGGTGCAATACATGGAAAGAAACCTGGTGTTTTAAATAATTTTGAATTGAAACATCGGAAATTTGAGCGACAAAAATATAAGAAATTTTATGGTAAATCGTGTTAGACAATACCAATTTATTTGCTAGGAAACGTTGTGAACTGGGTTAATTATCCTCCTGTTCTTTGGCTTTGTCCTCTTAATACACTAAATGCAATCATACTGCCTCAGTCTATAAAATAATAAGGAACTAGAAGAAACCCGCGAATTCGCGGAAAAATCAATCGTTGCGTTGCTTTAAAATTTAGACCACACAATAAAAATCTTGCATTTACATTACCTTACATGGTTGTACTAATCGCAAATTAAAATTTCTACGGTATTATTTAACTCTAAATAAGTTTTTGGTTTATTATCTTTTATTGTTTGTTACCCCACCTGTAAATTAAACAAATGTCCAGTGACAGGATAAGCTTCAATCATGGAAGTTTGTCCCGATGATGGCTGCAATATCGCCGACGGGACATTAAGCAGCCAACAATCAATCAAAAATCAATCAATCAATCATGGAAGTAAGATTTATTACTTCCATGCTTCAATAAATCGCTACCAAATTTTCTCAATTTATTGACATCATTGAGTCTAATTTTACTTGTAGAAAAAAAAAACTACAATATGATAAATTTTTAATTGTTTTATTTTTTATCAATTTACAATTTAGACGGTAAAACATTTTTTGCATATATTTTTATAATAAACTTACCAAAATAATTTTAAACATTGTAAAAATGGCCGGGGGGACCAAAACATCGAACCGGGACTGAAGATATATTAGATCATACAAATTTACATTTCTTACCGCAGAGCTTTTTAAATGTGCTACGCGAAAATTAAGGTTATACCCCAATAAACAAAATATCTTACATTCATCTATTATACTACTAAAATAACGAAGCGTTTTTTTTTGTTAGCCGGGTTGCAGCCTAAAAACAACACATTAAGAAGGATTATCAGTAATTCAGTTTTTATCTGTTGGAAAATATTCCCAATTTCTCGGTCGAGCATATCACTGCATTCTACCTAAGCTAATTAATTGCGTGATGAACAATATAAATCCAATGTCATGGCGTTGAGAAAATCGATGTTTTCTTTCCTATTTTACCTCTACACGTACTACTAATTTGTTAGTATTATCGATTGATTAAATAATCCTGTAACAATTTATAACCCTGTTTTTCATTTTCAGATAAAGAAAAAACTTTTTAGTCTCGGGTGCCAAATACCCGGTCGGGCGCTTCCTATCGCTTTTTAGTATGACTGTTCAACGATGATGGCTATAGCATTTCCGGATCAATTAATTAGGTTAATTAGCAAACTGCAGACATAATTGCATATGTGCTAATTAAATTTTCAAACGGCACAACCATCCCCTATTTTTGATATATGAAGCTTTGTCGTACCATTTGTTGTTTAGGCTGCAACCCGGCTAACAAAAAACGCTTCGTTATTTTAGTAGTATAGATGCCTTAAAATATATTGATATATCATTAAACTGTTCAAAAACATTTAAATTAAAATCTGTCAAAGATAAACATTAACAGGAGTAGGTAATCGACAGACCTGAAATCGGGTTTCCGTTTATAGACCTTACAACCCCTGCGGACGAGGGCCACCCTATTCAGCCACCCAGGGAACACACTTGGTCGCTCTGTGGACTGAGCACTTGCCCGACGTCAGAATCCCAAGACCAATAGTCGCCTCTTACGACAAGCTAGGCACTGATGCGGGCCTATTCGCCACCCGAACCCCGCACGGGACAATGTAAGGTTGGAAAACAATATCCTATAATTTTTTAATACTAGCGTAGACCTTAAAGCATGACTATGCAATGACTTGGAGAAATATGCTGTGATTTGGAGAGACTACTTATGATTTGAAGATTTGGAAATAAAAAATGTATATGTTTATATTTGCATACTTACACTAGATCAATAACAATCCCTAGAGGTATAACTGTGCTTAATAAAGATATTATAATAACTCGATGTATAGTAAATCTTATTGTTTACAGATTACAATTATACGCCGCATTTGTAGACAAATTGGTGTGAAACCTAATGGATCTAGAATTGACATGATTATGCATTTACGCCAGATGTCTGTATCAAGATCATCGTTTTACAAAGCATATGAAAAAGGTTTTCGGATGTACAGGTAAAAACAAACTTGAAGGATCAATCTCACATGTTCAGGAGAAAAGGAAAAAAGGAAATTGAAGATTGCAATAATCCTTACTCCGCACAGGCATTTTAAAAGTAATGTTGGGTTAAACCAGGTTTATGCTCGGAACTTAAATCCATTATGATCTTAGGACCTGGAAATAACACAAAACACAACATGACTGCGAGACTCAATAGAGGTATTGAGGTAATCATCTCAGTACAACAACCAGCCAAACCTTAATCAAAACAATCACTAACCATTTTTTAGACAGTATGAGACATATTTTCTTATAACCTAGGTCTTATAGTCTATAATGTAGTGGCATTGGACAAAATATCTGAAAAAGTCCCAACAAATTGAACAAGCTGCAAAATAAAAAACATTTTATATATTTTAGACAATGAAAGTATTGGAAAACCAATCTAGTCAAACAAGCAACACATCTACGTTTTGGCATATTCTTAAAAGAACATTTTATATGATTATCTAAGACCCACTGAGTTTCATTACAATCTTGTTTCATCATCATGTCATCTGAGCACAGCGAAGACAATTAGTCACTGCATTGAACTTTATTAGTATTAGAGTTTCAATGCAAGACATACTGAAAAGTAACAATGAACGTGGCATTTTTATTTTTTCCTTTGTTAATATTTTCATTGCAGCTGGCTGGGCTGTAGGCTGTTGTCGGCATGGAATTGTATATGCAATGAAGAATTTGCTGAGGTCAGAGAGTCCCACATGTCAACACAAGATTTAAATATCAATTCACTCCACACAAAGGAAGATTAAATGAGGTCAATGAGAACATCAAGATCCCACTAAAGAACCTGATAGATAAACTCACTAAAAATACCTTGAAAACAGTAGTGGAAGAGCTGTCATCCTTGTTTGACCGACTAGCCACCCCTGTAACTTCTGGGAATTCCCCAAAGAGTAAGAAACCTGCTGCTCACAGAGGGGAGAGAGGCCGAGGAAAGGGCAGACTAGATTTAAGTACAATAACCTGTTATGCATGTAGTGAGAAGGGTCATTAAGCCAATTAATGTCCCAACAAAGAAAAGCTGGGTTTTAAAGATAAAAGTGAGACTTGATAAAATTCAAATCTAATACAGCAGCTGTAGGTATGTTGGGCACAGCCCTTATGATAAGAATTGGAGTCAAATTACAGGGTAGACAGATTTATGCCACAGAAGATACTGGAGCACAAGACTAGTGTCAATCTTGAAAGATAAGGTTTTGGAGAAGCTTCCGTATAAACCCCCAATTTTTCAGGGGCAGCCATTGAAAGAGTCCATTTAGATTTCATGGGCCATTTCCCCCGAACTAAGTCGGGGGACGAGTATGTGTTAATGATGGTGGACCAATATACCAAATGGACGGAATGTATACCCTTTCCGCCTCAGACAGCTGAGATAACAGCTCGTGCAGCTATACGTGAGTTCTTTTCCCAGTTTGGGTATGACTTGGTGGAACAGCTGAATTGAAAGTAATTTGGTAAGTATTTAATTTGATAACTTTATTGTAGTCTCTTCTATTGAATCTTTTGACTTGTACGACACCTTGTGATACAAGTTCAGCGCAGATCTCTTGCTCTGATAAATCAGCAAGGTTTCGATCTCTATCTCGAATGATCCCCTGTGAACAATTCAGTGATCGATGAGCTTCAGCAGATACTGGTATTTCCAAAATAGATGAAATTGTAGGTTAGTTAGTTAGTTATTGCTTTACTCCCAAGCAGCACGATTTCGGCTATATCCGGGAGATGAACATGAAAGTTGTGATACAATGAACATGAAATGATGATGAAGTGGAGGAAATGAGGACACAAGGCCAATCGGGTAGGAGTTTTGACTGCCACTGGAAAAAGGAGTGATGGGTAGGGAGGGGAAATTTAGCCTCCTGCATGGGGATCCTACGGGTCCTACTCTTACCGAGACCTGCAGCAGGGTTCTTAAACGTGCGAGGAACGTGACATTTTTCCCAACACGGTGCACCAATGTGGTTTGCGGTCAGGTTTTCCGGACTATCGCCTGACGGCCCCGCATCTCTCGATGTCAGGGCTGCCCCATTCAACCACCTGGGGCACACATCCCAGTCGCTTTGTGGGCAAAGCGGCCTGACCCGATGTCAGGTTTCTGAGCGCTCTATAGTGGACTTTTACCGACAAGCTTAGCGCTGCTGCGGGCCTATTCGCCACCCGGACCCGCACGGGTTCGATGCAATTGTCATTATGTTTTTGGCTTGTTGTTGTTTAGCATACTCGACTAAAAGGTTACTAGAGCTAAGCTTGGTGACCTTTGGAATATAAACTCCGGTAACACTTTTGATCTTTGTCGCAATGACAATAGGTGAAACCTTTGCCAAAGGGCGAGTGGCATCTTTGCTAGATTGATTGTTAGTTGTTTAATGTTGCAGCCATCATCGGGACATAAACAAGTTGAAATAATTATGTAAATAACACGTTAATATAAAACAAAGTCAAAAGACCGTAGATAAAATAAATAGAATGACTAGAAAATAAATAGATAAAATAATCATTTAAAATTAACACACTAAAAAATAAAACCATTTACTGCGATAGCAAAAAAGAACTTGACGATAACGAGCTAAAGATTAATTATAACAGCAACAAAAGAATTTACAAATGGTGATTTTATTTTAAGAATTATAATTTTGAGTACTGACCAATTTCTTTTAAAAATGATAAAATGGCATCGGCTGGGATGCCGCTGAACAAATCGTGCATGGATGCACAGTTGAAATACTTCATACGAATAAGAGCAAGATCAACACAGTCAAGGAGAACATGCCTCAAAGAATACCGTGAGTCACAAGGAATGCACATCGGAACTTCCTTCTCTTGTGTCATGAGCCATGAGTGACTCTAGAATGACCTATGCGGCATCTAGTGATGACTACATGGTCTCGACGGCATCGGAATGAGGCATGACTCTCCCCGAGCTGTGGCTTGAGCTCAGCGGCAGCCCAAACCTCGTCCCATAAACTTTGAACATATATTCTGATTTTATTTCTACAGTCCGAATAAGGAATAAAACATTTGGATATTGGATTCCGAAGGGCTTCCTTCGCAACCCTGTCCACGACTGAATTCCCATGAATACCAGTATGACTGGGTACCCATAGGAAAATCAATTCCACGCCACCTCTTATCAATTGATGAACTATATATACAATTTTAGAAATTAATGGGTTTTTAAAATTACAATTCTCCATTGCCAGAAGACAAGAGAGAGAATCAGAACAAACAAAGAATTGAGAGTGTTCTGAAGCATCAATAAGCCTGAGGGCTAAAATGATGGCTCTTGCTTCAGCTGTAAAAATGGAAGCAGTAGACGGGAGGCGTTGCGTAGAAATGCTATCTTCTAAGACAGCAGCAGCAGCAACACTATCACCATCTTTAGAGCCATCTGTATATGCTGTTGAAAAATCAGGATATTTGGATTTAATTTCGCAGTAATATTGTTGTATAAGCAGATGATTTGTTTCAGACTTCTTATGTTTACGGAGATCAAAAATCAATTTTGGCTTTAAAAGTTCCCAGGGTGGAACTCTCAAAGGCTTGACAGGTTTTATAGTTTCTAAATCAATCTTCAGATTAGTCAGGTGAGGTTCGATACGAATACCAAGAGGAGGAGTTTTGTTTTCATGAGTGAGTGAGTGAGTTGGAGTTTTGTTTTCATGTTTTTTTTTATCCAAATTAATCGTTTATACCCGCGTTTTGGTATTTGTAATTTTCATACATATTCCTAAGAGGTGGTTTAAAAACACAGTCGTAGGCAGGGTTGTTTGGGAAGGCTTTTAATTTGGTGGCATATTGCAAACCGAGTTTAATTCTTCGATGCTTCAGGGATGGCTCATTTACCGATAAATGATTGAACCATAATCCAGTTTCGATCTAACAATGGACCTATACAAATTGGATGAAGTTTCCGTTTCTTACAAAAATGCATAGCAACAGTTTTACTCTCTGAAAATTTGAAACCATTTTCAGAGGCCCATTTTTCAGTCCGTTTAAGGCAAAGCTGTAATTGCCTTTCAATGGTATTCATGTTTTTTGCACTGTAACATATTAAAAAGTCATCAACATATAAAGAACCTTCAATATTATCTTGGAGAACTTTGGCAATACTATTTATTTTAATACTAAAGAGAGTGACCGAAAGGATGCTACCCTGAGGCACACCCATTTCTTGATCAAACTCTTCAGACAAAGTCTTATTAACTTTAACATTAAAGTGTCTATCAGAAAGAAAGTCGGCCAAGAAAGTTGGTAACCTTCCTTTTAACCCCATATCAGAAATGTCTTTTAAAATACCATACTTCCATGTGGTGTCATAAGCTTTTTCGAGATCGAAAAAGATAGACACCACATGTTCGTTATTCGCAAATGCATTTCGAAGAAAAGACTCAAAACGGACCAAATGATCAAGCGTGCTCCTGCCTTGGCGGAATCCACACTGGATATTCGAAATGAGTCCATTGGACTCGAGGAACCAAACGAGCCGATCGTTGATCATGCATTCTAGAGTCTTACAGACGCAGCTTGTCAAGGCTATCGGACGATAGTTGGAAGCATCTGTGTGATCCTTCCCCGGCTTAGGGATAGGAACAACAGTGGCAAGCTTCCATATTTCGGGCAATTTTCCATTTATCCATATATCATTCATTAAATTTAGAAGAGTCTTCATCGATATATCAGGAAGATGTTTTAAAAGTTGATAGTGGATGCTATCAGGGCCACATGCAGTGTCGTGGGCTTTATTTAAGGAAGTTTTAAGCTCATCTAAAGAGAAAGGAGAATTATAGCTCTCCGAATTGTCGGAGTTAAAGTTCAATTTCGTTTTTTCAGCTGTACGTTTAAATTTTTGGAAGTCAGGTTTGTAATTAGATGAAGATGAATGTTTGGCAAAAGTCTCAGCTAGTTTGTTGGCAATGTCCTTTTCAGATGTTAAAGTGGAATTGCCAACGTTCAGATGTTTTACCGAGGATTTAGAGTTTTTACCTTTGAGTTTTTGTATGAAATTCCAAATTTTATTCATGGGAGTACGTGAAGTTAAACCAGATACAAAATTTCGCCAGGATGTTCTTCTAGATTGTCGACAAGTTCGTCTAGCCTTCGCCCGAAAAATTCTAAAGTTACTCAAATTTTCTTTTGTTTGATGTTTGCCAAATTGTTTTTGAGCTTTATTTCTATCGTCGATAGCCTTGTCACACTCGTCTGTGAACCAAGGTTTATTGAGTTTTTTAGGAGTTGCAGAGGTCTTAGGAATGGTTTCATCAGCTATAGATATAAGAGTTTGATTAAATGTTGTTATTGGTTCTTGGTCCTGGTCAAAAAGTTCTGGTCTTAATTTTTCCGAACAAAGTATTGAAAATTTTTGCCAATCGGCCTTCTCTAACTTATAGCGAGGAATTCTTTGTTCAGGTTCACCAAAAAGATCTTTTAATATAATAGGAAAGTGATCACTTCCACAGAGATCATCATGGACTTGCCATGAGAAATCTGTTAAAAGAGAAGGATCACATATTGAGAGATCAATTGATGAGTATGTTCCATTTCCAGAATGTAAAAATGTAGAAGAACCATCATTAAAGATACAAAGAGATTCTTTCGATAAAAAATCCTCAATCTTTTTACCCTTATCATTCAAGTTGGCACTGCCCCATAATGGGTTGTGGGCATTGAAGTCCCCAACTAACATGTATGGAGCAGGAAGCTGATCCGTTAAATTTTGAAGTTGTGCTAAAGTTAAGTTATCATTAGGTGGTATATAAACTGAACATAGAGTTAAGGTTTGATGTAATGAAACTCTAACGGCAACTGCTTGCAGATCGGTAGTTAAAGGAATCGAACTATGGAGAATACGACTCTTAACTAAGATGGAGGATCCGCCAGAAGCTCGTTCTGTATTAGAAAATGAGTTATATATAGAAAAACCCTTCAAGGAAATCGTGTCAGTTTCCTTGAGGTGTGTTTCCTGAAGACAAAAGACAGTTGGATTAAAAGACTGCACTAAAAGTTGTAATTCAAGAAAGTTGGCCTTAAGGCCTCGGCAATTCCATTGAATGATGGTACTCATTTTGGAGTCTGTATGGGATCAGAAAGTCTACCGAGTGATCGCCTACGTCTCCTCTGTGAACGGTCGACGGGTGTTCCCGATAGATCCATATCAGACTCCATGTCGTCACCAAGAGAGCCGAAACGATTATGCATATAAATTGCATCTCGTTCGGCCTTCTTTGATCTACGCATTTTAAGCGGTGACGTCTGCTGCGATGAACTCTGGCGTCTTCCTGGCTGTGAGGGTCGCTGCTGTCTATTTCCAGGTTGGGCAGCAGATGACGACCTTGAGGAAGACGATTGACTCTGTTTGGAAGAAAGAGAAATTGATGGGGGTTGAGGATAAGAAGCTTTGGTTGGAGCACCAAATCCAGTCCAAGACGATTTTCGTGGAATTATAAACAAATCCTCATCGACCATTGAATCATTATTCGGACCTGCTGTTGACTTACGAGGTGGGGGGTGATTATCACACAATTCCTTCCAAGGCCTTGCGTATTTGATATTGCTTTTTGGGATATCATCCACGAAACAGTCAGCACCAAACATCCATCCATTGGTGTTGCAAGTACGGGGCTTAATTTCACCCTCAGGCCAAGTGTACATGGTTTGTTGTTGTTTGGCACACTCTACTAGGAGGTTACCAGATCGGAGTTTCGTAACCTTGGGAACATCACCTCCGGTAACACCCTTAATTGTTTTCGCAATGACAAAGGGCGAAACCTTTGTCAAAGGACGAGTGGCATCTTTGCTTGAAAGTACAATAAACTTTGGCCAACTATCATTTGTTGTGTTTTGACGTTTTGAAGAAGCTGGTGCATCCTGATCATCACTATCACTACATGAAATATTTCGTTTATACTTTTCACTAGAACTTGTTGCTTGTTTTTTTGGGGAAGCCATGATGAGAGAAGAGAGTTTCACTGCCTTGCTCCCCGCCCGCCATGGAGCGCCAACAAGGGCGATGCTGTTATACAACGGCTCTCCTGTTGAAAGCACCAGGGTTACAAGGACAGCATACTAGCACAGAGTATTCCTTTAGGGAGACAAGCATCGTGCCGGGGGTTACCCGGCGATACAACTCTCCAGAATAACATCCACACGATTGACCCATGAGCCACCGCCTTCTGTAAAGCATAACTGACATCAAGTTATACATTCTAATATTACGGAATGAGAGTTTGAAATAAACGAGAAGGTGCTTTACAGGGCTTGGCGTGACCAGCCGATTGATCAGACCGAGCCGAATCTGACCGCCTGTCTAGGAGAAGTAAGTAAGGGCCAAAGCCCACATACGTGGACCAGGATCCCGTCCTCCCCCGACACAGGTCGCAACACACGGCAAACATGTTGACCCGTTTAGTCGCCTCTTACGACAAGCTTTACGGGCGGCTGCGGGACTATTCTTTTCACACCCGGTTCCCGCACGGGGGCATCTTTGCTAGAAAGAACAATAAATTTTGGCCAACTATCATTACTTTTATTTTGTCGTTTGAAAGAACTTGATGCATCTTGATCTTCACTATCACTTAAAGAAATGTTTCTTTTTAAATTATCACATGAACTTGTTGATTTCTTGTTTCTTTGGGGTTCCCACGATGAATGTAAATATGTTATCTGCCTTGCTCCCCGCCCGCCATGGAGCGCAAACAGGGGCGATGCTGTTGTACAACGGGTCTCCTGTTGAAAGCACCAGGGTTACAAGGACAGCATACTCACACAGAGTATTCCTTAAAGAAGACAAACATCGTGCCAGGGGTTACCCGGCGATGCAATTCTCCGGAATAACATCCACACGATTGACCTATGAGCCACCGTTTTCTGCAAAGCATTAATGAAATCAGGTGAGTAATTTCAAATATCACAGAAAGAACGTTTGAAACATAATGAGAAGGTGCTTTACAGGGCTTGGCGTGATCAGCCGATTGATCAGGCTGAGCCAAATCTGACCGCCTGTCTATTAGAAATAAGGGCCAAAGCCAACATACGTGGACCAGGATCCCGTCCTTCCCCGACACAGGTCGCAACACTTGGCAAACATGTTGACCCTCGCTTCTTACGACAAGCTTTACGGGCGGCTGCGGGACTATTCTTTTCACACCTGGTTCCCGCACGGGGGAATAAGAAAAGAAATATTTAAAAACACTTGTATTAAAAAATGAATATGACACATATTTAAATATAATGTCCTCTTCAAATCATTTGCAGTATGTTGCACCCTTTATAAAAGTCTTTAGCAATGTGGAAGGTGGACTCTAAAAATGCATGATTTGAATTTGATGTCTTATATTTTATGTTTGACTGTATGATGTTTATTGTTCACTGTTCATATTTCTGTATTGCCTTCAACTATCCGGGGTATAAATAAGCTAATAAAGATATATGTTTATTTTAGAGATTAAATTGTAACCAGAGTTGTAACTTTCAAAGGGCATGTATCAAAAGCTGGAGTGGAGTCTAGAAAATAATTTTCAATTTTTAAGATTCACTTGTCCTAACATATTTAAAAGGGCGCTTTGACATTTTATGATTTATTTTCACCTTGAGCTATTGAAATCATGGGTTGAAATGGAACTTTTTTTTAAAATAAAAATATTTTGACATTTTAAAAAGTTAAACAAAAAATTAAACAACAAGCTCACAGGAGCCTGAATCGTTCACCTGGTCTTGATGTCAACTCTACGAAGAACTTTGTAAAGCTAAATAAGTTGAACATTTAAGCAAGCAACATCTTTTTCTCTTTCAGCATTAAGTTTTCAATCTGTAGGCCAAAAATGTGAAACATGGTATTTTAAGGGCCTTCTGACAACTCTTGACTCTATAGAGACCTTTGTTGAGAGCTTAATAAACTGAACATGAAAGCAAACAACCAATTTTCTTTTTTTTGCTATAGTTTTTTACTATAAAAGCCAAAAACATGAAAACATGTTAATTTTGGGGCTGTAACCTTAAAAGGGCCATCTGATAACTTCAAATCTATGAATGATTTTGTTGAGCTCAATGAGCTGAACATTTAAGCAAGTAACAGCTTTTCTCTATCTGCAATTGTTTTCATTCTATAGGCCATAAACACTTTTTTCGCCTTTAAGGGGCTGGCTGTAACCCCTATAAGGAATCATCTGACAACTTTGACCCTATGAAGACTTTTGTAGAGCTGAATGAGTTGATCATTTAAGCAAGCAACAACTTTTCTCTATCTGCAATAGTTTTGATTCTACTGACCAACAACACTATTTTTTGCCTTTAAGGGGCTGTTACCCCTATAAGGGTTCATCTGACAACATCCACCCTATAGAGACTTTTGTAGAGCTAATTGAGCTGAACATTTAAGCAAGCAACAGCTTTTCTCTATCTGGAATAGATTTCATTCTATAGGCCAAAACACTATTTTTCGCCTTTAAGGGGCTGTAACCCCTATAAGGAATCATCTGACAACTTTGACCCTATGAAGACTTTTGTAGAGCTAAATGAGCTGACCATTTAAGCAAGCAACAACTTTTTCGACCCTATGGACAAATAAGTAGAACTAAATGAGCTGAACATTTAAGCAACCAAAAACTTTTCTCAATCTGTAATAGTTTTCATTTTAGAAGCCAAAAACATGAAAAATACTATTTATTTCACCTTTTAGGAGCCGTAACTCCTGTTAGGGGTCATCTGACAACTTCGACTCAATGGAGACTTTTGTAGAGCTTTTGATGCTGAACAGTAGTGTGGCATCAGATTTCATCTATCTCTTATACTTTTTGATTTATAAGCCAAAAGCAGTAGTCTGACCCCCTGGTCTATTTTTAATAACGGTGGCCATGTTTTTTAACGGATCAAAAACACCAGTTTGGTGCAGGACACCCTAAATATCAATCATACCAAATTTCATTCAATTCTGTTCAATAACTTCAGAGGAGAAGATTTTTGAAAAATTGTTAACGGACGACGACGGACGCCAAGTGATGGTTAAAGCTAAAAAGGTGAATGAAAGTTTAAGGCTCTTAAGTATGTCAATTTGGAGGATGAAATATAGCATAAGTGACTGGAACAAGCAGTAGGTTCTAAAGGACAAGGTACAGTAAGGGTCATATTTGACTAAGTCAGGACCATTGCGATCCACCAATTTTACGGTATGACTGATTCGTTTTTGTCATTTACTCTGGACTATGAAATTGATCATTCAAGTTCGGTAGTTTTGTTATTACCTTTATTGGACCCCTTATTTAAAGGGTAAACAATTTCCATCATCTACTGTAATTCTAATTTTAAAGAGGCCCAAAGTAGTGCAAAAGTAACAAAATTGTCTCCAAGCTTATTCTTTTATTTTAATGATCAACGACAATGTAGACCATGGATTTCTGGACCGATTTATTATCATTTAATAGTGCATATTAAAGTTCATAAACAATATCTGTGGTCTAAGTAGTCGCTGGCATCTAAAAATTGATAATGTCAATTTTCCGCGATTTTGAATTAAATCATACATATTCACAATGTTTTGACAAGCAATTTCAAATAATTTAGATAAAAGAATCTTATCAATTTAGTTGTTTTATCTTCTTCATTCATTTGACTTAATAAATAACAAAATGACATTCCTCTAGATCAGTTTTCAATTTTTCAGTCTAAGAGGGGGCCAAAAACGGGCCTTATTGTACAGTCAAACCTGTCTATAGTAACCCTTCAAGGGACCTTGATAAAAAGGTCACTGGAGACAGGGGGTCTTTATATAGAGGTTGTCCAGATCAAGTAAAATGTAAGATATGTGTATATGTAAAAACTAAGAAAACAAGAGGCTCCCAGGAGCCTGAATCGCTCACCTGAACTACACAGATACATATATTTTGTAGATATTATTGTGCTTAACCATATGCGATTTAAATTTCTGAAATAACTTGGTTAGTTTTCAAGTTATTGGGCTTAATAAGTGCAAAATTTAGAAAAAAATTGAAAAAAGGGCAATAACTCCCACATCAGCAGTCAGTTCTTTTCCTAAATTCAGGATAGGTACTTAATATGCTGATCACTTTCGATTTCCGCACAATTTTGATATCTGAAACCATTTTTGAGTTATTAGCAAAAAAATGAAATTTACGCCCTATGTTCTATTTTTAGCCATGGCAGCCATGTTTTTTTACGAATCAAACATATGAACGATAGAGTTGTAGGATATAAGCTTTTAAACAAGTGTGTCAAGTTAAGATGCAGTTGGTCTTACGGTGTAGGACAAGTTAATCATTAAAATTCAGGGGAAAAGTAATGAAAAATGGTAAATTTTTTTGTTTTAAGGACAATAACTCCTAATAGAAATGGTCCTACAGCTTTGACCTAAGTAAATGAAATGTAGATCTTGATGTGCTTGATTATATGCAATTTAAATTTTTGAAATATCTTGTATATTTTTCAAGATATATGGCTAAATAAGTGAAAAATTTTGAAAAAAATCCAGAAAAAGGGCAATAACTCCTACATCAATTGTTGGATCTTCTTGAAACTTTCAGAGCAGGTAGATCTTGAGATGCTGATCACTTTTGTCCACCATCAGAATTTTGATATCTGTTACCATTTTTGAGTTATTAGCAAAAAACTGCAATTTACACCTATGTTCTATTTTTAGCCATGGCAGCCATATTTTTTGACGAATCAAAAATCTGAACGATAGGCTTGTAGCATTTAAACAACTGTGCCAAGTTTGGTTGAAGTTGGATGTATGGTGTCAGACAAGTTAATCTTTGAAATTCAGGGAAAAGGTAATGAAAAATGGTAAATTTTGACGCTTTAAGGGCCATAACTCCTAAAAGGAATGGTTCCACAGCTTTGACCTAATTACATGAAATGTAGATCTTAATGTGCTTAATCAGATGCAATTTGAATTTTTAAAATATCTCGTACAGTTTTTAAGATAAAGGGCTAAATAAGTCCAAAATTTTGAAAAAAAAAATCCAGAAAAAGGGCAATAACTCCTACATCGGTTGTTGGATCTTCTTGAAAATTTCGGGGCAGGTAGATCTTGAGGTGCTGATCACTTTTACCCTATGCCAGAATTTTGATATCTGTCACCGTTTTTAAGTTATTTGCAAAAAACTGTATTTGACCCCCCTGTTCTATTTTTAGTAACAGCAGCCATGTTTTTTGACGTATCAAAAATCCCAACGCAAACTTTTTGCACAATACCCTAAGGAACAACCATATCAAGTTTGGCTGAATTTGGCCAAGCAGTTTCAGAGAAGAAGGTGTTTGAAAAAAGCTGACGGACGACGGACGCAAAGTGATGGCAATAGCTCACCTGACCCTTCGGGTCAGGTGAGCTAAAAATCGCATTTTATAAATAAATGAGGCACATTCAGTTTTCAATATTTTTGGTAGAGCGCCTCTGATGAGTCTTAAATAGACGAAACACGCGTCAGGCATAGCAAAATTTATTGTCTGGAACTTTGTTGTAATTTGTATTTCGAACACACGTGAAGGTTAGCACTGCTGGTGGAGTTTTAATTCTCCGAGGTTAGCCCGCTCCGGCACCAACACTTTTGAGTTGGAGAAAACATCAAAGCTTTAAATTATGTGTCTAAATTTCAAAATTGTCTTAACTCTAAGGTTCTTCCTACCCCAGACATAGGTTGATTATCTAAGTAATAATTTGGTTCCCCAGTTTGGTATTTTTGGTTTTACTGTTCTATGCTCTTCATATTCATATAGTGTTTGGCATTTTCAATATTTTTGGTAGAGCGCCTCTGATGAGTATTAAATAGACGAAACGCGCGTCAGGCGTAGCAAACTTTATTGTATGGAACTTTGTTGTAATTTTTATTTCCACAAATGTATAGAAAGTACACTGATTTATTCTTGACATATTGAAACAAAACAGTAGACTATTTACTAGAAATATTTTGCAAATATAATTTTGAACACCATCTCTTGAAAATTTATCAATCAACTTGTAAAATACATGTTTAAACATAAAGATATAGTCTTCAAATCACAAAAAAGTTTTGAGTTTTATATGTCTTTAAATTAATTTTTATCAATTTATATCTTTTTATAAGTAGAGGGAATGTTGCTTAGGAATTTTTTTATGTAAAGTATCTACATTTGCTTACTAAAGTAATAACTTTCATAAATTTAGAATTAACAACAACATTATTTATTCCCAACTCTTGAAAAAAATAAAACGGCCCTGACACAAGCAATTAGTGATAGCTTCTTCTAACTACCTTTAGTTTACCTGAGAACTAATTACTTAAAAATAAAGAAAGGTTACACTTCCTAATTAGATTTGATCTGACAGCTGATCCAAGCCGATAAATAATTAATTGCACTTATTAAGGGCCCTTATATAAAGTTTTTGGCACCTCAATGGACTCTTTTCGAGTCTGAATCGCCAGCTTGATGACATCGCCAACTCTCAATATGGATCTACCAACTAAGCTTTTGGCTTTGATTAACACAGTGAGCTTGGAAAATAGAGAGATGACATTTTTCAGCCTCCACCGATAGGACGGAATTCAAACTTGACCCTCCAAAGATGTCCACCACCAACCAGGCCCCGAAGAAGAAATACCAGTCGCCTTCAACCAAGAAGCATAACACTCAGCGGTTATTTCGGTACAAGGCAGCTAGGAAGGCCGTTGTACCAGACACAATTTCAAGTGCAACACAAACAGCAGAACCATACAAGACGGACAAGGGTAACAACACCAGCCACATCACCAGAGACCAACAGATACAAACACCGAGCTGCGGCAAAGGGAGACCACTTACTCCGACGAAATACCGCATTTCAGATGTAGACTACAGCCAAAATAAGAAATGGGAAGACATCCGCAACGTAAGGAGTTAAGGTGCTTCAAAACTGTGTTTAAGGATTATGATGTGCGCTATTCACCGGCATTTGACCTACACGAACCAGAATACCAGCTACCTGATCCTCCAGATGAAGACCCAGGCCACCAACACCTCTTCCTTCAGTCAGACCTAAAAAGAAGCAAAGGCATAGAAGTCGAAAATCATAGACATTACCCAAGAGGGTAGTCGGGCCATAAACCCTCAACACCACCAAGGGACTGTTTCTGATGGTCACTAGTCACTAGTCACGTTGGACAGGTGGTCACTATATAGAGGTCATATATATTGGAAAAAAATTGTTTGGGGGACTGAAAATAGTCTCTATGGAGAGGAAGTCCCTATATGAAGGTGGCCACTAATACAGGTTTTACTGTACATTGTACATGAGCATTTCCAATTTTGTATTTCATTAAAGACTCAAATATATAATATTAATTTCTTTCTTTTTCAGAGGATCGACCAGTGATGACTGACCTAAGGAAAATATTTGGCAGTTACATCAATCATTCTAGAGTAAGATTGTAACCACAGATACACACACTATATAAAGGTCATACATACATACTATATCTTATAACCACAGACCATACATACACACTATATCTTATAACCACAGACCATACATACATATTATATCTTATAATTCACACTATACTTATAACCACAGACCATACATACACAGACCATACATACACACTTTATCTTATAATCACAGAGCACATTTGTTGGGGAAGCACCACCAGCACCACCAACATAACCAATGGCTGAAGCACCATCAATACCACAAATGTCTGGAGCACCATCAGCGTCTAGGGCACCACCAGTACCACTGCTGTCTGAAGCACCATCAATGTCTGAAGCACCACCAGTACCACTGCTGTCTGAAGCACCACCAATGGCTGAAGCATCACCAGTACCACCAATGTCTGGAGCATCATCAGCGTCTGGGGCACCACCAATGACTGAGTGAGTGAGTTGGTGTTATACGCCCGTGCAACGCTATATAGCTTATTTACAGGCGATGAACATGAAAACCACTGAGAACCACCAATGTCTGGAGCACCATCAGCGTCTGGGGCACCATCAATGAATGACTGAAGCACCACCAGTACCACCAATGTCTGAAGCACCATCAATACCACCAATGTCTAGAGCATCATCAGCGTCTGGGGGCACCACCAGTACCACAAATGTCTGGAACACCACCATCAGGTATTGAACTGTTGTCTTAAAACAAAATGGTTCAACACTTTAATTTTGATGTGCTTAGATGATTACTTCACTTTACTGTTTGTGTCCTCTTGTCAATATTTCTACAATATTTTCTCCGTCTGGGACATCATTTTGAATACTTCCCGTTCTTGATTCTAATTTGGCTATAATGGACACTGCTGACAGCTAGGATAGGCCGTTTTCACGGCACCAGTATAGCTATCCGAGACCACTTGAAGTGTATTCCAATCTCGGACAGGCCGTCTCCCCAATGACAAACTAGAAGTATTACTGGTGGACTGTCAACTTTCCTTGATTCCTAACGTTATCAAAGTACCCATCCTTCAACAGTGACCTTATGTAGTTGAATAACCAATCTCATTGATTTTAAACAGTAGGGGTCGCAAAACCTCTCCGATACCAACATCCGTTTTACCATTTATAAACAAAATTAAAACTGTTGGTATCACATGCAAAACCAAAGTGTCCACGATCACAAATAATAAGCCGTTAATCGAAACTTCGTCACCAATGATTTACAAACTAACAAATGGCGTGTTGTTGTTCTTTGTTCTGTTCACCTTCGCGCTACAAATTAACATAATTTATGCTGAGGTCATTTAATTTGTCTAAACCGGGTTACCTAGAAGAATTTCTGTATGAGTAAAAGTTACCTAAACCCACTCAGGTCAATACTATAGGCTATGATATTCTAAAGATCGCTATAGATTTCAAATTTCTAATTGATTAGATATATATTATTGTCTTTTAATTTCTTTAAATTTGCGGTCTCCACTTATTTATGCTCTTTATAATGATAATATTATGATATTGTTGTGAATGCCCTCGTGGTACTCCTTCTGTCACGAACACACTTATTCCACACAACGGACAAGGGTTAGCAATAAATGTAATATTAACTATATCAATCAGAATACCTTTCCTTGCTAGATTCTAGCCTGCGTTGAGTTAGTTAATCTACAGTTTCTGTTTGACAACCGTCTTCTCCAAGCTGGATCTATCTATCGCGGGAAACTTCTCCCAGAAGGGGCACACTGCGCAGCCTCCGCAGCCTCTAGCAGTACATCAACCAATCGCTGGTCTTCCTGGTTGGTGCCTACCAATGGACACCGAGCTGACGTCATCCTGACTGGATCGGGATCCCCCTGACGTAATTGGCAACCCCACAACACCCCCTTCCACCGTAAAAAGGAGGACGTTAAGTCCGACAAGGGCCGACACTATGAACACCCCTCTGGGCTGAAGTAACGTCAAAACTGTATATATATATATGAAAACCACCCCCCAAGGACTGGGCACTTAAACTTATCACCCTGGGTATTAAAATACACAAAATAACTACTATCAAATCACATGACAAAAAACATCTGAAATCACTCCAGACCACAAATATACAAATAAACGGAATACACATCATAGCCAAAAATAAAGAACAAACTCCTAAATCTCATAGGAAAAAACTACCAGCTTCGACTGGGTAAACAAACAGCTACGACTATACAAAATAAAACAGACATAGAGGCAAATCACTGCTCATACAGTCTAATACTTATACAAAAACAGACGCCAGAGCAAATCACTGCTCGTATCGTCTAACCTTGAGGTTAATGCAATTCATTAGCAAAACCCCCCCTCAACAGATCTATCAATTTTCCCCATACAAAAACTACAGAAGTGGCAGCAGACATGACCAGATACAAATATCAACTTATAGTGAGTGAGTTGGTGTTTTACGCCCGTGCAACGCTATATAGGTTATTTACAGGCGATGAACATGAAGAGAATGATAAAATGAACATGAAATGATGATGATAAATGAAATATGGGGATGGGGTGGGACACAAAGGAACGGTAAATTTTGAAGAACCACAGGAAAAGGGGAGAGATGGGTTGGGGCGGAAAATTTAGCCTATGTGGTGCACTACTGGGCGGTCCACAAAGGGGTCTTTTACGTGCATGAAGCGTGGCACTCTCCACACACGTTGGCCCACTATGGTCAGCGGTCAGGGTTTCCGTATTATAGACCTGACAACCCCCGCGGACGAGGGCTACCCTATTCAGCCACCTAGGGTACACATTATAAAAAATATCAAAACTTTCCTTAGGGGATAGGTAAGGAAACCAAAAACAATCTAAAACTTTTGCCCTAAAGCCCCGAACAAAAACTAGCCTTATCAATCAAAATTGAACGCAAACAGCCATCTTGGGATGCTCGCTGTCCCTCTATCTCTCCTGCTGGGTTGTCTGTCACGGGATGCTCAGTGTCCCAGTGACACGGTCATGTTGCTGACTTCAACTTGTATGTACACTTTACAAGGCAGGAGGTGGGGGGTCCAAAAGTTATTGTTCTAATTCATTATTATCATCCAATCTCTGGAACATTAATCACTGGGGAATCTCAAAATTAGTATAGTTAGTATACATGTTGGCATTGGTACCTCCTGCCAATTAATCATTGTGTCCGTCAGGACATCGCCCCCACACTCCTCCTTTTCTCACATTAGACATTATGAATGTCTCCTTTACGACCAGACGGCCTCCAGGACCAGGCCTGGCGCCCACACATCCTCCAGGGACACGGACACATCCAGGTAGGCACCACCAATCTGGAAAGTCACCCCGGGCTTGCCCGTCCGGCTCTCCACGATCCAGGCAATCTCTGCCAAACTAGAACCGGTCACCATCACCCTCCGGGTCTCCTGCTGTACCGTCACCACTCTGGCCGGTCCAACCTGATTCAACCCCAGCTTGGGGTCCTGCTCCATCAGAGCCTCTGCCACGACCGCTGGCTTCACTGATCGGGCTACCGCCCCTGGCTTCACTGGTCGGGCCACCGCCCCTGGCTTCTCTGGTCGGGCCACCGCCCCTTGCTTCTCCGACTCCACCAGCCTCATCCCCATGAACTGGTTATTAAGGGCCTCCAGTTCCCTCAGGTTTACCTCGCCCTTCGTCTCATGAAGGTAAAAGCCCTCCACATCCTGACAGCAAATGCAACAGGGACCCAAACACCCTGGGTACCAACACCACTGTTACGGAGTTAATCTCCCTTGCCGGCGCAATCATTAGACATCTGGGGAACTCCCACCCCATGGTCCTGGCTACGGCCCTCAGTGGCCCCTCATCTTTGCGGGTCCATGAATCCTGCAATCGGCCCGGCACACTGGCCTTCTTCTGGGGGAACCGCAGGAACTGCTCCGAGGTTACGGTGTCCAGTCCCGTCAGCCACTGCGATGATGGCCTGCCCCCGGAACCGCTGATCCTGGAAAGTACCATCTTCCGTTCCAGGGGTGAACACTGCAGAAAGGTGTTCGTTCTTCATGTGTCGCCCCATAAACTTAGTATATACGGGGCAACCTCTTACTGGGCACGGACGGTGTTTCTCGGAATGTGGCCGGCTGGCCTCCCAGATTCCTGACCTGGGGCATTGGTAATCCAGGTCTCTTCCTCCAGATGGACTCTGTCTAGCCTTAGGGCCCACAGCCTCGCTCTCCACTGGAGCACCACCAACTGCTCCCTCAGAATCGCCCGTTGCCGGGGTCTTGTCTTTCCCTGCCTGCTGGTCCTCCACAACCTGGTCCACTGTCTGACCCTCTACCACGGCCTGGTCTTCCTCCACGGCCTGGCCCATTGGCTCACTCCCTACGGAGGTCTCGCCCTCATCTGCCTGCTGGCTCCCTGGCTGAACCTTGGTCTTGTTCCAAGCTTGGATGGCTGCTAATCTTGTTGCATACATCTACAAAACAAAAACAGTTGTCACCAGGGAGTCGCTGCATGGTCTTCACATGGGATCAGGCGAATAGCCCCTCCCCCCTTTTTTTAAAAACAGTCCTATCACCAAATAGAATTTGTACAGGGATCCCACATCTCATGGAACACCCAAAAATGAATCTCACATTTAATCACAAACTTTACAAAATTTCACAAATGAATCACACATTTGAAGCTAACTTTATCTCAAAGTTCAAAATTTCCACAAATGCATCGCACATTTGATAACAAACTTAATCACAAAGTTTAAAAATTTTACCAATTTAATCATATTTTTTTCCACAGGAATTGAAAAATATTACACAATTTCAATAACAAAAAATCCAAAAATTTAACTGAATTTAAATTACAAAAATTTCAAAAATTTAACTCAATTTTAATCACAAAAATTTCAAAAATTTAACTCAATCTAAATCACAAAAATCAATTCCAAAAAAAATTCAAAAATTAAACACACTTCGAATTTCACTATATGCCCTCCTGTCCGACAAAATCTACTGGTCAGGAGCAGCACCTGGAGCCAAGGGCCCCAAAGCACCGTCCATGGCACTTTTGTCCCGATTAAACGGGGTTCTACACACCAGCTGGCAATTCGGACAATGGTATATTTCAATATCCTGCACCTCCAGTTCACTTAATTGAATGCAAGATAGGTGGAACCATTCCCTACAATTATCGCATTGTACCATCATCTCACCCGTATCTGGGCCCCTGCAAACACAGTACTTAGCCTTTTCACCCTTGGCCTTATCTGGGGTTATCACATCTTCGCCCCCCTTGAACTTTTCTTGACACACCCTAAGCCAGCCGGGGATTTTTCTATCAGTGCACAACTTAATACGATCATGGTTCATGTTGAACACTACTTGCTGGAATTTTATCTTGTATACATAGGATGTAACTTTGGCCACAATAATACCAGGACCCTTCCAAGGTGGACTCAACTTTTTGGCCTTGCCCTTAATAGTTGCTGAGTCAAGCACATATACCAATTGGCCTGGTTCATAGGGCTTTTCTTGAACCACATGCAGTATCATGGGCTTTACTTAAGGAACTTTTAAGTTCATCTAAAGAGAATGGGGAATTGTGAGTGAGTGAGTGAGTTGGTGTTTTACGCCCGTGCAACGCTATATAGGTTATTTACAGGCGATGAACATGAAAAGGATGATACAATGAACATGAAATGATGATGATAAATGAAATATGGGGGTGGGATGGGACACAAAGGACCGGTAAATTTTGAAGAACCACAGGAAAAGGGGAGGAGTGGGTAGGGGCGGAAAATTTAGCCTATGTAATGGGGAATTGTAGCTCTCCGAATTGTCGGTAAAGTTCAATTTAGTTTTTTCAGCTGTTCGTTTAAATTTTTGGAAGTCAGGTTTGTAATTAGATGAAGATGGATGTTTAGCAAAAGTTTTAGCTAGTTTGTTGGCAATGTCCTTTTCAGATGTTAAAGTGGAATTGCCAACGTTCAGATGCTTAACTGAGGATTTAGAGTTTTTACCTTTTAATTTTTGTATAAAATTCCAAATTTTATTCATAGGAGTTCGTGAAGTTAAACCAGATACAAATTTTTTTTCCAGGATGTTCTTCTGGATTGTCGACAAGTTCGTCTAGCCTTCGCCCAAAAAAATTCTAAAATTACTCATATTTTCTTTTGTTTGATGTTTGTCGAATTGTTTTTGAGCCTTATTTCTATCGTCGATAGCCTTGCCACACTCGTCTGTGAACCAAGGTTTATTAAGTTTTTTAGGAGTTGCCGAGGTCTTAGGAATGGTTTCATCCGCTATAGATATAAGAGTTTGATTAAATGTTGTAATTGGTTCTTGGTCATGATCAAAAAGTTCTGGTCTTATTTTTTCCGAACAAAGTATAGAAAATGTTTGCCAATCGGCCTTCTCTAACTTATAGCGAGGAATTCTTTGTTCAGGTTCACCAAAGAGATCTTTTAAAATAATAGGAAAGTGATCACTTCCACAGAGATCGTCATGGACTTGCCACGAGAAGTCTAATAAAAGAGAAGGATCACAAATAGAGAGATCAATTGATGAATAGGTTCCATTGCCAGAATGTAAAAATGTAGACGAACCATCATTAAAAATGCATAGAGATTCTTTGGATAAAAAATCCTCAATCTTTTTACCCTTATCATTTAAAGTAACACTGCCCCATAATGGATTGTGGGCATTGAAATCCCCAATTAGCATGTATGGAGCAGGAAGCTGATCTGTTAAATTTTGAAGTTGCGCTAAAGTTAAATTATCATTTGGTGGTATATAAACTGAACATAGAGTTATTGTTTGATGTAATGAAACTCTCACGGCAACTGCTTGCAGATCGGTAGTTAAAGGAATCGAACTATGGAGAATGCGATCCTTTACTAAGATGGAAGATCCGCCGGCAGCTCGCTCAGTATTAGAAAATTGGCTATACATAGAGAAGCCCTTCAAGGAAATCGTGTCAGTTTCCTTGAGGTGAGTTTCCTGAAGACAAAAGACAGTTGGATCTAATGACAGCACTAAAAGATGTTATTCAAGAAAATTGGCCTTGAGGCCTCGGCAATTCCATTGAATGATGGTACTCATTTTGGAGTCTGATTAGGATCGGAAAGTCTACCGAGAGATCGCCTACGTCTGTGTGGAGACTGGCTCTGTGAACGCTCGATCGGTGTTTCCGAAAGATCCATATCCGACTCCAGGTCGTCAGCAAGAGAGCCAAAACGATTATGCATAAAAAATGCATTTCGTTCGGCTTTCTTGGGTCGAGATTTTGATGGTGACGTCTGTTGTGATGAGTTCTGTCGTCTATCCGGCTGTGAGGATCGCTGCTGTCTATTTGAAGTTTGAGAAGCAGACGATGACCTTGAGGAAGACTGTTTTTTCTTTGACGAAGAAGTTGAAGAAGAAGAGGGCTGAGGATTGGAAACTCTGGCAGGAGCTCCAAATCCGGCCCAAGATATGACTTGCGTGGTGTATAAAACAATGTCTCATCGACCACTGAATCGTTATTTGGACCTGCTGTGGACTTTCGTGGAGGAGGATGAGAATCATCCAACTCTTTCCGTGGTTTCTTACTGTATTTTACAAAACCTTTTTGGGTTTCTTTATCAAAACAGTCGGCACCAAACATCCATCCATTGGTATTGCATGTACGGGGCTTAATTTCACCCTCCGGCCAGGTGTACATAGTTTGGTAACCAAATGTCCTAGAGGGTTTAGCAGCCTCCGCGTACGACCTTGATGGTGTTGTATCATTCGAGATAGAGACTTGACGACGAGCTTCCTGATATGAAATGTTTTTTTTCAGCTTTAAGTTTTTGAATTTGTTTTTCATGTAAAAGAACGGGACATTGTTTGGATGAAGAAAGGTGGTCAGCGCTACAGTTAACACATTTTGGATCATTGGCACAGTTGAAATCCGAATGGCCTTCCTGTGCACACTTTACACACCTTTCTTTTCCGTTGCATGTAGCCTTTCCATGGCCAAAACGTTGACATTTGAAACAGCGAAGAGGATTTGGAACAAAGATGTCTACAGACACTCTAAAATAGCCTAGATTTAAATGACTTGGTGGAACAGCTGCATTAAAAGTAATTAAGTAAGTATTTAATTTAATAACTTTATTGTCGTCTCTTTTAGTGAATCTTTTGACTTGGATGACACCTTGTGATTCAAGTTCAGAGCAGATCTCTTGCTCTGATAAATCAGCAAGGTTTCGATCTCTATCTCGAATGATACCCTGTGAACGATTCAGGGATCGATGAGCTTCAGCTGATACTGGTATTTCCAAAATAGATGAAATTGTCAATATGTTTTTGGCTTGTTGTTGTTTAGCACACGACTAGAAGGTTACCGGAACGAAGCTTGGTGACCTTTGGAATATCAACTCCGGTAACGCTTTTGATTTTTTTCGCAATGACAAAGTGTGAAACCTTTGTCAAAGGGTGAGTGGCATCTTTACTAGAAAGAACAATAAATTTTGGCCAACTATCATTATTTGTATTTTGTCGCTTGAAAGAGCCTGATGCATCTTAATCTTCACTATCACTTAAAGAAATGTTTCTTTTTAAATTATCACATGAACTTGTTGTTTTTTGTTTATTTGGGGTTCCCATGGTGAATGTAAATAATTTCACTGCCTTGCTCCCCGCCCGCCATGGAGCGCCAACAGGGGCGATGCTGTCGTACAACGGGTCTCCTGTTGAAAGCACCAGGGTTACAAGGACAGCATACTCGCACAGAGTATTCCTTAAAGAAGACAAGCATCGTGCCAGGGGTTACCCGGCGATACAACTCTTCCAGAATAACATCCACACGATTGACCCATGAGCCACCGCCTTCTGTAAAGCATAACTGACATCAAGTAATAAATTCAAATATTACGGCAAGAAAGTTTGAAATAAATAAGAAGGTGCTTTACAGGGCTTGGCGTGACCAGCCGATTGATCAGACCGAGCCAAATCTGACCGCCTGTCTAGGAGAGTGAGTGAGTGAGTTGGTGTTTTACGCCCTTGCAACGCTATATAGGTTATTTACAGGCGATGAACATGAAAAGGATGATAAAATGAACATGAAATGATGATGATAAATGAAATATGGGGATGGGGTGGGAAACAAAGGACCGGTAAATTTTGAAGAACCACAGGAAAAAGGGGAGAGGTGGGTAGGGTCGGAAAATTTAGCCTATGTGGTGCACTACTGGGCGGTCCACAAAGGGGTCTTTTACGTGCATGAAGCGTGGCACTCTCCACACACGTTGGCCCACTATGGTCGGCGGTCAGGGTTTCCGTATTATAGACCTGACAACCCCCGCGGACGAGGGCTACCCTATTCAGCCACCTAGGGTACACACTTGGTCGCTCTGTGGGCTGAGCACCGACCCGACGTCGGAATCCCAAGACCCTTAGTCGCCTCTTACGACAAGCTAGGCTCTGCTGCGGGCCTATTCGCCACCCGGGCCCCGCACGGGACCCTGTCTAGGAGAAGTAAGGGCCAAAGCCCAAATACGTGGACCAGGATCCCGTCCTCCCCCGACACAGGTCGCAACACACGGCAAACATGTTGACCCGTTTAGTCGCTTCTTACAAGCTTTACGGGCGGCTGCGGGACTATTCTTTTCACACCCGGTTCCCGCAGCAGGGTTCTTTAACGTGCGAGGAACGTGACATTTTTCCCAACACGTTGCACCACTATGGTTTGTGGTCAAGTTTTCCGCATTATCGCCTGACGACCCCGCATCTCTCGATGTCAGGGCTGCCCCAATCAACCACCTGGGGCACACATCCCAGTCGCTTTGTGGGCAAAGCAGCCTGACCCCCATGTCAGGTTTTTGAGCGCTCTTTAGTGGACTTTTACCGACAAGCTTAGCGCTGCTGCGGGCCTATTTGCCTCCCGGGCCCCGCACGGGACGATGTCTTAATGAAATACATCCTAAACTTATCGTGAGCTGGCTGAGTGAGTTGGTGTTTTACGCCCGTGCAACGCTATATAGGTTATTTACAGGAGATGGACATGAAATGATGATGATAAATGAAATATGGGGTGGGGTGGGAAAAAAAAGGACCGGTAAATTTTGAAGAACCACAGGAAAAGGGGAGAGGTGGGTAGGGGCGAAAAATTTAGTCCACAAAGGGGTCTTTTACGAGCATGGAGCGTGGCACTCTCCACACACGTTGGTCCACTATGGTCGGCGGTCAGGGTTTCCGTATTATAGACCTGACAACCCCCGCGGACGAGGGCTACCCTATTCAGCCACCTAGGGTACACACTTGGTTGCTCTGCCTAAACTTATCAAAATAAATATGCAATACTGGTAAAAAACTGATTTGATTTAAGAGATGTAACTCTTTTAACAATTTTATCTTCAATTTATTTGAAGCATTCCGATTGGTTGATCTCGTCACGTGATCCATGTCTGGGAGATAGAATTTCGAAATCAAAATTTGGAGATATAACAGGATGGACTCTCTGTATTTCACTACTTGTGATACTTTGAAAACTGAAAGTTTGTGTGGATATAGAACATCGAAATACTGATACAAAAATATAGCTATCTCATTTTTTTCCAACAAGTGTGATGCTACACTTTAATATTAACGTGACGAATTGTATCAACAATCAATTCTAACCATTTTCTCGTTCGTATCCCTAAAACAAATAAATACGGAAGAAAAATAAAAATATGTTATACAGAAATAATTTGGATTAAACGTGAACTATTAATTGAAATCTACTGAAAAGTTCAATACCACTACAATTACAATATACAATATATTATAGTGAAAGTTTCTCATTTAATTTTTATTTCAAATTGTAAGAAAAAAGAAGATTCACATCTTCAATTTATATGATTGTAAAAGCTTTAAAAATGTTCTTATCAATAACTGAAAAAGTATACAAAAATGTGTACTCAGAAGTCCATTCAATAGACATACATGTAATTCTACCCGTCACATATTTACAAGATTGGATACAAGACAATAAGCATGTTAAATTCAAAACTTTTAATGTTTATGTATTTTGTTTGTTTATTTTTATCTGTTAAAGTAAACGTACGTTTTGATATACTCTTAAAAAAAGTTACACATAGATAGAAAATTCCCCGTACGTTTAATGCCAATCCAAACAATTTCCAAACAATGTTGCCAGGCTGTTCTGCAACCGAATGTCACGAAATTACATCCAGCAAAACGAAAACAAAATTAAAATTGTTTGGTGAATTTAGACCAAAATCCCAACTTCAATGGTTTTTAAGACATTGTGAGCAGAACACGATCATTGTTTTTCACCAAACATTTTGCTTTGATTTAAACGGGAAATTGATGCGTGAAATGTACACTTGAGTTCTACTTGCAATATCTTAGTAGGCAGCGAAGTTACGATTTTACTCAAAATTAAACAAATAAAATTCATTTGATTTTATTTTTATTGGTTTATATTTCATAAAAATCGGCCTATGAACGGCTTGGTAATATTGTTTTGTAATGGTATGGGTTTGTATTAAACATATAGGAAATTTTCTTCCTATACATAACTTTTAAATAGAGTATATGATGTATTAAATATGTGACATTATTTCATTACAATACCATGGAAAGAAGAGCTGGATACACCAAATAGATTGGATGCCTCCCTCATACTTTCCTGGTTTGCTAGGTACCATATGAAAAACATTAATTGTTTTTCGACTGGTATTTGTTCCGTTGTTAGATACTAAAAACGGTCCAACTCCCTCAAAAACTATTTCAACTAATAATGTATATAATTACATTCCGATAAAATGTATTAATTGCACGAAATGCATGGTTTATCTTTTTTTTTAATTACTCCGCGCAAGTCGTTGTTAAGGTGGAACGTGATGCGAGTTTTATCGAGAAATAAAACTGCATTTTTAATAAAATGTAAATATGGTTTCGTGTCATGACGGGATGTTCTATTTATTTGGATAATAAACATTTGATCCTGAACTTCGCAACGTTCAGGATCAAAAAGAAAAATACTAAAATTGATCAATAGTTCCTCATTTAACTATCATTAAACATAGATATTTTAATTTTATACGTTACTAGGAAAAACCCGCGAATTCGCGGGAAAATCAATCGTTGGTTCCTTTACAAAATATTACACAATAAAACATTGCAGTTGCATGACCTTATTATTTTTCATTTTCAGATAAGAATAAACTGCTTAGTCTCGGGCGCCAAATGCCCTCTCGGACACTTCCTATCGCTTTTAAGTATGACCGCTGGAGTGTAATTCCGGAACGATGACGGCTATACCGTTTCCGGATCAATTAATTAGGTTAATTGGCAAACTGCAGACATAATTGCATATGTGTTAATGAAATTTTAAAAGGGCACAACCATCCCTAGCTACAATAATGTAGCTCCTATGACATCTTTGATTGGGCGGAATCCGCCCAATCAAAGATGTCATAGGAGCCAAATCATCCCCTATTTTTGATATATGAAGCTTAGTCGTAGCATTTGTTGTTTAGGCTGCAACCCGGCTAATAAAAAACGCTTCGTTATTTTAGTAGTATAGATGTTCGTCCTTTGAGACTTAGTTTGTTGTTATGGGTTAAATAGGGACGTCAAAAATCCGTTCTAAGTTCCCATCAAAATTCGAGGCACAACTATCCATGTCCGAATGTAAAATTATGAATTTTACAAATGTAGTTCAAAAAGTATAATAGATAGATGAAAACCAAGGCAACCTTCCTTCTTCAGCATCAAAAGCTCTACAAAACTCTACATTGACTCGAAGTTGTATGACGTCCCTTTGCTCTGCCAAAAAATTCTGAGTTTGATGAAAATTTATTTTTAAGGTATAAGTGGTATGCAGAGTTCAACCTAGCTACAATAATGTAGCTCCTATGACATCTTTGATTGGGCGGATCAAAGATGTCATAGGAGCTACATTATTGTAGCTAAGTTCAACCTGGTATAGATTTTTTTTTATCGTTCACTATTTCCCGGCCAAAAATTTAAACTGGCTCCGATTTTGATGACAAGGTACGGTAAGGCCCATATTTGGCCCCCTCTAAGACTGAAAAATATAAAACTGATCTAGAGAAAAATCTTTTTTGTTGTTTTATCTTCGTTTGGCATTTTCAATATTTTTGGTAGAGCGCCTCTGATGAGTCTTGAATAGACGAAACGCGCGTCAGGCGTAGCAAAATTTATTGTCTGGAACTTTGTTGTTATTTGTATTTCGAACACACGTGAAGGTTAGCACTGCTGGTGGAGTGTAAATTCCCCGAGGTTAGCCCGCTCCGGCACCAACACTTTTTGAGTTGGAGAATACATCAAAGCTTTAAATTATCCGTCTAAATTTCAAAATTGTCTAAACCCTAAGGTTCTTCCTACCCCAGACATAGGTTGATTATCTTAGTAGTAATTTGGTTCCCCAGTTTGGTATTTTAGGTTATACTGTTCTATGCTCTTCATATTTATACAGTGTTTGGCATTTTCAATATTTTTGGTAGAGCGCCTCTGATGAGTCTTGAATAGACGAAACGCGCGTCAGGCGTAGCAAAATTTATTGTCTGGAACTTTGTTGTTATTTGTATTTCGAACACACGTGAAGGTTAGCACTGCTGGTGGAGTGTAAATTCCCCGAGGTTAGCCCGCTCCGGCACCAACACTTTTTGAGTTGGAGAATACATCAAAGCTTTAAATTATCCGTCTAAATTTCAAAATTGTCTAAATCCTAAGGTTCTTCCTACCCCAGACATAGGTTGATTATCTTAGTAGTAATTTGGTTCCCCAGTTTGGTATTTTAGGTTATACTGTTCTATGCTCTTCATATTTATACAGTGTTTGGCATTTTCAATATTTTTGGTAGAGCGCCTCTGATGAGTCTTGAATAGACGAAACGCGCGTCAGGCGTAGCAAAATTTATTGTCTGGAACTTTGTTGTTATTTGTATTTCATTCATTTGACTTGATAAATAATGAATGAAGAAGATAAAACAACTAAATTTATAAGAATTTTTTTATAATATTTATTTGAAATTTCTTGTCAAAACATGGTGAATATGTATGATTTCTTTCAAATTCGCAGAAAATGGGCAATATTTGGGTAATATTTTCAATTTTTAGATGCCAGCAACTACTTAGACCACAGTAATTATGTATGAACT
This sequence comes from Arcuatula senhousia, assembly GCA_963971305.1. Lineage (NCBI taxonomy): Eukaryota > Metazoa > Mollusca > Bivalvia > Mytilida > Mytilidae > Arcuatula > Arcuatula senhousia. Next base: position 27,518,037 of record OZ020314.1, on the reverse strand, counting down.
TTAATTTGCACAATAAAATGATTATAAATCAGTCGAGAAATCCATGGTCTACATTGTCGCCGATCATTAAAAATAACAAAATAAGCATGAAAATAACATTTTTCGAAGATTTTGTTACTTTTGCACTGCTTTGGGCCTCTATAAAATTAAAATTACAGTAGATGATGGAAAATCTTTACCATTGTCAAAAAGTGTAATCATCTTACTTGCAACCTTAATGATATTTAAATCATTTAATTAGGATTTGTTTTTCATTAAATAAGGGGGCCAAATATGGCCCTTACTGTACTTTATCCTTTGCTGAAAAAAAAATAGGGTCGGTAGGTAGGGAATTATTTTTTTCACCTTGAGTCTATGGGAGCAACATTGTGACTTTAACGGTGCTTAGTGGAAAATCTTCATATAAACTTTAGGGTAGGGGGTAAAAATTGGGGACGGTCGGGTGACAGTTAACTCGCCAACTTTTTTTTTGCCTTATTATATGACCATTGACCATTTCGTGGACACAACTCCTCAGAAACCGCTGATTGGTTTTACTCAAATTTTGTAGGATTGTTTGTCACTATATTTTGTTGATCATAATATACAGGATTTTTGATTAGACAATTTTTTTGCCCCATCTGCTAAAGTAGAGGGGCATATAGTGTTTGAGTCCTTTCATCCGCCCATAATCATGGTTCAGTGATGTTGCGAAATGGGGCATTAAAATTGTCAGTTGGACATATTCTTGTTATTGGAGTTATGGGACTTTTTTTACTTTATAGCACATATTCAACTTTTTGTGGAATATGTTATGTTATATATGTCCTCGGAAACCCATGAAGGAGAACAAAGACCTAGTACCCACTCAATCAATTCAATTAAGTATAATGGATTATCTATTGATGATCTGAAAGATCCTATTTAACATTATGAATTTACACAGTCGGTGGACATTGTTTTAAAGAAAATCTTCTCAAGTGAAGAAATATTAACCAAATCAATAAGTGGAAAGAAAAGCAAAAAATCTTCAGCCAGTGGTCCTATACCCGCTATGGATCAAGACAAAATGAATGTGCTTGTTGACATACTGAGATGGAAATTCCCCAATTTCGCTAGAAAGGATGTGATAGAAAAGATCCAAAACATCCAGAAAGTGATGAGGAGGGTTTAAAAAAGGAATCAGAATAACTAATGATACACTTTCATGTCTTTATACTTAGATTAGTTGTGTTACCGTGAGTGAGTGAGTGAGTGAGTTGGTGTTTTACGCCCGTGCAACGCTATATAGGTTATTTACCGGCGATGAACATGAAAAGGATTATAAAATGAACATGAAATGATGATGATCAATGAAATATGGGGTGAGGTGGGAAACACAGGAACGGTAAATTTTGAAGAACCACAGGAAAAGGGTGGTATGTTAATTTTTTGTAACTGATTTGAAACAACACAGTGTATATATGTTTAATATTTGAAGTTTAACAAAAATATTATACAGAGCAGCATTTGATTTATTAAAGTGATCAACTTTTTTGCTAGAACAGTCATAAAATGTTCATTAATTGGTATGAACTTTTGAGTACAAATACTATACCATTCAGACTTTTGGTAGTTAGTAGTGTAAGATTAAGCAAAATATTTACAACACATGTTTAGCCTTGAGACTTCAAACAGGCCATAAATTTGAAAATTCCTAATTTATTACACATTTTCACTGGTTTCTCTGCATATTTCGTCAAAATTAGTATTGGCCACATTCCTTGACCATCGTAATTTTTTGATAATTAATTTATAATATAATACACATTTCTATCACAAAATAATTTTGGTCGACAGGTGTCCCATTTCATATTCATCGATTTATACATGTAAATCAAGGAAAACTGTCCCAAATTGTTATTTTTCACAAAATAGTATATTTTTACCTCGTTGCTCTCGTTATTGATAAATAATTGAAGGAAAAAATATTGCACTTCATGAAATATAAAGACTAATGAACATTAATACAGCAAGTACAAGCAGATATATCAAAGTTGAATTTTTGGGCAATTTTGGGGGCTTCGTGGCTCTACTCCTTTAAATGAGCTGACAATATGCAAGTATTTGACAGTTTGTTTTTATGGATTACCTGTACAAGCTGGACATCTTGGATCTTGCTGGTTTCTAAGTCCATGATAGTATAAGAACCATACTTGGCAGAGTAACTTGGAGAGTCACACCTGGCATCACCACCGACTACAACATCTTTACCCTGAATGTTCATCAAAAGTGTGTTCTGCTTGTAATCCCAGGTCTCAATGGCCGATGGTGCTACATAAAGGAACAGTAGACGTACATAAGTCCTGTTAGAAAACATCTGTAGATTTAAGTGCTGGAACAGACGCATAGCTTTGGCAGCATTACACCCACTGCATAGTATAGCTGTAACTACCATTAGATTGGACAATGGAAGACTGTTTTTGCAGGTCTGGCTTTTCCAGAGTGAGGCATGTCCATTGATGCATATAAATTTATTTATTCTAAAATTACATTTTAATTATAACACTAAATATTCTTTGATTCTAAAACGGTGAAAACATTCCGTGTCTACTAATAGTAATCCTAAACACGATATTTTATGTCTTTCAATTACTAGAATGCTGATGATGACCAATTGCAGAAAGAAATAGAGAGTAAAGCATTGGCACCACCCCACCTTGTAGTGTTCCGACATGATGGAACAAATACAGGCATCTACATTGTAGGGGACACCAAGGCAATCCAATGACAAGGAAGTCTTGACCCAGTTGTTGCATGTGTACTATGTCTTTGATGACTACCCAAGATGTTATGCAATGGTTCTTGGATTGCTACAAGTTATTGTTATGAATGAACCATTCACGTACGAAACATAAACAAGAGGCTCCCAGGAGCCTGAATCGCTCACAAAACCTGACAGAGAAGCTTAATGTTGTTTTGGTCTGCTGAAGAAGCGCAAAATCCTTTGACAAGGAAACTGTAAGATAGAAAAAAGCTGTTGCTTGCTTGAACCTTCATCTCCACATGCTTTACAAAAGTTATGGCCCTTTAAAGGTAAAAAATTGTGGTTTTTATGTGTTTTTGGACTATTGAATGAAAACTGTTATAGAGAAAAGCTGTTGCTGCATATTAAACATGAGAAAATTAAACTTAAAGAGATTTGTCTCTCCTAATAAGATCAAAATAACAATTGTACCATCCCATTCCTGAAAGACTCAGCTATCCAACAATATCTACATGTATATAATAAAATTTTCTTTTACCATGCTCAAGTTTACTTGCGTTTTTCACAGCGACAACTCAGTTATTTTAGCCATTTTTGGCAAAATTTCACTAGTAACATATAATGTTCAATAAGAGAAATTTTTTCTCAGCAACTACTTATCACAGCCTCTTGATTTTTGGTATGCAGCATTGACCCATTTTTTTTATGTTCAACATGTTTAACAAGAAGATTCATAGCTTAAATGTTTGGCTACATGTGTTCTACAAAAGCCTCTATAGGAGGAAGTTGTATGATGATCCTTTATTGAAGTTTTTTGCCTCTGAAAAACCAAAATCATAAGATATTTTGATTTCATTTGTCATTGAAGTCAGGTGAAAAATTCAGGCTCCTAGGAGCTTTACATTTTTTCTTATTGCTCTTGAAACATGTTGGGTGGCTTTAGTACAACAAATTATTACTTAATATGTCCGCTCACCTGTAATATTGGTAGAATACAATATATAACTTTTTGTTATTTAATATATGTTTAACTCATATTACTTAATAAACATGTATATATTTTCAGGATCAAGATTGAAGCAGTGCAATTGCCATATCTGCCTTGGAGCCTTTGTTAACACCAAGACATTTTATAAGCATAGTCGAAATACAGCTTTTATGATGAAAACCAGTACTTAAGACCAAACCTGAGTAAACCTATATGAAGGAGCACCTGTTACCTTGATTGAAGCAGTTTTTGAACATTTTTATGTTTTTGCTACGAACAATGGAATGTCAAAGTCAGCTATGTCTGATTCTCTTCAGACTGAGAAATCGCACCTTCCAGAGCCAAATATACTTCCTGCTTCATTCCGAGAAGCCAAACAGCTAATCAAGCCTTTGCTGATGCCAGTTCAAAAGTTTGACGTCTGCATTAATGACTGTATCATTTTTAAAAACTGTGACAAAGGAGACTTTACAACCTTGGAGTCCTGTAATGTATGTAATGAGCAAAGAAAGTCAGAAAGTTTTTCACTATATGCCAATTGGACCAAGGTTGGTGAGAACAATTTAACACAGATTTTTTATTTAGTTCTTTTGCAGAAAGCATTGTCATAGATGTTTTTTATTTAAAAACTGATATAATTTTTGTATTTTTAATTAGGAATGTTTACACGTAGAATGATCAATTTTAAAATGTGATACATGGTGCTCAGTCAATAGATATGCTACATGTGCATATGATGTGTATGCAGATTCACTACTTTTTATTATTTTTTCATTTTAATTTGGGAGCTAGTTTTAATTTTTTTTATCATGTTTATTATGCAGTTAGTTTACTGTGTTTAGTTGATAAAATTGAAAATTTGTGGTGTTGGCAATTGCTCTTAGTTTTCTTATTGTAACATTTCAATATTTACATGATGTATACCCTCACTTCATAGAAGAGGGGTTTACTGTTTTACCTTTGTCCATGTGTCCATGAGTTAGTGTGTCTGTTCGTCTGATATTTTCATCACAGTTTTCTAGGCAACTACTTGACTTTAGCTACTGAGTACTGGTCTGATATTTTGCATATAGCTTTATCTTATAGTGCCATTATGGTGTACTTTTTTTTACCAAATTATTTCTTTTTTCACATAGTGGACTTAGATTTAAAATTTTATGGTGTACATGTATACCGACTTTATGCATGAAGGTAATCTACTTCCTGATTATCAAATACCAATATTTGACGGTATGTCATCTACTTCATGTTTACTTTTTTAAATTTTACACACATGAGAGTGAAAGCGGGGGCATCATGATAGTGAGCATTAGCTTAAGTTTTTTTGTTTGATATTGTTTGTCTTTATGTAAACAAATTAGGATTAGTTTGCTATTAACTTTGTTTTTCTTTAAATCTTATTTTTGTTTTAACTTTGTTTTTGTTTTTAATTCATTTACATTTATTTACATAATGCAGTAAGAAAGCATGACATGTTGAGAATAAACAAGATCTTGTTCTATTGTTATTTTCATTTGCAGTCTTTTCACTTTAATCAATCATGATCAATATTGCAGAGGGTGAAATGTTTTTATACCCCACACAAATTTGCGGAAGGTATGTTTTGACTGGTTTGTCTGTTACTCAGTCTCTGATCAGTTGGTCAGTGCAACTCTTCTAAAATTACTGAACAGAATTTGAAAATAAAACTTGGTAGGTATTACATGTATTAAATACAAATGACAACAAAGTTCCAGACAATAATTTGTGCTACGCCTAGTAATCTATTTGTAGTTGTGCATTGGTGGCCCTTAGATATTGCCCAAAAAATATTACAGCTGGTTAGTTCAACTCTTCTTTAACCACTGAACAGAATTGAATGAAACTTGTACATCATGAGTAGTTGTACATAAAAGCAGGGAATTTTGATCCTTTACATTTTGTGGGATTATGGCCCTTTGATCTGGGACTATCAAATAAAGCTGTACACAAAATATCAGACCTATTTCTCATGTAGCTGCTTGGGAAACTGTGACGGAAATTTTGCATTTAAGTCCATTATGTGTAAAAACCTAAGTATTCGGTAAACAGGAAGTAGACTACCTAGAAGCATAAAATCGATATACACCATATGGTACTATAGGATAAAGCTGTATACAAAATATCAGACCTGTACTGCAAGTAGTTGCTTGGGAAAATGTGACGGAAATTTTGCATTTATGTCCATTATGTGTAGAAACCTAAGTATTCGGTAAACAGGAAGTAGACTACCTAGGAGGTATATACACCTTATAGTACTAAAGTATAAAGCTGTATACAAAATATCATAACTCTATCTCATGTAGTTGCTTTGAAAACTGTGACGGAAATTTTGTTACGGACCAGTTGCTGAAGTAACATCAGGATCTATGTCAAAATCAGTATTGACGACTTCAGAAAGAATACCAGCTGCTGTAGTAACGTCAGGATCTATGTCATATGGCACTGTGTCACCACTAGTATTGACGACTTCAGAAACACTACCAGCTACTGTAGTAACGTCAGGATCTATGTCATATGGCACTGTGTCAAAATCAGTATGGACGACTTCAGAAAGACTACCAGCTGCTGTAGTAACGTCAGGAACTATGTCATGTAGCACTGTGTCACCATTAGTATTTAATACTTCAGAAAGACTACCAGCTGCTGTAGTAACGTCAGGATCTATGGCATGTGGCACTGTGTCACCATTAGTATTGACGTCTTCAGAAACACTACCAGCTGCTGTAGTAACGTCAGGATCTACGTCATGTGGCACTGTGTCACCATTAGTATTATCGACTTCAGAAAGACTACCAGCTGCTGTAGTTACGTCAGGATCTATGGCATGTGGCACTGTGTCACCATTAGTATTGAATACGTCAGAAAGACTACCAGCTGCTGTAGTAACGTCAGGATCTATGTCATGTGGCACTGTGTCACCATTAGTATCGAATACTTCAGAAAGACTACCAGCTGCTGTAGTAACGTCAGGATCTATGCTATGTGGCACTGCGTCACCATTAGTATTGACGGCTTCAGAAACACTACCAGCTGCTGTAGTAACGTCAGGATCTATGTCATGTGGCACTGTGTCAAAATCAGAATTGACGACTTCAGAAAGACTACCAGCTGCTGTAGTTACGTCAGGAACTTTGTCATGTGGCACTGTGTCACCATTAGTATTGAATACTTCAGAAAGACTACCAGCTGCTGTAGTAACGTCAGGATCTATATCATGTGGCACTGTGTCACCATAAGTATTGAATACTTCAGAAAGACTACCAGCTGCTAAATCTGCCGCATCTCTCGATGTCAGGGCTGCCCCATTCAACCACCTGGGGCACACATCCCAGTCGCTTTGTGGGCAAAGCTGCCTGACCCGATGTCAGGTTTCTGAGCGATCTTTAGTGGACTTTTACCGACAAGCTTAGCGCTGCTGCGGGCCTATTCGCCTCCCGGGCCCCGTACGGGACTTTAAGTTTTATAAGTTATTAGTGTCAAATGTTATCTGGGGACATGTTTTCGGCAATTCTTCTAAAAGTGTCTGTAATAATTCAATTAATCCTTCCTGTAAAAAATGTCTCAATCTATGACATGCTAATTTGGCTATTGCACAAAATTCTTTTATCTATCACTTCAGCCGTATGTTAAGGGTTTTGGATTATAGACCTTTTACACAAATCAGTCCCCCAAGAAAATAAGTTCTAAAAGGTAAATTCTTCCGCAAAATTGATTGATTTTTATTTTTCATTGGTTAATAAATTAAATTCGTTAATATCCTATAAAACGGCATGTCGGCCTGGATCACGCATATTATACATGCGGTTCCAGAGTCATAAATAAAAGTTTTTTTCAAACTTTATTTATATATTTTACAGGTTTCTATTTAATCTTTTAAATAACATGTTTTAATTAGAAATCGTTGCCTTACATTTATTTTCAAATAATTAAATATTTTTATTATTTTTCTGAAAAACAAATGACAACAAAGTTCCAGACAATAAATTTTGCTACGCCTGACGCGCGTTTCGTCTATTCAAGACTCATCAGAGGCGCTCTACCAAAAATATTGAAAATGCCAAACACTGAATGAGATCGCGCACATCATTTACACTTTAATATTTCATTTTAGGAGTAATTTTATTAAGCTTTAAATTATTTACTTTGGAAATAATTTTATTTTAATTTTAAAATTACTTTTTATTCAACAACTGAATTAGGATTTATTTTTGACTTAACATCGTTTATTTACAAGGGAGATAATTTCATCTTGACAAATTGAGAAAGATCATTAACTTTAACATTTAAGGCGTTTCTGACTTAGTTAGTTATTGCTTTACTCCAAAGCAGCACGATTTCGGCTATATCCGGGAGATGAACATGAAAGTGGTGATACAATGAACATGAAATGATGATGATGAAGTGGAGGAAATGGGGACACAAGGCCAATCGGGTAGGAGAGTTTTGACTGCCACTAGAAAAAGGAGTGATGGGTAGGGACGGGAAATTTCGCCTCCTGCATGGGGATCCTACGGGTCCTACTCTTACCGAGACCTGCAGCAGGGTTCTTTAACGTGCGAGGAACGTGACATTTTTCCCAACACGGTGCACCACTATGGTTTGCGGTCAGGTTTTCCGCATTATCGCCTGACGACCCCGCATCTCTCGATGTCAGGGCTGCCCCATTCAACCACCTGGGGCACACATCCCAGTCGCTTTGTGGGCAAAGCGGCCTGACCCGATGTCAGGTTTCTGAGCGCTCTTTAGTGGACTTTAACCGACAAGCTTAGCGCTGCTGCGGGCCTTTTCGCCACCCGGAACCCGCACGGGGTTTCTGACTGTTAAAGTCCAAAGCTACGATGTTTGTTATAATCCGAAGCTTGTAAGCATGTTTCTTTATTTTGTCAAAATCCCATTGATATTACATTTATAGATTTTATAAGATTTTGTTTTATATTTCATGTCGCAAAGTAAAACAATGTAAGCGGTGTCATGTCAAATTTAACTATTCATTTTTAATATCTAAATTTCATGCTTAGTTATTTAAAGTAATTAGAGAAGGCTTTTATGTAAATTCAATTCTAATTTTATATCGTCTAATTACATTTATGGTTCGATCAAATTGTTTCTTTCTTCAGTTCATTATAGTTGATATTTAGTAGATATTATACATGCGGATCCAGAGTCATAAATAAAAGTTTCTTTCAAACTTTATTGATATATTTTACAGCCAGCAACCAAAGACCTTGTGTCGTTTCTGTTGTGTGGCCAAAACATCTGTCATCAAAGAACCATTCTATTTAACACATTGTCTCATACACTCAGCTCTACCTGTGAGATTCCCCGTTTAAGAAAACATCAGATATACTCAGCCAAACGAGTTACCAATTGTTAGTACAATACCAACCATACAAAAGTACTCCAACCTCCAGTATAAAAATTGTGTTTCGTTTTTCGTGCAATCACAATTTACTTTCAATAGTGTAATTTCATGGTTTTAACTATTTTATTTTATTATTTTCTTCACTATTAACTAATGATTGTGTTTCGTTTTTCGTGCAATCATAAGTTACTTTATATAGTGTAATTTCATGGTTTTAATTTACACATGCATTTATATTGAAAATCAAGTATTTCCTATACTTGAATAGCAAATATATATACATGTAATTTATTTTACCTTTAATTCAGAATTTAGTAGTTGTGAAGACGCAGTAGGAACTGATGTGGAAATGGGGGAAGAAATTGTTCTTGGGCATGAGATCTTGGCCTCCTTGAATTCAAACAGACAAAAGTTTTAGTAAATCCACCAAACAGAGGCTCAAAAGCAACTACTGAACATTTTTGGTCAAGAAATGTGCCTGATGGACGCCACATACAGGACCACAAAGTACACCTTGTCTCTTTACTTCATTGTAGTTCCAACAAATGTGAACTACATTACAGTTGCAACCTTTGTCACAGAAACAGATGATAAGGAGTCACTACAGGAAGCAGTCAACATCATCAAGGACTGGGATCCTGATTGGCGACCAAAATACTTCATGTGTGACTATGCAACTGAAGAAATATCTGCAATAGAATCAGTTTTTCCTGGTAAACTCCTTTAAAAAACAAGAAATGTATAACAATGTGTAACAATTATTTTTCAGGTCATGAAACAAATGAAATGTTATTTACCCCTTCACATTACGAGTTGTTAATTTCAAAATTTGATAAGGTCTTTCTAATGTGGTTACTAATGTGGAATTATGACACATTTGCAACAACCAATTCTTTACAAGTTTAATGTAATTTGTTTATGAGTAAATATAGTGAGTGAGTTGGTGTTTTACGCCCGTGCAACGCTATATAGGTTATTTACAGGCGATGAACATGAAAATGATGATAAAATGAACATGAAATGATGATGATAAATGAAAAATGGGGATGGGATGGGAAACAAAGGACCGGTAAATTTTGAAGAACCACAGGAAAAGGGGAGAGGTGGGTAGGGGCGAAAAAATTTAGCCTATGTGGTGCACTAATGAGTAAATATATCATGTTGGTTTATTTTCTAGATCTGTTCAAACAAGATGACTGTTTCGTTTTTCGTGCAATCAAGAGTAACTTTAAATAGTGTAATTTCATGGTTATAACTATTTTATTTTATTATTTTCTTCACTATTAACTAATGTTCGTTCAATCATATGTTACTTTATCTAGTGTAATTTCATGGTTTTCTAAATCTAGTGTTATATGTTATTACATGTTGAGGTGGATGACTGGATGATATGGTGGATGACTGGATGATGACATATTGTATTGATGTTTGTTGACATATAGGTGTGTTATTTTGACAGAAGTTAGATAAATCTAGTGTAATATGTTATTACATGTTGAGGTGAATGACTGGATGATTTCAGCAAATTTCGAGTGCAAAAACTCAACTTGTAACCTGGTTTCTGTGGCAATGGATTGCAATGGTAAACAGATCCGCGTAAATTTCTTCTATTTATTCTAAATAACCAAATGTTTCATTTGAGACCAAAATATATATGCAACAATGATGATAAAGTTGCTTAATTTATCTCGGAAGTCCACAACAAAACTTGTGCTAAATCCCGTGTTTTTGATATGCTGGAAAAATGCCGAGGACGTCAGAGCTATCTCGGACTAGCCCCGCGGACGAGGGCCACCCTATTCAGCCACCTAGGGTACACACTTGGTCGCTCTGTGGGCTGACCACTGACCCGACATCAGAATCCCAAGACCCTTAGTCGCCTCTTACGACAAGCTAGGCTCTGCTGCGGGCCTATTCGCCACCCGGGCCCCGCAAGGGATCTTTTACTGGAAGCATTTTGACTTCATTACAATAAACAATGCATGACGTCATTTAAAACTGTCAGGGCGCAGAACTGTCCTAGGCTAGAACAGTTCTAACCTGTCAGAGCCCACAACAATTCTCAGCTGACAGGGCCTAGAATAGCTCTAAAGGTGTCATGACTTAGAACAGTTCCTGACAATTCTACCCCAGAACAGTCCCGTGCGGGCGAATAGGCCCGCAGCAGAGCCTAGCTTGTCGTAAGAGGCGACTAAAGGTCTTGGGATTCTGACGTCGGGTCAATGCTCAGCCCACAGAGCGACCAAGTGTGTACCCTAGGTAACTGAATAGGGTGGCCCTCGTCCGCGGGGGTTGTCAGGTCTATGATACGGAAACCCTGACCGCCGACCATAGTGGGCCAACGTGTGTGGAGAGTGCCACGCTTCATGCACGTAAAAACCCCTTTGTGGACCGCCAAGAAGTGCACCACATAGGCTTAATTTTCCGCCCCTACCCACCTCTCCCCTTTTCCTGTAGTTCTTCAAAATTTACCGGTCTTTGAGTCCCATCCCATATTTCAAATATCATCCTCACATGTTCATTGTATCATCCTTTTCATGTTCATCGCCTGTAAATAACCTTTATAGCGTTGCACGGGCGTAAAACACCAACTCACTCACTCACTCGCTACCCCAGAACAGTTTATGACAGGGGATGACCAGGGTTAGAACTGTCAGGAGAGCTGGACAGTAGAGATGTTAGAACTGGACTCAACTTTGGTTATTTCATATTTTGATCCTGAACTTCATAATAATGTTCAGGATCAAGATACCTCAAAACTTGATAGTATTTCATTTTACTACCGCTTAATTCGGTAAATTTTAACTGTATTCGTCATAAAAATACTACTGGCAGAATTATAGTACCAATTTTGACATCAAATGGATGGAATGTGCCCTGTGCGATTTCGCTTTCGGCGTTGTTCCGTTTCACATTGTAGCTCATAATTTATGCTGACGTCATTTAATTTGTTAAAAATAGCGCGGTGAATCGTTTCTGCTTCTTCTACTTCTGCCACATAATTGCCCCCTCCATCATGTTGAAGATTATGCAATGATTTTTTGCTGTCATGCCAAAGAAAATAGTGTTCTAATAGTCAAAAGTTAAAACTGTGTACATAGGCTATCGAGGGCTTTATAAGGACACTATCCTGGCTTTGAAAGCCCCAGGAGTGTCCACTTCCACGATGTCTGGTGGTGGGGCATTCCTATCTTGCACTGTTCTAGGAAAGAATGACATTTTCCTGGTGTCAAACGCGCGTCAGGCGTAGCAAAATTTATTGTCTGGAACTTTGTTGTCATTAGTATTTCTATATAATAGGAGCTGGTATGATCGGTTATGGTGTTGTCTCGATCTTCTATTTGGTGGTATTAGACGATGTTCTTTGCAGACAGCCACTAGTTCTCTCGATTTTGTACATCATGGTAAGTCTTGCATCTTAAATCCCAATAAAATGTTACAACGATACTGGCCTTGACTTCGTTTGTGATCGATTTACCTATTGGATTTAAATTCTTAAAGTATCTATAGACAAACGAAGTCAACTGTATTACTGGGTAATACACAATAAAATGGTTCTTTATTGATATGATTCAGATTTAAAATTTGCCGGTGCGTGATCGATTTACCTATTGAATTTAAATTCTTAAAGTATCTATAGACAAACGAAGTCAACTGTATTACTGGGTAATACATAATAAAATGGTTCTTTATTGATATGATTTATTATTCACTATTACCTGGTAATACAAATCTTCAAAAATTTTCACTTCAGACTTACCTGGTAATACCAATCTTCAAAAATTTTCACTTCAGACTTATCTTAATTTATTCACTATTACCTGGTAATACAAATCTTCAAAAATTTTCACTTCAGACTTATCTTAATTTATTCACTATTACCTGGTAAAACAAATCTTCGCAAAGTTTCACTTCAGAGTTATCTAACTTAGACCGTAATTCATAAGAACCATTTTGCAATTTTGGATGCCCCAAGGCGTGATATTTTTTTACTGTACTCCAGGGGATTTTTTTTTTTCGGTGAACTTCTGACCTCTTCAAAATGTTTTCATTTTGGAATTCGGGGCCCAGAGAAAATGTGCTGGGTAAAAATTTTAAAAAAGAAAATTTCGAAATCGGGTAGCCGAGGGGGTATACTAGGGTATCATTTTTTTTTATCTTTCTTATCCCACAATTTATTTTCTGACCCTCCCATTTTTTTCATTTTTCCATTTTTTTCATTTTCTCAGTGGGGGTATACTGGGGCATTAAAAAAACAAAAAACAAAAAAAACAGGGGTGGCCTAGACTCGCCCAAATACTTAACTGTCATACTTGAAAGATATGAAACACCATTCCAAGCCATTGAATTTCAAGTTTTCTAGAGACAGTTTGAACAAATCATGCTTGTCATATAGAGCAAACAGCACAAAAGTTTGGGCTCGACTTGAAGAAAGCATTTTAACTGGAATACCAGCTGGCAAACCTATGGTGCTTATTCCACCAAATATTGGAAAAATATATGTGGATGGCATCAAAGCAAATATTGAAAAAAGCAGGTACATCATGTCAGAAGAAAGCCAGTTTAAATGGTGGTGCGCTTTTCTTGCAAAACTGAAGGAACTGCAGCAATCAGAGAGGAAACAAACATAGTTAGTTAGTTATTGCTTTACTCCCAAGCAGCACGATTTCGGCTATATCCGGGAGATGAACATGAAAGTGGTGATACAATGAACATGAAATGATGATGAAGTGGGGGAAATTGGGACACAAGGCCAATCGGGTAGTAGAATTTTGACTGCCACTGTAAAAAGGAGTGATGAGTAGAGGGCGGGAAATTTAGCCTTCTGTATGGGGATCCTACGGGTCCTACTCTTACCGAGACCTGCAGCATGGTTTTTTAACGTGCGAGGAACGTGACATTTTTCCGACAGGTTATACTCTAGCCTATACAGACCGAGTACACAATAAGTGATAGAAAAGAAGCAATACTTTATCATTCAACCACCTGGGGCACACAGCCCAGTCGCTTTGTGGGCAAAGCGGCCTGACCCGATGTCAGGTTTCTGAGCGCTCTTTAGTTGACTTTTACCGACAAGCTTAGCGCTGCTGTGGGCCTATTCGCCACCCGGAATGAAGATACTCACATTCCAATATCTTAGAAGAGTAAAAAATATTAAATTAATATAATTAAGTCTTATTGACACTCTTATTATTTTCGTGACTGGTTTTTTATCTATCAAGTAACTGTAAAAATTCTTTGTTTAGGCAAATTGAGTATTTTTCTAAATAACTGCAACACGACGGGTTTGCTATAGCATGCAAGAACCACTTACTCTTCCGGAGCACTTTCGTTCGCTCTTGTTTGTATATATATTGTAAAATGTTAACTTCTTTTCAATAGGTCCATCTTTCCTTTCTATATGTTGGTCACTCCCATGAAGACATAGATGCCGCCTTTTTCAAGATTTCAACAACTTTGCGATCAACAAATATTGAGACAATTCCAAAATTGATATTGAGTTTAGGTGCTGCCAAATCCAAGAGGTATTTGATGTAAAATCTTGGTTGTTGTCATACTTGAAAGATATGAAACACCATTCCAAGCCATTGAATTTCAAGTTTTCTAGAGACAGTTTGAACAAATCATGCTTGTCATATAGAGCAAACAGCACAAAAGTTTGGGCTCGACTTGAAGAAAGCATTTTAACTGGAATACCAGCTGGCAAACCTATGGTGCTTATTCCACCAAATATTGGAAAAATATATGTGGATGGCATCAAAGCAAATATTGAAAAAAGCAGGTACATCATGTCAGAAGAAAGCCAGTTTAAATGGTGGTGCGCTTTTCTTGCAAAACTGAAGGAACTGCAGCAATCAGAGAGGAAACAAACATAGTTAGTTATTGCTTTACTCCCAAGCAGCACGATTTCGGCTATATCCGGGAGATGAACATGAAAGTGGTGATACAATGAACATGAAATGATGATGAAGTGGAGGAAATTGGGACACAAGGCCAATCGGGTAGTAGAATTTTGACTGCCACTGTAAAAAGGAGTGATGAGTAGAGGGCGGGAAATTTAGCCTTCTGTATGGGGATCCTACGGGTCCTACTCTTACCGAGACCTGCAGCATGGTTTTTTAACGTGCGAGGAACGTGACATTTTTCCGACAAGTTATACTCTAGCCTATACAGACCGAGTACACAATTAGTGATAGAAAAGAAGCAATACTTTATCATTCAACCACCTGGGGCACACAGCCCAGTCGCTTTCAGGGCAAAGCCGCCTGACCCGATGTCAGGTTTCTGAGCGCTCTTTAGTTGACTTTTACAGACAAGCTTAGTGCTGCTGTGGGCCTATTCGCCACCCGGAATGAAGATACTCACATTCCAATATCTTAGAAGAGTAAAAAATATAAAATTAATATAATTATGTCTTATTGACACTCTTATTATTTTCGTGACTGGTTTTTTATCTATCAAGTAACTGTAAAAATTCTTTGTTTAGGCAAATTGAGTATTTTTCTAAATAACTGCAACACGACGGGTTTGCTATAGCATGCAAGAACCACTTACTCTTCCGGAGCACTTTCGTTCGCTCTTGTTTGTATATATATTGTAAAATGTTAACTTCTTTTCAATAGGTCCATCTTCCCTTTCTATATGTTGGTAACTCCCATGAAGACATAGATGCCGCCTTTTTCAAGATTTCAACAACTTTGCGATCAACAAATATTGAGACAATTCCAAAATTGTTATTGAGTTTAGGTCCTGCCAAATCCAAGAGGTATTTGATGTAAAATCTTGGTTGTTGTCATACTTGAAAGATATGAAACACCATTCCAAGCCATTGAATTTCAAGTTTTCTAGAGACAGTTTGAACAAATCATGCTTGTCATATAGAGCAAACAGCACAAAAGTTTGGGCTCGACTTGAAGAAAGCATTTTAACTGGAATACCAGCTGGCAAACCTATGGTGCTTATTCCACCAAATATTGGAAAAATATATGTGGATGGCATCAAAGCAAATATTGAAAAAAAGCAGGTACATCATGTCAGAAGAAAGCCAGTATAAATGGTGGTGCGCTTTTCTTGCAAAACTGAAGGAACTGCAGCAATCAGAGGAAACAAACATAGTTAGTTAGTTATTGCTTTACTCCCAAGCAGCACGATTTCGGCTATATCCGGGAGATGAACATGAAAGTGGTGATACAATGAACATGAAATGATGAAGTGGAGCAAATTGGGACACAAGGCCAATCGGGTAGTAGAATTTTGACTGCCACTGTAAAAAGGAGTGATGGGTAGGGACGGGAAATTTAGCCTTCTGCATGGGGATCCTACGGGTCCTACTCTTACCGGGACCTGCAGGAGGGTTCTTTACCGTGCGAGGAACGTGACTTTTTTCCCAACACGGTGCACCACTATGGTTTGCGGTCAGGTTTTCCGCATTATCGCCTGACGACCCCGCATCTCTCGATGTCCGGGCTGCCCCATTCAACCACCTGGGGCACACGTCCCAGTCGCTTTGTGGGCAAAGCGGCCTGACCCGATGTCAGGTTTCTGAGCGCTCTTTAGTGGACTTTTACCGACAAGCTTAGCGCTGCTGCGGGCCTATTCGCCACCCGAAACCCGCACGGGTCGGAAACAAACAAGAGGCTCCCAGGAGCCTGAATCGCTCACCTGACATATGTGCCTGAAGTAAAGGCTATTAGGCAAAATCTATTTGACATTGAAAGGGTTATAAGTTTAATAAGGGGGTCATCTGACAATAATCCCGTGCGGGGCCCGGGTGGCGAATAGGCCCGCAGCAGAGCCTAGCTTGTCGTAAGAGGCGACTAAGGGTCTTGGGATTCTGACGTCGGGTCAGTGCTCAGCCCACAGAGCGACCAAGTGTGTACCCTAGGTGGCTGAATAGGGTAGCCCTCGTCCGCGGGGGTTGTCAGGTCTATAATACGGAAACCCTGACCGCCGACCATAGTGGGCCAACGTGTGTGGAGAGTGCCACGCTTCATGCACGTAAAAGACCCCTTTGTGGACCGCCCAGTAGTGCACCACATAGGCTAAATTTTCCGACCCTACCCACCTCTCCCCTTTTTCCTGTGGTTTTTCAAAATTTACCGGTCCTTTGTTTCCCACCCCATCCCCATATTTCATTTATCATCATCATTTCATGTTCATTTTATCACCCTTTTCATGTTCATCGCCTGTAAATAACCTATATAGCGTTGCACGGGCGTAAAACACCAACTCACTCACTCATCTGACAATATGGTGGATCTTAAGGTGCTGATCACTTTTATCTCAATTAAAATTCAAAGATATGTCACCCTTTTTGAGTTATTAGCAAAAAAATGCAGTTTAACCCAATGTTCTATTTTTAGCCACAGCGGCCATGTTTTACGACCAATCAAAAATCCCCACATCAGTTCTATACACCTAATGCTAATAAACAACAATACCAAGTTTGGTTCCAATTGACTTCAAGTGTCCCCCGTTGTTACCTGCCATTGGTCCCCGACTATAGCTTGGGCCGGGCGTCCCATAGTTTTGTGTCCTTACCTGTGGTCCAGAGGATTGACCACCGTGTGCCCACTGACTATACCTGCTCCGTGGGGTATCAGTCCACCCCTGGTTGTTGGGAACTTGGGTCACTGATTGACTCACCTGGTTACCCAAACCTGTGGGCGGTGTGTCCTGGAGTTGACCCCTGGGTGGCCCAGACATTTGACCGTACCTGGTCCCACTATGGTCAGGGGGTACCTACCTCTCTGTGGTGTGTAGTGGGGGGCCTGGGATTGGCCTCGGGCCCCGCTCCAATCTGGTTCACTCTTAACCTGAGGGGACCCCTGCTGTAACATACTTCCTGGAGTGGAGTACCCTTGGTGGTCTTGGCCCCACTGATCCCCAGGGTCAGCCATTAATGCTGAATCCATGGCAGCATTGGCCCCTAAATGTCCAGGGCCAATGTTGGGTTCATTGCCCCCTGGGAAAAATCGATTAGCTGGAGGAACCCTGGAAAAATCTTAAGACGGGGGACCATGTACAAATCGTATTCTATCAAGTACCCCCTGTCCTCCCTCAAATTAATGATATTACGGGCTACGACGGGCCCCACCCCTGGCAGTCTCATCAGATCTGACTCACTACATCTGTTTATGAAAACCTTCGACATTTCTATATCCGGTTCACAATATCAATGACGAAATATTTGTACAAAAAAAAATCAAAGTTCAAATACAGACAAAATATGGTTTATTCAACAACAAAGTTTATTTATTAAAATTCAAAAACTGGAACTCTGTAACTGTTCAACTTCAAAACTGGAACTAGGTATGTACAAAATAAACGACGTCAAGTAAGTGACAGACTTAAGTCACTTTATGGCAATAAATCACAAAGTGCAAATATGACACAAAATATGGAAAAATTTGAATTAAATTTAATAATTCAGTCTAGGCTCGAACCACCGGGTCGAGTGCTACTAAAACACTACCGTTGCCCCTCCCTTAACTCTGAAAAGAGGCAACAGGTACTGTTTATTTGTTTAACTCTGACTAGGTTTGGGTTTTGTTTACAAAAATAATTTCACTTCCGGAGAAATAGAACTTCCGGCTGACTGGTTACCGGGACCCTGATCTGAAATAGGTCCCAGTCGTCAAAATTTTCGCTTCAAAGAAAATTAATCGGAAAAAAACACTCCCAGTGACTTCTCCGACTAAATAAACGATATTTTAATTCCTCCCAGGAATAAACCTAGCTTCCTAACAATTTTCAAAACCGTTAGCGCTCAACGACCGTCCCGTTGAGATACCGTCGGCTCAACCTAGAAAACACTGCGACTTCGAGTGAATTTAGGCTAAATAGGTTCGAAAAGAGCTCGCAGCGCCAGTAAAGTGATTTCCCTAATAACTATACTGGCGTGCGAACTCACCTAAACTGTGGATGGCTCCGGATTGTGGCTTACTAAATATTGCTGTCTGTAATATACAATGGCGGCGAATCAAGAGGATGAGGAATCCTGGGAAGGCCTCGTTGTCGTTGGGGGCTGGCTAAAACCCAGATCCACTACAGTCATGTGAGTTTATAGAATTTTAACCATCTTGGCTTCTAATAAACCTTTTATACCAATATTGCGTCTGGGGCACCACTAGCTACAATAATGTAGCTCCTTCGACATCTTTGATTAGGCGGAATCAAAGATGTCAAAGGAGCTACATTATTGTAGCTAGGGCACCACCAGAACCACCAATGACTGGAGCACCATCATCAGGTATTGAACTGTTGTCTTGAAACAAAATGATTCAACACTTTAATTTTTTGTTCTTAACTTCACTTAACTGTTTGTGTCCTCTTATCAATATTTCCGCCCCTACCCATCTCTCCCCTTTTCCTGTGGTTCTTCAAAATTTACCGTTCCTTTGTGTCCCACCCCATCCCCATATGTCATTTATCATCATCATTTCATGTTCATTTTATCATCCTTTTCATGTTCATCGCCTGTAAATAACCTATATAGCGTTGCACGGGCGTAAAACACCAACTCACTCACTCACTCACTCACTTATCAATATTTCTACAATATTTCTACATATTTTCTCCGTCTGGGACACCACGTAGGCTAGCTACAATAATGAAGCTCCTTTGGCATCTTTGATTGTCAAAGGAGCTACATTATGGAAGCTACACGTAGGCTACTTCCCGTTATACTTCCCAACATAGCTATCCGAGACCACTTGAAAAGTATAACACTCCAATCTCGTACAGGCCGTCTCCCCAATGACAAACTGCAGGAATTTCTGGTGGACTGTAGACTGTCCTTGATTCCTATCGTTATCAAAGTCCCCAACCTTACACAGTGTCCTATCAAATCTCATTCACATCTACGTGGTTGAATTGCAAAGGGTGTCAAACCCATCACGCAAGTATATATACTTGGTATCATTGGTTTTAAACAGTAGGGGTCACAAAACCTCTCCGATACCAACATCCGTTTTACCATTTATAAACAAAATTTAAAACTTTTGGTATCACATGCAAAACCAAAGTGTCCACGATCACAAGTAGTTAGCCGTTAATCAAAACTTCGTCACCAATTTGACACATTCACATAATTTATGCTGAGGTCATTTAATTTGTTGAAACCGGGTTACCTAGAAGAATTTCTATATATCTTTATTGAACCTCTTGATAAAATTTACCAATAAAATGTAGCTCCTTTGACATCTTTGATTGGGCGGATCAAAGATGTCAAAGGAGCTAAATTATTGTAGCTAACCGTCTCCTATACTTACATTTATTTATAAAATTACATATCTGTGATCGATTTATTTCTTAAACCATGCAAAAAAGCTGGAGTCTGAAGCCCCACCAATTAAGAAAAAATGACCAAAAGGGGCTTAAACAGGTATCTTGATAGATCCGCTGTAGAATGTCTATCATCCAATTGATTTTGAAATTCTTTATTTCTCAAATTCTTCATTAAATACTGTCAACAAAACTATAAATATTGCATCTTCACTATGCTATGGAAGAAAAATGGGCCACACCAAAAACACTAATTTTCAAAAGTTTTGGCCCAGTTAATTACAAGAGATGGGTTAAATTTAGGTTAGCTTTGAATCTATATAACTTCTTTTTAATTGATTGATTGATTGATTGTTAGTTGCTTAATGTCCCGTCGGCGATATTGCAGCCATCATCGTAGCTACAGTAATGTAGCTCCTTTGACGTGTTTGATCCGCCCAATCAAAGATGTCAAAGGAGCTACATTATTGTAGCTAAGTGTTTGTGAGTGAGTGAGTGAGTGAGTTGGTGTTTTACGCCCGTGCAACGCTATATAGGTTATTTACAGGCGATGAACATGAAATGATGATGAAATATGGGATGGGGTGGGAAACACAGGGACGGTAAATTTGGAAGAACCACAGGAAAAGGGGAGAAGTGGGTAGGGGCGGAAAATTTAGCCTATGTGGTGCACTACTTGGCGGTCCACAAAGGGGTCTTTTACGTGCATGAAGCGTGGCATTCTCCACACACGTTGGCCCACTATGGTCGGCGGTCAGGGTTTCCGTATTATAGACCTGACAACCCCCGCGGACGAGGGCTACCCTATTCAGCCACCTAGGGTACACACTTGGTCGCTCTGTGGGCTGAGCACTGACCCGACGTCAGAATCCCAAGACCCTTAGTCGCCTCTTACGACAAGCTAGGCTCTGCTGCGGGCCTATTCGCCACCCGGGCCCCGCACGGGACGCTAAGTGTTTGTGTGACCAGTTTTAGGTATAAAGGACACTTATGTGACCGTTCAGTTTTATGCGACTGTCACATAGCAATGTATGATTTTTTTTTGTAAAATCATATGTTATGTGACCAAAAATGATTTTTATGATCTGTCACATTAAAAGTTAGGGTTGACTTTATTCCATATTAAGGATATCCAACGAGGTGAATTTTGAGTTATCTCCCACAGACCACATTTAAATTTCCCACCTAAATTATTGACACCTGCTCAGTGAGTGGAAAGCTTGAATCTTAATCAGCCTAGTGTTTTTATACATGCTTAACTCAAAGCTGCTGACAACAGATGTGCTGAATTGGTAGAGATCTGAACCACATGGCACAATTCAGATTGGAGATGTTTTTCTAATGTGGCAGGTAAGACATTATAATTTATGTTTATGGAACAATGCTTTAATATGTGATCAGTTTTAGGTATGAAGGACACTTATGTGACATATAACTGTTAGTCTGTGTGGCTGTATCAGGTGTAAATCTGATTTATGAAATTGTGTAACATGTTGGGGTTGAAATCTGTTGGATACTTTTCCATCAATTTCTATGAAGATTTTGAACTTGTTGTTGATTTTTGTTTAAAAAAAAACATTGATCATTTCCCTTCCATTTGAATCTGCTTCAGATTGTAAAATTGATGAGACATTATCTAGAAAGAACAAATCAAGAAAGAAAAGACTCAAGAGAACAAGCAACACCGATGAATCTGCTTCAGATTGTAAAATTGATGAGACATTATCAAAAAGAACAAAACAAGTAAGAAAAGACCCAAGAAAAACCAGTGACACCGATGAATCTGCTTCGGATTATAAATTTGATGAGACATTATCTCAAGAGAACCTCTCCCCTTTTTCCTGTGGTTCTTCAAAATTTACCGGTCCTTTGTTTCCCACCCCATCCCCATATTTCATTTATCATCATCATTTCATGTTCATTTTATCATCCTTTTCATGTTCATCGCCTGTAAATAACCTATATAGCGTTGCACGGGCGTAAAACACAAACTCACTCACTCACTCAAGAGAACGTAGTGCCAGATATGCATAACAAAAACATGTACATAAAGAAGCATAGAACAAAAACACCTGCATAGGGTAGCACAAACAATAGAGTTTATTATACAACTCATTCATGCTTTTTTTGTGGCAAATTAGTCTTGCATATTTACTTACACTTGATGACACATAAGAAGGAGGAACATGTTAAAAAAGTTTTATCAGGAGATGGAGATTTTACTGAACTTAAAAAAATTAGTGATAACAAACACAACCAACTAGTCATCGAAAGAGGAAAGGGAGAAATAATACTTGCAAGAAGACCAACTGGAAACAAATTTGATGTGACTAAATATGGTCCCTGTACTATTTGTAGGGAATGGGTAAGCCTCTCGGGGATAAATCATCATTACAAAACCTGTAGAAAGAAAAATAAAGTAAAAGAGAAGATGAAGAAGAAAGATATCATTGTGCAGTTAAAAATTTTAGCTGGACATATAAAAAAAACCAGCATCCAGATTAATGAAAAAGGAAGTATTAGCAAACATGACACATGATGAAATCAGCGAAATTGCACAAAAAGACTTATAATGGTACTAGGTGAGACTTGGTTAAGGATGAATATATCAAATACACTTTTTTAACACATCAGAACCCGCGCCACAATCTAATTTATTACAAAGAATGGTAAAAGCTTGATGTAATCACATAGTTCAGGTGTCCTTGTGAATCAAGAATTGCGTGAAGATACATAATATCCTTGATAAAAGGTACATGCATTGGGTGTTATGCAAAAGTTCGTATGGGTTGGCGTGTTGAAAGTGAGAATGGTGACATTAATAAAATGTTAGCTGATTATTGTTAAAAGTTTGGGTTTTGTTAATTACATGTATATTTCACGGATTTTTGTATATGGCTTCCGATCATCAGCTGTCCAGCCATTGATAAAAACTAAGGTATGAGGTTGCAAAAATCGTTTTAAACAAGGACAGTATATATATGATTCCGAGTATACCCTTCGGGGGTAAAAAATGTTCTCTTGGTAGAAGAGAAGATGAAATCTCTTGTTGAAAGAGATAAATAATTATGTGGTTTGTTGTTTTTGGTGATTTAGAATAATTAAACCAAGTTATAATTGCGCATGCAATCATAGATAAATATGAAATAATTTACTGATTGTCACGCTTGACCAGAGTGGAGGTTATAAGGTCAGCTATATTTTTGTGGCGTCTGTAAGCTACTATAGGTGGTCTTGTAAATAGTTGATTGGCAGTAGGGTCATTAGTGATGAGCGGCCAATGTTTTCTTAATATGAATGATAAGTTTTTCAGTGTGGGGTCATATATGTACATGTTTATTCATGTTGCTTGTTTATGTATATAGATGTATATTTGTAAAATATACTGTAAAATTGATCTACATTCTTGGTAAATGGTTGTCCAAACTAGTTCAATCATTTTGTCTATAGTATAGATATATACTTGCTGGTCATCTATTCATATAAGTAAATGCTTTATTGTATTCTCAACAAAAATGCTAAAATGATCCCATAAAAAAATGAAGCTAGCACGTTTTTTCTTAATTTTTAAAAAAAAATTTCTTAAAAGCAAACAGAGTTATCTCTCTTATCACATATCCATTAATTGTAATTGATAATTTTGCAGTAATAACCATGTTTATTATCTCATTATATCCAACATTTTCTAATGATAAGCCTACTGAAGATTAATCAGTTCAATTAAAAACTCTATTTAAATATAGAGCCACAGTATTTATCCACTTTGTTTATTATTGTTTTTATTATTATTTTTTTAAATTGAAATTTTTATTTTTATTGCATATATAACATTATCAACCTCTCATAGAAACCTTGAGTAATATTGTCATGCTCATGCTATGTATTTTAGTTATATGTATTAACATTTTATTATTAGACTTATGTAACTGATAAGCAATACACTGATAAATTGTTAGGATGTCATCTACACTTATTGCAATAATAATATTCTTCCCTTTATTTCTTCTAAAAAGATGCAAAGTTAAATAGTTAACGAAAACAAAACAAATTTTATCCTTCTTGTCAATTTGGACACGTTTTAACCAATTCGTCATCTTTTATTTATGTAAATCTAATGCCAAAAGCTTGCAAATTTGATTTTAATCTTAAAATTGGAACCTGGAATATTCAAGGACTAACGGAAGAAAAAAATAAATAGTGAATATTTTGTCAATGTTGTATCTAAAATGCTTGTTATTAGTTTAGTTGAAACATGGTGTGACAGTGGTAAACCACATTATGATATTCCTGGATTTGTCTGTATCTGTAAAAGTAATAGAAATAAGCATGAAAAGGCCAAAAGAAACTCTGGCGGCATAACTATGTATGTTAAGAATAACCTAGCTAAAGGTGTAACTAAATTAAACAGTTGTCATCAAGACATTATTTGGACCAAATTTGATAAATCTTTTTTCAACCTTAAAAAAGACACATGTGTTGGAATAGTCTACTTTTCTCCTGAAAACTCTTCAAATAATATTGATAACTTAAATGAAAGATACTCAATACTCCTTGAAAATATTCAAAAATTCAACAAACTTGGTGATGTCCTTATTCAAGGCGACTTCAATGCAAATACTAACACTGTTAATGATTTTATATTGTCAGATGAATCTGCTTTCCCAGACTTACAGATAATTATTACACCCAAGACAACCATCTCAACAGAAATAATCTTGATAAAAAACCTATGAATAAAAGTGGAAAATTGTTAATTGATTTATGCAAGGAAAGTAGTTTAAGAATTATTAATGGTAGAACTATAGGTGCCTTATTAGGTAAATATACTTGCTTAACATATAATGGGTGTAGTGTAGTTGATTATGCAATTGCATCTATTGATCTATTCAAAGTATTGGAAATTTTAATGTACATGACTTCACCCCCATATCAGACCACTGTCCAATCAGTATCTCTTTATTTACTTGCTTTCATAACTCATATATAGCTGAAAGTTATGCAAAATTACACAGTTTAGGTTTTATTATTATATGTACAATAATATCTTTGTAAACTTATGATTCACTCTTTTAAGACAATGAAGGTTTTTTTCAGGCTTTTTTTTAGTAAAATAAACTGACTATCATAATATATTTCTCTTTATGTAAATGTATGTTATCAAGTAAAAAATAAGGAATGATTTACAAATTGATTTGACATATCAGTCAAGAATTAACTTTCCATCTTCACCATGATCTTGTTTGCTTAAAGAATTAAGTTCCATCACAGTGATTCAAAATTGCACATTTCTGATTCAATGAATAGGACCAGATCGTACGCTCAAAGGAAGGTACGTAGCAGACTCAGGTTAACATTAGTCCCGTGCGGGGCCCGGGTGGCGAATAGGCCCGCAGCAGAGCCTAGCTTGTCGTAAGAGGCGACTAAGGGTCTTGGGATTCTGACGTCGGGTCAGTGCTCAGCCCACAGAGCGACCAAGTGTGTACCCTAGGTGGCTGAATAGGGTAGCCCTCGTCCGCGGGGGTTGTCAGGTCTATAATACGGAAACCCTGACCGCCGACCATAGTGGGCCAACGTGTGTGGAGAGTGCCACGCTTCATGCACGTAAAAGACCCCTTTGTGGACCGCCCACATAGGCTAAATTTTCCGACCCTACCCACCTCTCCCCTTTTTCCTGTGGTTCTTCAAAATTTACCGGTCCTTTGTTTCCCACCCCATCCCCATATTTCATTTATCATCATCATTTCATGTTCATTTTATCATCCTTTTCATGTTCATCGCCTGTAAATAACCTATATAGCGTTGCACGGGCGTAAAACACCAACTCACTCACTCACTCACTCAGGTTAACATTATCACATCTAGGAAGTACATGTACTTGTATTATATTGGGTTAAAAAAATGGGCTAGCAGTCTACATTGTACATGTATATATAATACTTAATATTGGGCACTACAGTTTCATTTGCATATTTATTTGTGCTTCAACAGGAGGGGAGCATATATAAACAACGAAAAGAAAATGTCGTGCCCCACATGAAGACTGTTACATGAATGTTATAGGACTACGTCAAATGGTATGAACTTTTTGTATCGTTGTTGTTAAATATTTGTAAATCCTGCCGGGCTACAGATTTGACAGTTATCTTGTGTCTTGTGCAATGCAGTTTTCTTGGTCTACAGTTTTATACATACATGTATCATATACAATGTACACCACATGCATGGAAGTTGTTTACATTTATATCTTAAATGCCTGTAGAAAGAAAATGTGGATGTCGACACCATAATTACTAACTTGATTTGTGAGATTTTATACCAAAGTTTTCTACCTTGCATGTACAGCACTGCTCTAAAGCGTTCAGAGCCAAAAATGTGTACCTAAACATTGAATAATTGATCGTCGTTTAACCATTTTACCAACGTCAGCGTAAACAAATATGGCCTTTGATAATTCATGAATGTATTGAAATACATGCTCTTACCTTATTGTCAGACATAAAGATGATTTTCGTGTCGAATTCATGTTGTTTTGCTTTCTGTTTTTGCACAATATTTTTTATCGATTTGTTGATAGTTGAAAGCACCTTGCAGACACAGATCGGATTTTGATTGGTCGTTAATAAAAATGGGCGTTGTCTCCTTTTCAGCGGACACGAACAATATTTTTGTTCACCAAATATAAATACAAAGACATTTGATTCAATAAATAACGGAAAACAGTAGTGCACAATTAGTTTTATTGTATTCGTTCAATTATTTTAAATAGAATAACGAAATAAATGTACGGCAATAGCATTTTCACTCGAGACGCTGAAACCATGGACGGCGCCATTTTAATATAATAAGGTTTTTGTGGGAGTTATCTCCCCTGTCATTTTTTAGAAAATGTTGCCTAAACCCTGCTGCGGAGCATATCTTGTGCTTCAAAGTAGGACTGGAAAGCATCTGTCTTGTCGATAATCGTAGCTAAAAATGGAGCTGAGTTCTCGGGTACGTCTGGTTCGTCGTGGTCGTTGTTTTCTGGCTGTCACTGTTTGGGTAATCTGCTGGATTATATCGTCGTCGGTGAGTGGTTCCGTAGTTGGGATGTTGGCGTACTCGGTGAAGTTGAATCCTGCAAGCTGGGCGAGTGGAATATCGTCGTCATCTTCCTGCATGGTAGTGGCAGTGTTTATGGTAAATCCTGCGTGTCGGAAGCAATTGCTGATAGTAGTCTGGGTCACTGTCAGCCATGCACGGTGGAGAAGTTCAATAGAAATGCAGGAATATAGAGAGAGATTATAAATCGTATGCAGAACACCAGAACAAGACCGGCGAAGCCAGAAAAAAAGCAACCAGAGATTTTTGAAGTACAACATAAATTGTTGTCTTGTCGCCACTCGGTAAATGCCGTTGCCACTTAAGACACGACATGCCCAACACCGACCTTAATGTCTTCAGAAAAAACAGTAGCACAAAAAGACAAAAGAACAAGACAAACATGATAAAGATGCAAATAATAATGTTAATGTGTCAAAAGCAAAAGGAACACTAAATCCTGGAAAGCGTTCGGCAAAAAGAACTTAAAACGAAGAATTACTTAATCTAATAAAAAAAAGTAATATACTTTTAATTAATAAACGATGTACAAATGAAACTAACAAGCCTGTAACTCAGCTACTAGACAATGGAACTATAAAGGCCGAGGGATTATCCTTTTACCGCCTTATTAACTCTTTTATATGGGATACGACTAGGTTCGTTGATGAAAACTCTACACCTAGCCCGATCGTTCATCCAGTGCTATTTAATTCCCGTGCGATCTGTACACCGTCTGAGAGACTAAAGCCCCGTCTCTCTTGGCTCGGATCTCCCGCGTTGGCATTCTCCATCAATTAGGATACTTCATCACAACTATTATATGGGTGAATTGTGATGTATTTGGGAAACTCTGTTGATAAGCAGAGCTAGTACTGAACCCCAAGCCGAGTTTCACGGCATTAAACTGCACCATAGTGCCATGGTAGTGTTTGCAGTTTAATCTTGTTATGACTTCTTTAAAATGTTAGCTATTGCTTTACTTCCAAGCAGAACTAATTCGGCTGTAGCAGGGAGATTAACATGAAAGGCGGGATGATAAAATGAACATGAACTTATGATGGGACAAGGGTGATAAAATAACCATGAAATGATGGCGTGAAGTAATGTGGACGACGTGAATCAGAATACCCGATCTACTGCGGATAAAGGCCCGGGAGGCGAATAGGCCCGCAGCAGCGCTAAGCTTGTCGGTAAAAGTCCACTAAAGAGCGCTCAGAAACCTGACATCGGGGTCAGGCCGCTTTGCCCACAAAGCGACTGGGATGTGTGCCCCAGGTGGTTGAACTTTAGGCTTGTCATTTAGGTTGCTTTTCTGGTTAAATTGAGTTAACCATGGTCCACTATCTAATTAACTAAAGTTAACTTTAGTCTTGACGGAGCAGGCCACGGTCCGGACAGCTCTGGACTGCTCTTGTCCATGAATTGGACAGCTTAAGGCAGTCCAAAGTTAACTTCAGGTCAGGTTAACTTTAGGGAACTTTAGGTCGCTAGCAGACTAAAAATAATTCTTAGTCACTTAGAATATATTACTTTTATATTCAAATAAAAATATGGGAAAATCAAAATAATATTCTTTAAATAGATAAATATTGTAAATAGTAAAATATTTAAATAATAATTAAATTTTATTTTAAAATAGATTACCACTTTTAACAAAAAAATAATATAAAAAGACAATTCTAATAGATAAACATTTTAAAATAAATAATAATTTCAACAACGTAATTTTCTTTAAAAATGTGTTTGTTGCCACAATTATTTAAAAAGTATAGTAATTTTATTTTTAATGAATAAAAAGTTGCAGTTTGCTAAACACCCTGCCGATATATGCTAATAAAATAAATCTTTCAAAAATTAACAAATCTTTTAATTAAATTAATATTTTAAAAATAAATATTTCGTGGAAATAAATAAATAAATTTAATACACTATTTTTTTTTAAAAATAATTGGGTTTCAAATTATTCTTGTCCCGTGCGGGGCCCGCAGCAGAGCCTAGCTTGTCGTAAGAGGCGACTTAGGGTCTTGGGATTCTGACGTCAGGTCAGTGCTCAGCCCACAGAGCGACCAAGTGTGTACCCTAGGTGGCTAAATAGGGTGGCCCTCGTCCGCGGGGGTTGTCGGGTCTATAATACGGAAACCCTGACCGCCGACCATAGTGGGCCAACGTGTGTGGAGAGTGCCACGCTTCATACACGTAAAAGACCCCTTTGTGGACCGCCAAGTAGTGCACCACATAGGCTAACTTTTCCGCCCCTACCCACCTCTCCCTGTGGTTCTTCAAAATTTACCGGTCCTTTGTGTCCCATTCCACCCTCATATTTCATTTATCATCATCATTTCATGTTCATTGTATCATCCTTTTCATGTTCATCGCCTGTAAATAACCTATATAGCACTGAATGTGGTTTTGTTATGTGTGTGTGTCTTTTATGTTGTTATGTGGTTTGTTTTGTTGTGATGATTTTTTTGTCTGCCGGTTTTGTCTTTGTCTTTACGGTTTCATGATACTGATTACCCCTTTGGTACACCTTTGCTTCTTGCACGGGCGTAAAACACCAACTCACTCACTCACTAAAATTATTCTTTAAAAAAAACAATGAATAATTAATAGTAATAATTTTAAAAATGAAAACAAAAATAAAATATATAGTTTTATATAAATCAAGTCAAATAATAAATATAATCTTAGCCTAGTTAACTTCATGTCGCTCTTGGCTTCAGCGCGGTTAAATTTAGGTCGCTCTTGGCTACAGTGCGGTTAACTTAAGGTCGTTCTAGGCTTAAGTCAACTTTAGGTCGCTCTTACGCTAAAGTCAACTTCAGGTTGGTTCTAGGCTAAAGTTAACTAGCAGACTGGTCAAGAAGAGCAGACCGTGGACCAAGTTTGCTATTACAGTTAGCTTAAGATCGGTCCATTTAGGCAGTCAAAAGTCCCGTGCGGGGCCCGGTTGGCGAATATGCCCGCAGCAGAGCCTAGCTTGCCGTAAGAGGCGACTAAGGGTCTTGTGATTCTGACGTTGGGTCAGTGCTCAGTCCACAGAGCGACCAAGTGTGTATCCTAGGTAGCTGAATAGGGTGGCCCTCGTCCGCGGGGGTTGTCAGGTCTATAATACGGAAACCCTGACCGCCGACCATAGTGGGCCAACGTGTGTGGAGAGTGCCACGCTTCATGCACGTAAAAGACCCCTTTGTGGACCGCCAAGTAGTGCACCACTCAATTGTCCGCCCCTACCCACCTCTCCCCTTTTCCTGTGGTTCTTCTCTTTGTTTCCCACCTCACCCCCATATTTCATTTATCATCATCATTTCATGTTCATTTTATCATCCTTTTCATGTTCATCGCCTGTAAATAACCTATATAGCGTTGCACGGGCGTAAAACACCAACTCACTCACTCACTCACTCAGGTTAACATTATCACATCTAGGAAGTACATGTACTTGTATTATATTGGGTTAAAAAAATGGGCTAGCAGTCTACATTGTACATGTATATATAATACTTAATATTGGGCACTACAGTTTCATTTGCATATTTATTTGTGCTTCAACAGGAGGGGAGCATATATAAACAACGAAAAGAAAATGTCGTGCCCCACATGAAGACTGTTACATGAATGTTATAGGACTACGTCAAATGGTATGAACTTTTTGTATCGTTGTTGTTAAATATTTGTAAATCCTGCCGGGCTACAGATTTGACAGTTATCTTGTGTCTTGTGCAATGCAGTTTTCTTGGTCTACAGTTTTATACATACATGTATCATATACAATGTACACCACATGCATGGAAGTTGTTTACATTTATATCTTAAATGCCTGTAGAAAGAAAATGTGGATGTCGACACCATAATTACTAACTTGATTTGTGAGATTTTATACCAAAGTTTTCTACCTTGCATGTACAGCACTGCTCTAAAGCGTTCAGAGCCAAAAATGTGTACCTAAACATTGAATAATTGATCGTCGTTTAACCATTTTACCAACGTCAGCGTAAACAAATATGGCCTTTGATAATTCATGAATGTATTGAAATACATGCTCTTACCTTATTGTCAGACATAAAGATGATTTTCGTGTCGAATTCATGTTGTTTTGCTTTCTGTTTTTGCACAATATTTTTTATCGATTTGTTGATAGTTGAAAGCACCTTGCAGACACAGATCGGATTTTGATTGGTCGTTAATAAAAATGGGCGTTGTCTCCTTTTCAGCGGACACGAACAATATTTTTGTTCACCAAATATAAATACAAAGACATTTGATTCAATAAATAACGGAAAACAGTAGTGCACAATTAGTTTTATTGTATTCGTTCAATTATTTTAAATAGAATAACGAAATAAATGTACGGCAATAGCATTTTCACTCGAGACGCTGAAACCATGGACGGCGCCATTTTAATATAATAAGGTTTTTGTGGGAGTTATCTCCCCTGTCATTTTTTAGAAAATGTTGCCTAAACCCTGCTGCGGAGCATATCTTGTGCTTCAAAGTAGGACTGGAAAGCATCTGTCTTGTCGATAATCGTAGCTAAAAATGGAGCTGAGTTCTCGGGTACGTCTGGTTCGTCGTGGTCGTTGTTTTCTGGCTGTCACTGTTTGGGTAATCTGCTGGATTATATCGTCGTCGGTGAGTGGTTCCGTAGTTGGGATGTTGGCGTACTCGGTGAAGTTGAATCCTGCAAGCTGGGCGAGTGGAATATCGTCGTCATCTTCCTGCATGGTAGTGGCAGTGTTTATGGTAAATCCTGCGTGTCGGAAGCAATTGCTGATAGTAGTCTGGGTCACTGTCAGCCATGCACGGTGGAGAAGTTCAATAGAAATGCAGGAATATAGAGAGAGATTATAAATCGTATGCAGAACACCAGAACAAGACCGGCGAAGCCAGAAAAAAAGCAACCAGAGATTTTTGAAGTACAACATAAATTGTTGTCTTGTCGCCACTCGGTAAATGCCGTTGCCACTTAAGACACGACATGCCCAACACCGACCTTAATGTCTTCAGAAAAAACAGTAGCACAAAAAGACAAAAGAACAAGACAAACATGATAAAGATGCAAATAATAATGTTAATGTGTCAAAAGCAAAAGGAACACTAAATCCTGGAAAGCGTTCGGCAAAAAGAACTTAAAACGAAGAATTACTTAATCTAATAAAAAAAAGTAATATACTTTTAATTAATAAACGATGTACAAATGAAACTAACAAGCCTGTAACTCAGCTACTAGACAATGGAACTATAAAGGCCGAGGGATTATCCTTTTACCGCCTTATTAACTCTTTTATATGGGATACGACTAGGTTCGTTGATGAAAACTCTACACCTAGCCCGATCGTTCATCCAGTGCTATTTAATTCCCGTGCGATCTGTACACCGTCTGAGAGACTAAAGCCCCGTCTCTCTTGGCTCGGATCTCCCGCGTTGGCATTCTCCATCAATTAGGATACTTCATCACAACTATTATATGGGTGAATTGTGATGTATTTGGGAAACTCTGTTGATAAGCAGAGCTAGTACTGAACCCCAAGCCGAGTTTCACGGCATTAAACTGCACCATAGTGCCATGGTAGTGTTTGCAGTTTAATCTTGTTATGACTTCTTTAAAATGTTAGCTATTGCTTTACTTCCAAGCAGAACTAATTCGGCTGTAGCAGGGAGATTAACATGAAAGGCGGGATGATAAAATGAACATGAACTTATGATGGGACAAGGGTGATAAAATAACCATGAAATGATGGCGTGAAGTAATGTGGACGACGTGAATCAGAATACCCGATCTACTGCGGATAAAGGCCCGGGAGGCGAATAGGCCCGCAGCAGCGCTAAGCTTGTCGGTAAAAGTCCACTAAAGAGCGCTCAGAAACCTGACATCGGGGTCAGGCCGCTTTGCCCACAAAGCGACTGGGATGTGTGCCCCAGGTGGTTGAACTTTAGGCTTGTCATTTAGGTTGCTTTTCTGGTTAAATTGAGTTAACCATGGTCCACTATCTAATTAACTAAAGTTAACTTTAGTCTTGACGGAGCAGGCCACGGTCCGGACAGCTCTGGACTGCTCTTGTCCATGAATTGGACAGCTTAAGGCAGTCCAAAGTTAACTTCAGGTCAGGTTAACTTTAGGGAACTTTAGGTCGCTAGCAGACTAAAAATAATTCTTAGTCACTTAGAATATATTACTTTTATATTCAAATAAAAATATGGGAAAATCAAAATAATATTCTTTAAATAGATAAATATTGTAAATAGTAAAATATTTAAATAATAATTAAATTTTATTTTAAAATAGATTACCACTTTTAACAAAAAAATAATATAAAAAGACAATTCTAATAGATAAACATTTTAAAATAAATAATAATTTCAACAACGTAATTTTCTTTAAAAATGTGTTTGTTGCCACAATTATTTAAAAAGTATAGTAATTTTATTTTTAATGAATAAAAAGTTGCAGTTTGCTAAACACCCTGCCGATATATGCTAATAAAATAAATCTTTCAAAAATTAACAAATCTTTTAATTAAATTAATATTTTAAAAATAAATATTTCGTGGAAATAAATAAATAAATTTAATACACTATTTTTTTTTAAAAATAATTGGGTTTCAAATTATTCTTGTCCCGTGCGGGGCCCGCAGCAGAGCCTAGCTTGTCGTAAGAGGCGACTTAGGGTCTTGGGATTCTGACGTCAGGTCAGTGCTCAGCCCACAGAGCGACCAAGTGTGTACCCTAGGTGGCTAAATAGGGTGGCCCTCGTCCGCGGGGGTTGTCGGGTCTATAATACGGAAACCCTGACCGCCGACCATAGTGGGCCAACGTGTGTGGAGAGTGCCACCCCCCGTGCGGGAACCGGGTGTGAAAAGAATAGTCCCGCAGCCGCCCGTAAAGCTTGTCGTAAGAAGCGACTAAACGGGTCAACATGTTTGCCGTGTGTTGCGACCTGTGTCGGGGGAGGACGGGATCCTGGTCCACGTATGTGGGCTTTGGCCCTTACTTCTCCTAGACAGGCGGTCAGATTTGGCTCGGTCTGATCAATCGGCTGGTCACGCCAAGCCCTGTAAAGCACCTTCTCATATATTTCAAACTTTCTTTCCGTTATGTTAGAATTTATTACTTGATGTCAGTTATGCTTTGCAGAAGGCGGTGGCTCATGGGTCAATCGTGTGGATGTTATTCTGGAAGGGTTGTATCGCCGGGTAACCCCTGGCACGATGCTTGTCTTCTTTAAGGAATACTCTGTGCGAGTATGCTGTCCTTGTAACCCTGGTGCTTTCAACAGGAGACCCGTTGTACGACAGCATCGCCCCTGTTGGCGCTCCATGGCGGGCGGGGAGCAAGGCAGTGAAATTATTTACATTCACCATGGGAACCCCAAATAACAAAAAAACAACAAGTTCATGTGATAATTTAAAAAGAAACATTTCTTTAAGTGATAGTGATGATCAAGATGCATCAGGCTCTTTCAAGCGACAAAATACAAATAATGATAGTTGGCCAAAATTTATTGTTCTTTCTAGTAAAGATGCCACTCGCCCTTTGACAAAGGTTTCACCCTTTGTCATTGCGAAAAAAATCAAAAGCGTTACCGGAGTTGATATTCCAAAGGTCACCAAGCTTCGCTCCGGTAACCTTCTAGTCGAGTGTGCTAAACAACAACAAGCCAAAAACATATTGACAATTTCATCTATTTTGGAAATACCAGTATCAGCTGAAGCTCATCGATCCCTGAATCGTTCACAGGGTATCATTCGAGATAGAGATCGAAACCTTGCTGATTTATCAGAGCAAGAGATTTGCTCTGAACTTGAATCACAAGGTGTCATCCAAGTCAAAAGATTCACTAAAAGAGACGACAACAAAGTTATTAAATTAAATACTTACTTAATTACTTTTAATGCAGCTGTTCCACCAAGTCATTTAAATCTAGGCTATTTTAGAGTGTCTGTAGACATCTTTGTTCCAAATCCTCTTCGCTGTTTCAAATGTCAACGTTTTGGCCATGGAAAGGCTACATGCAACGGGAAAGAAAGGTGTGTAAAGTGTGCACAGGAAGGCCATTCGGATTTCAACTGTGCCAATGATCCAAAATGTGTTAACTGTAGCGCTGACCACCTTTCTTCATCCAAACAATGTCCCGTTCTTTTAAATGAAAAACAAATTCAAAAACTTAAAGCTGAAAAAAACATTTCATATCAAGAAGCTCGTCGTCAAGTCTCTATCTCGAATGATACAACACCATCAAGGTCGTACGCGGAGGCTGCTAAACCCTCTAGGACATTTGGTTACCAAACTATGTACACCTGGCCGGAGGGTGAAATTAAGCCCCGTACATGCAATACCAATGGATGGATGTTTGGTGCCGACTGTTTTGATAAAGAAACCCAAAAAGGTTTTGTCAAATACAGTAAGAAACCATGGAAAGAGTTGGATGATTCTCATCCTCCTCCACGAAAGTCCACAGCAGGTCCAAATAACGATTCAGTGGTCGATGAGACATTGTTTTATACACCACGTAAGTCATCTTGGGCCGGATTTGGAGCTCCTGCTAGAGTTTCCAATCCTCAGCCCTCTTCTTCTTCAACATCTTCGTCAAAGAAAAAACAGTGTTCCTCAAGGTCATCGTCTGCTTCTCAAACTTCAAATAGACAGCAGCGATCCTCACAGCCGGATAGACGACAGAACTCATCACAACAGACGTCACCATCAAAATCTCGATCCAAGAAAGCTGAACGAAATGCAATTTTTATGCATAATCGTTTTGGCTCTCTTGCTGACGACATGGAGTCGGATATGGATCTTTCGGAAACACCGATCGAGCGTTCACAGAGCCAGTCTCCACACAGACGTAGGCGATCTCTCGGTAGACTTTCCGATCCTAATCAGACTCCAAAATGAGTACCATCATTCAATGGAATTGCCGAGGCCTCAAGGCCAATTTTCTTGAATTACATCTTTTAGTTCAGTCATTAGATCCAACTGTCTTTTGTCTTCAGGAAACTCACC
This sequence comes from Arcuatula senhousia, assembly GCA_963971305.1. NCBI lineage: Eukaryota > Metazoa > Mollusca > Bivalvia > Mytilida > Mytilidae > Arcuatula > Arcuatula senhousia. Next base: position 27,481,575 of record OZ020314.1, on the reverse strand, counting down.
TCAAGGAAACTGACACGATTTCTTTGAAGGGCTTCTCTATGTATAGCAAATTTTCTAATACTGAGCGAGCTGCCGGCGGATCTTCCATCTTAGTAAAGGATCGCATTCTCCATAGTTCGATTCCTTTAACTACGGATCTGCAAGCAGTTGCCGTGAGAGTTTCATTACATCAAACAATAACTCTATGTTCAGTTTATATACCACCAAATGATAATTTAACTTTAGCGCAACTTAAAAATTTAACAGATCAGCTTCCTGCTCCATATATGGTATTGGGAGACTTTAATGCTCACAATCCATTGTGGGGTAGCGTTAACATTAATGATAAGGGTAAAAAGATTGAAGACTTTTTGTCAAAAGAATCTCTTTGTATCTTCAATGACGGCTCCTCTACTTTTTTACACTCTGGTAATGGAACATATTCATCGATTGATCTTTCCATTTGTGATCCTTCTCTTTTAACAGACTTCTCATGGCAAGTCCATGATGATCTCTGCGGAAGTGATCACTTTCCTATCATTTTAAAAGATCTTTTTGGTGAACCTGAGCAAAGAATTCCTCGTTATAAATTAGAAAAAGCCGATTGGCAAAAATTTTCAATTCTCTGTTCAGAAAAATTAAGACCAGAACTTTTTACTGAATTTAAAGAACCAATTTCTGTATTCAATGAAACCCTCATCTCTATAGCTGATGAAACAATCCCTAAGACCTCGGCATTTCCAAAAAAACTTAATAAACCCTGGTTTACCGACGAGTGTGGCAAGGCTATCGGCGATAGAAACAAAGCTCAAAATCATTTTAAAAACCATCAAACTAAAGAAAATTTAAGTAATTTTAGAATATTTCGGGCAAAGGCAAGACGAACATGCAAACAAACAAGAAGAACATCCTGGAAACAATTTGTATCTGGTTTAACCTCTCGAACTCCCATGAATAAAATTTGGAACTTCATTCAGAAAATGAAAGGTAAAAACTCAAAATCATCTGTTAAGCATCTTAATGTTGGCAATTCCACTTTAACATCTGAAAAAGATATTGCCAACAAATTAGCTGAGACCTTTGCAAAACATTCATCTTCATCAAATTACAAGCCTGATTTTCAAAAATTTAAACAAACAGCTGAGAAAACCAAATTAAACTTTAATTCTGACAACTCCGAAAGCTACAACTCTCCTTTTTCTTTGGATGAACTCAAAACTTCTTTAAGTAAAGCACACGATACGGCCTGTGGCCCTGACAACATCCACTATCAGCTTCTAAAACATCTTCCTGATATATCGATGAATACTCTTTTAAATTTAATGAACGATGTTTGGATAAATGGTAAATTGCCCGAAATATGGAAGCTTGCCACTGTTGTTCCTATCCCTAAACCAGGGAAGGATCATACAGATGCTTCAAACTATCGTCCGATAGCATTGACAAGCTGCGTCTGCAAGACTCTTGAACGTATGATCAATGATCGGCTTGTTTGGTTCCTGGAGTCCAATGGACTCATTTCGAATATCCAGTGTGGTTTTCGCCAAGGCAGGAGCACACAAGATCATTTGGTCCGTTTTGAGTCATTTCTTCGGAACGCTTTCGCGAAGAACGAACATGTGGTGTCTATCTTTTTCGATCTCGAAAAAGCTTATGACACCACATGGAAGTATGGCATTTTAAAAGATATTTCTGATATGGGGTTGAAAGGAAGGTTGCCGAATTTTTTGGCTGACTTCCTGTCTGATAGACATTTTAATGTTAAAGTAAATAGAACAATGTCTGAAGAGTTTAATCAGGAAATGGGCGTTCCTCAGGGAAGCATCCTTTCTGTCACTCTCTTTAGTATCAAAATAAATAGTATTGCCAAAGTGTTGAAAGATAATATTGAAGGTTCCTTATATGTTGATGATTTTTTAATATGCTACAGTGCCAAAAACATGAACACTATTGAAAGGCAATTGCAACTGTGCCTTAATCGAATTGAAAAATGGGCCTCTGTAAACGGTTTTAAGTTTTCAGAGAGTAAAACCGTGGCTATGCATTTTTGTAAAAAGAGAAAACTCCATTCTGACCCAGATCTTTATTTATATAACAAAAAAATTAAAATGGTTGAAGAAGCGAAATTCCTTGGCGTTCTTTTTGATAAAAAACTGTCCTTTCTACCCCATATCAAAATGCTAAAATCAAGATGCCTCAAGGCTCTTGATATTTTAAAAGTTGTCTCCAGTACTGACTGGGGAGCTGATAAATCTGTTCTTTTAAATTTATACAGGTCCCTTGTAAGATCGAAATTGGATTATGGTTCTATTGTATATGGATCAGCTAAAAAGTCTTATTTGCAAATTTTAGATGCTGTTCATCATCAGGGATTGCGACTTTGCCTCGGTGCATACAGGACATCTCCTATTGAGAGCCTGTATGCGGAGGCAAATGAACCATCCCTGAAACATCGTAGAATAAAACTCGGTCTCCAATATGCTACGAAGCTGAAAGCTTTCCCAGGTAACCCTGCCTACGACTGTGTTTTTAACCCACCTCTAAAAACTGTTTATGAAAAACACATAAACAAAACTCCTCCATTTGGCATTCGTATTGCACCACATTTAGCTAATCTTAATATTGATTTGGAAACGATAAAACCTGTTACATCTTTAAAAGTTCCACCCTGGGAACTTCTAAAACCTGAATTTAATTTTGATCTTCGAAAACATAAAAAGACTGAAACAAATCATTTGCTCATTCAACAGGACTATTGTGAAATTAAATCTAAATACCCTGATTTTCTGACTGTTTATACAGATGGTTCTAAAGATGGTGATAGCGTTGCGTCTGCTGCTATCTTGGGTAATAGCACTTCCACCCAACGCCTCCCATCTTCTGCTTCCATTTTTACAGCTGAAGCAAGAGCCATCATTTTAGCCCTTCGTTTAATTGATGCTTCAGAGCACGCACAATTCTTTATCTGTTCTGATTCTCTCGCTTGTCTTTTGGCAATTGAGAACTGCAAACTAAAACATCCATTAATTAGTAAAATTGTTTACATGATTCACCAATTGATGAGAGGTGGTGCAGAATTGATTTTCCTATGGGTACCCAGTCATACTGGTATTCATGGGAATTCAGTCGTGGACAGGGTTGCGAAGGAAGCCCTTCGCAAACCAATTTCTAAATGTTTTATTCCCTATTCGGACTGCAGAAATGCAATCCGTATATATGTTCAAAGTTTATGGGATGAGGTTTGGGCTGCCGCTGAGCACAACAAACTTCATGAGTTAAAACCACAGCTTGGGGAGAATCATGCTTCATTCCGATGCCGTCGAGACCAAGTGGTCATCACTAGATGTCGTATTGGACATTCTAGAGTCACTCATGGCCACTTGATGACACAAGAGAAGGAGGCACCTGTGTGCATCCCTTGTGACTCTCCGTATTCGGTGAAGCATGTTCTCCTTGACTGTGTTGATGTAGCTCCAATACGTGTGAAGTATTTCACCTGTGCTTCTATGCACGATTTGTTCAGCGGCACTCCAAACGATGCCATCATCCACTTCCTTAAGGAAGTTGGATTGTATGCAAAATTATAGTTTTGTTGTTTTTTAAATATTTTACTATTTATAAACATTTAATTTGTTTCACCTGATAATTTTGTATGTTCTATTTACAATTGTCGTTTGATAATATTAGTTTTAGCTTTTACTTCAATTATTTTAAGTGTTTACTTCTATTTATTTATTAGCAATAACAATTTGTTTTAGTCTCGGTCTTTTGACTTAGTTTTACTTTAAAGATTTATTAAGTTATAACATGTTTTTGTCCCGATGATGGCTGCAATATCGCCGACGGGACATAAAGCAGATACCAATCAATCAATCAATCAATGGAGAGTGCCACGCTTCATACACGTAAAAGACCCCTTTGTGGACCGCCAAGTAGTGCACCACATAGGCTAACTTTTCCGCCCCTACCCACCTCTCCCTGTGGTTCTTCAAAATTTACCGGTCCTTTGTGTCCCATTCCACCCTCATATTTCATTTATCATCATCATTTCATGTTCATTGTATCATCCTTTTCATGTTCATCGCCTGTAAATAACCTATATAGCACTGAATGTGGTTTTGTTATGTGTGTGTGTCTTTTATGTTGTTATGTGGTTTGTTTTGTTGTGATGATTTTTTTGTCTGCCGGTTTTGTCTTTGTCTTTACGGTTTCATGATACTGATTACCCCTTTGGTACACCTTTGCTTCTTGCACGGGCGTAAAACACCAACTCACTCACTCACTAAAATTATTCTTTAAAAAAAACAATGAATAATTAATAGTAATAATTTTAAAAATGAAAACAAAAATAAAATATATAGTTTTATATAAATCAAGTCAAATAATAGATATAATCTTAGCCTAGTTAACTTCATGTCGCTCTTGGCTTCAGCGCGGTTAAATTTAGGTCGCTCTTGGCTACAGTGCGGTTAACTTAAGGTCGTTCTAGGCTTAAGTCAACTTTAGGTCGCTCTTACGCTAAAGTCAACTTCAGGTTGGTTCTAGGCTAAAGTTAACTAGCAGACTGGTCAAGAAGAGCAGACCGTGGACCAAGTTTGCTATTACAGTTAGCTTAAGATCGGTCCATTTAGGCAGTCAAAAGTCCCGTGCGGGGCCCGGTTGGCGAATATGCCCGCAGCAGAGCCTAGCTTGCCGTAAGAGGCGACTAAGGGTCTTGTGATTCTGACGTTGGGTCAGTGCTCAGTCCACAGAGCGACCAAGTGTGTATCCTAGGTAGCTGAATAGGGTGGCCCTCGTCCGCGGGGGTTGTCAGGTCTATAATACGGAAACCCTGACCGCCGACCATAGTGGGCCAACGTGTGTGGAGAGTGCCACGCTTCATGCACGTAAAAGACCCCTTTGTGGACCGCCAAGTAGTGCACCACTCAATTGTCCGCCCCTACCCACCTCTCCCCTTTTCCTGTGGTTCTTCTCTTTGTTTCCCACCTCACCCCCATATTTCATTTATCATCATCATTTCATGTTCATTTTATCATCCTTTTCATGTTCATCGCCTGTAAATAACCTATATAGCGTTGCACGGGCGTAAAACACCAACTCACTCACTCACTCACAAGGCAGTCAAAAAGTTTACCTTTCTAGTTAACTTGGCATACAGGTTACGTCTGGTCGTATATGTAGCTATCAACTTTTTAAAAAGATGTGTTCGAATCATCATACAGTCACTCATCATAAAACACTCCAGTTAAGGACAGGGCTTAAATTAGCCTTTTATTCTGTCTACACTTTGACACGTTCATGATGTTTAAAAAGTACAATGTAATATTTCCACATCTACATAATACTTTTGAACATCAATATATTGATGAAACTATATTTATTCATACATGCTGTATGTAATTGTATAATATGGACGCAAAAGGAAGAAATATAAGTATATTGTGGTCGTATGTGAATGTATAAGAGGGCGAAAGGACGTTTGGACATATCATAAAAAAACAGAATTTGCTTTTGAATGGGTACTGGTGATCGCCCATGCTCGTGGATGGTAGGGATTTCACCAGTAAGAGCAAACAGCAGAGTGAGTTCATCCACACTCTCCCTACTCATGCGAAAATGAGAACGAAATTCGCTTTGAGAGTATGAAGGAACCGTGCCTTCATAAAAAAGTGTCACCCGGGTCGCGGCTGGCATTGATTTTCTTTCTGGACACTCTTCGTCGTCAAACAAATTATTGAACCCGTTGAATATATGTAAGAAATTGTTTAATTCGAGAAATTCGTCAACAATTGGGGTAGACAGGCTGACGATCTCATCAATCGACGCCATCTTGGATTGAATCGGACGGTACGAACCGGATAATGGAAAACGGGCCAGATTTGTTGAACCTAGACTTGCTACAAGTCCCTTTCTAACTTTTTAAATACAATTATTGTTAAGGGGGCATAAAGAAATTATGCTATTAGAGACAACATATGTTTAGTGATTATATGCGGGAGAAAGGGACTTGTCTACTCTGTTTTAGCATACCAGATTAAAATCTCATTAAGATAATGAAGACTGACAGATTTACTGATCAAATTTAGATAAGCCCCATGTGCCCATGATGAGGTGTAATATGATGAGGTCAATGCTTGATGCTGATAACAACATGTACAAAAAAATGTGGAAATTATGTAAACATAACAGTACTTTCTGAAAGTCAATGGCAGAGTCTCTCACACCTAGAAAATTTTTTAAGTTTATAAAATTCACTCCAACAACAAAGAAATATGTCTGTGTAATTTGTGGAGATAAGGTTGAAAAAAGTGATTATAGAAGAAAATTATTTCATGGAACAGTAAAGACTGATTATTGTGTTTTATTGGAACAATATTTGGACATAACGATTTCTGAGCATTCTCACACAGACACTGTTTGCAGAAAATGCGCAAGAGAAGTGCAAAAAATTGATGATACAATTAAAAAATTGAAGGGCCAATATACTGCAACTTTAGAAAAGTTATATCAGTCACATGGACAAGTATCTGGTTCATTTAAAGGACAGCATGTGGACAACAGTAGTGGCTCAAGCAAAAAAACTCTATTTGGTAACAATGATGTTGAACAAGACCCCACTCCAATATTAACAGAAAATGTACATCAAGATCAGGTAAGAATATATAAACGCCTTTTTAAATTCTGGCTTAAACACACATAATATAGTTTCAAGAAAGTTCCATTTTACATGTTTCATTTTTAAAAATCCACAGGGTGGAAGTGTATTATATGGACAAATACATTTCTTAATAAATAAACAAAAATTACATAATAATTAAATATTTCAACATTTGACATTCTTTAATATGTTTACTTTTTATTTTTTTTGTCCGTCCGTCTGTCCATTTATGCTTTATGTTTTTCTTATTTTTTAAAATCTGCTAGCCAAAACTATCTTAATCCTCTAATCAGGCTTTTATTTATTTTTTTTTAATTGTTCATTTTTAAACCAAACACATTTGAAGTAAGACAATTATCTATTATTTTTTTGTAATCTTAAAGATGAGTTATTGGCTGAACTGTGTGACTTTTTACATTAGACATTAGAATTCCATGTCAGCTAGTGCTTAATTTCTTACATGATAAGTCATTAAAATATATTTTGTACTTTTTTATGTTTATTGCATTGCTTCACCCTGATCAGTGTAGTTTGCAATAAGGATTATTATTGTGTTTTTTTTACAGACACAGGAAAGCTTCAGCGAACCTACTAACTTGGATGGGATATATAGACAGTTGTTTGATGCTCTTATTGGAAATGACTTAGAGACTGTAGGGAAAATATTACTTCAGTTTAGTGAGCTGAAAAACGTTTTTACTCATTATGTTTTAACAACTATTCAAAGGGAAATAATTACGCTAGCTGCAAAGTCGACAAATTCAATATTAAGACGAACATATCTTTCTCTATCAATGCTTTGTTGACAGAATGGGAAGTGATTGCTCCTACATTCTACAGTTTTCTCCAAACCTGTGTTACCAATCCCTCTAACCAGAGAAATAAACGCAAGAAGGACAATGTTTTGTTACCAGGTCTTGTTTCAGCTGGGGCTAAATTGTTGTCTCTTTTTAACCAAGATCTTAATCTTTATCAGTACTTCAACAGTTTAATTTTGTGGAAAGGTGGTTGTAAAAAATCTGCATTTTCTAGATTAAATGTAACAAATGACTGTTTTAGTTACCAAGCAGTACTTAATATAGCTGATCGACTTGGTAATTTATGGGATGTTGACCTGTTGAAATGGCAAGAAGAAAAGTTGACATCATCTTTGATAGAATGTCGCTTGTTGACCCAGGTAGACCAGTTGCAACAAACAATTCATCTATTAGAGAATAATGCACAAACAGATGCTGACTTGGTCCTCCAACTTGCTACCGCTGAGCATGAATTAGAAATGTTTAGACAGAACATGCCTCCAGGTTACTATTTTGTAGGTGACAATGTGGACATGACAACCAAAGTAAGAAACATGTCCCTTCTGAATCAACACAAAGGACACCACATGTACCAGATTTGTGCTTATGAGAATAGACTTTCTGGTAATCACTTACAAAATGAAACACCGCAGATGAAGGCAGGCGAAGCTCCATTTGAGTTATTGATGCCCAATGAGGAAGACAAGGAGAAACTGAAAGAAGAGTTTGTTTTCCATGTGGCCCATACATGGACAAACTATATCCAACATTTCAAGCCATATGGAACAACACTACCAAAATACCTGGAACACCAGTACATGCAGCAGACGAAACAAAAGACTAAAAGGGTAAGATAATAACTTGATGTTATTGAAATAATGAAATTGTCGTAATGATGTTTACATGTGAAATACATGTATAACATTGTCTTACAATACATGCATTTAATAAAAGCATGTTAATTATTATGGCCCTTCATTGAATATGCCTATGCTATATAGTTTTACTTTGTCTGTCCGTCTGTTCTTCTGTCAAGAACGGGGTAAAGAATTACTTGTGAACATGTATAATAGTACAGTTCTGAAATTTTGTACTGTTGCTGTGCAGCATGTCACAATGTGAAAATGAAAGTTTTGTGCAAATCGGTGAATATTTTAAGGAAAAACTTTATGAATTACAGAATTTGAGAATTGTTTTTTTTTGTTAACATTTAAATTCAAAACCTGTTGGCAGAGCAGTTCTAAAATTCGGAATCGTTTTAGTGTCTCCTGTTCTTAGACCTGATGTGGATATTTTAATTTCACATAAATCTGTAAAAAAGTTTGTAAACACTTCAGTTTTTTTGTTGATGGTACCCTTTCTATACTTTTCAATTATTTTGATCAGAAGAAATGTTATTTATTATAATTTCCTATTTAATCAATGTACATTTATATGAGTTTGCAAGTATACAAGTTTGCCCTAAATGGTCCATTAACAGTTTCCTTCTGCATTCTGTTGTTTTCACATAATCTTTCATGTCCTTTGAAACATTTTTACTTCCACACCGTTTATACTTCATGAGGACTGCGTGGCACATTGTTGCTGGATCTCTACCGGCACGTCCAGTTTCTTGGATGTAATCTGATGAATCATTTGATGGTCCATAGTGAATCACGATATCAACACCCTTAACGTCTAGACCCATACTGAATGAGGTTGAACATAAAACAACCCTTATATTTCCACAAGGTTCATGGTATGATGAGCAAATTGAGTTTTTAACATCATCATCAGTTTTAAGATGGTACATATCAAACAACCTATTTCGATCATCATTGGGGCCTTCTTCTTTATAATCTATATAAGCAGATTTACCCATCTCTGTTTCTAAGTGTTCGTACACATCAACAATATGTTTAATTTGTCTAAAGAAAATCAACATTCTAGGTGTGTTTATACCTTGTTTATAAAGTAAATCCACCAACCACTGAAAGTTTTCTGCTGTGTCATCATTTTCCACTTTTACGACCCAATATTTCATGTTTTCTTTATTTGGATTTAAAATAACCTCATGATAATTGTGCATACAAAGATTTTTTAGGATGACACTTTTGACTTCTTCAGTTGCAGTTGCTGTCATTGCAATGACCGGGACATTTTTTCCAACCAGAGATCTGAGTTCACATAGTCTTCCATAGCATGGTCTGTAGGCTGCAGTTTTTCTTTTTACATCTGGTTTTCCACTGAAATTTACATATATTCTTATATAATTAAATTTATCATGTTTACCCAGATCATTAAAATGACCCAGACCATTTATGACATATGTGAAATACAATTACTGTTTGTTTAACATGGCAAAATCAATGTTTGATATATTTTTATTAGTCGAACAGAAGAATAATACATTAAAAAGATTTTATTCGAATGACAATTATGCGTATTTGCAATTTGATCAATGAAATATTGTTGTTTTTATGGTTGGCTTTTATAGCTGAAAAATATATAATAAAATACATTGTTTTTTATATTACTATATGCAAAATTAAAATAGAAATCTATTTGTACTCTAAATAAAATGTTATTATATTAAGTTGCATTATTGCTTATGTTTTTATTCCTCTTTGCTTAAGAATTTGTGTTGAAATAATACAGTAAACTGCAAAAGAAATCCTAGTTTCCTGCAAGCTCAAATTTGCCAACGCATTTTGTTTTATTTTTACTAGCATTTATCAATATTTCTCTCAGTAAGACAATTTTTCAGTGAAAATGTTTTTTTTTGATAAATGAAAGATTCATGAGAATTTATGGTTTGTCATTTCTTATGCCATTAGTATTTTAAATTATATATATAAACTTACAACTTCTGAATGCAATGTGCCTCATCAATAAACAATGCTTTAATGTAACCCTTGCTTGCCATTTCCATTATGAGCTCCCTTTGAATGTCCAAAAGTGATTCAGGACTAGCAAACAAAATGTCTATATCTCCCTTTCTTACATCATCAATAGACAAGCTTGTAAATATATCCTCTAAAGAAGTTTCTGATAAATCCTTTAAGTATACAGCCTTGATATTTTTCTTCTGCAAGTTGCTTGCTTGGCTCCGCATTAATGACACTAACGGTGACACAACAATCGCAGTACATTTTTTAAGTTTGTTCATCTCTTTTATTACAAATGGGGCAATTTCAAAAACCAATGATTTTCCACTGCCAGTTGGAGCACAAAAGAAAACATCTTTGTTTAAAAGATCATTTTCAACAACTTCTTTCTGATAAGGTCTTATATTGTCATAAGAAAGTTTTTGTAAAGCATCCCCTATTATTGATAAAAACTCAACATCCATTTTCCTATACACTTATAAAATTAACTAATACTTGTCTAATACCATGACCTTACATGATCTTTGCCATTGATAAGAGATTACATGGATGCCAGATGTAGCCATGTCAAAATCCATCTACTTTCACAGCAGGTGATAAGTACCGACCAAATACTGGTCGGTGAATTTTCAAGGTTGACAAGTCCCTCTCTCCCAGCAATCAGAGGGTAATCGTTATCAGTGATATTGGTATTACAAGCAATTGAGAATATAATATGAAAGAGAGTAATATGATAGAGAGGGACTTGTAGCAAGTCTACTGGTAGCACTATACCTAAGGTTGCCTTTTGCCAGGTTCATTTAAGACAAGACAAATATATTAACCTGATTATTTCTCTAAATTAAAAACAAAATGTGAGGGATGAAAAAGGTCAACCTAAATTGACTATCTAGAATTTCTATTCCTTTTCTTTCTAAAATAAAACATTTTTTTTTAAATTTTGATCCAATTTACATGTGTACATGTTTTTTTGTTCTTATTTGAAGGAATGGATGCTATATGATTTAAGTACTTATGAAAATGACCTTAAAAGTGCAATTCAAAAAGAAATCAGTTTTGAAAACCTGACTTTCTCATGACATCATAATAAAGCTTAAGCCAAGAGTTGATTACATCTTATTTCTCAATTTCAAAGGTTTTAATAACTGTTCCATTCAATGTTGCAACAATGTCACTATTTGACATGAAAAATTCCTCAATTTGGGCAGGGTTCTGCATGGTTGAAGTATCCACATAGCTCTTAAGAGGCCGTGTCAGTAACCATTGAGCATTTTATATAGAAAGAGTGGAATGTGAAAAAAAATTGTTTTCTTAGATATTTGGGCACATTAAAGCATACATAATTATGTATTCAAAAACAAATTACTTTGTTCATATCTTTGTTGTTACCATGGCAACCGGGTATTTTTCATGGAAAAATGAGAATTTTGAAAATTATAAAATTTGTCAAAATCGCTAAAACAATTTAACTAATGTTTTGTAATAAGCAATATCAAATAGAATTCACATACAATTGATCGATATTTCAAAGAAAATGTCCTTAGTTTGTTTTATTTCAATAAAAACCCTTAAATTAGCATGTCTAAAAAATAACTACTTGTACAAAAAAGCAACAGTAAATCCAAAATGTCTTAATTGTATAGCAAACTAGTGATCTTGTAGATTTAGAATAAACAAAAAATTGGTAGTTGGAGGCAATCTTTTTACAAATTGAATTCCATAATGTCAAAATTTCATGCATTTTCAAATATTTTCCCGCCAATTACTTCCCTTGGCACAAAGGGAGGTAATTCACCTCACAGGAAGTAGAAATAGTAGCAGAAAAGTAAACACAAACAAAGTGGTGGAAGCATGTCGAATTGGAGAAATCTTTCAAATTTAACAAATGTAAGTAACTGCAAACAACGGAAAAACTTCATTTCATAAATGTTTAACAATGTACAATCATTAGTTGTAACAGTAATGTCAGTATTAATCAAATTCAGAAAACAAAATTCTACTTTCAGTTTTGCTTTCGATTTGTTGGATAAAAATAATGTAAATATTAGCCCAAACCATTTTTATATTTGACAAAATTTCTGAGCTGATGTTTAACAACAGCTGATATGTCATCTGTTTGATAGTTTTGTCAATTGGATTGTCAGACAAGTCAGATTGAATAGGGATTTTAAGACAAACACCAGCTTCACATGCTTTTGAATCTTAACTTTTCAAGAACCTGCATCAGTTATGTTCATGAATCTAAGGCAATGTATGGCTTACAACAATGATGAGGTCCTGATATTTTTTTTCAAAAACACTAATTTTACCTTTATGTACAAACAGTCTATATATGTATGTTTTCAAAAGACAACAAAGTACAAAATGTCATGAATGTCACATGAACTTCAATCTTATAAATACATAGTTTGTATAGTTCCAAAATGTAAAGCAATTAATATCTTATTTGGCATGCTCAGGATCAATTACGTGTACATGTATCAATCCTTGTTTCTTATGCTTCTTGTATTTAACTTTATTTATTTACTTTTTATATTTAAGAAGCTGTTAATGTAATGGATGGAATATAATCAAGCAAGTATTTCTACTCATATTGTTGGACAAATGTTGGAAACCTGAATGGTGATTTAGAGAGACCTGGCAATGAAGTTTGTCATTCTCTAAGGTTTGTGTTTGTATTTAGTTTTTAAAAAAATGTTCAGAATATTTAGTGTTCACAAAGTCCAATTCTCAAAATCTGTGATTTTCTATTAAAAATGAAGTTTTTTCCAAAAATATTTGTTATATTTTTACAAAATTTGAATATGCGAATCATGACATGCTTCAAAACAACTGTACAAAATTTCTGGACTGTCTTGTTAATAGTTGTTGAGTTTACAAAGTCCAATTCTCAAAATCTGTGATTTTCTATGAAAAATGAATTTTTTTCCAAAAAATATTTGTCATATTTTGTTGAAATTTGAATATGCGAATCATGACATGCAACAAAACAACTGTACAAAATTTCAGAACTGTATTGTTAATAGTTTTTGAGTTTTAGTGTTCACAAGAATTGTTGACGGACGGACAGACGGACGGACGGACCAACTTTCGCCACTTATGTGGCTTCGCATTAAGTGGCTATGATGACTATGTGGCTGAAAATATTCTGTGGCTACAGAACATGTTCTAACATTTATCACTTAAGTGGCTGACGTCCACGAGTTAAAGAGTTTAGTTTCCTTATCTTAATGTGGCTTGGTATGTATGCCAAGAAACAATTAGGGGTGTACGTCCAAACCTGGATTCTTTCATTACATTCCTTTCTGTGTTGTTCAATATATGAAACGCTTGGCTATATAAAGCCCTCTAATTAGTCTTTGAAGAAAGGTAGATTAGGGGCATAAAATTTCACAATGTTATTGTTTTATCATTAGGGACAATATATGATCAATATCATCCCTGAATAATTTAAACATTTTAAACAAAATGAACATTCCAAGATGTATAAACTTTTGGATTCGGTTCAGAGTTAAGACACATACCTGATAATCCTTACCAAATATTAAGAGGCTACGATTAGTAGTTGAGAGTAGTGTAATAATTTTTCCCCGCCCATAGACCATTCAAATCTTATAACCAGATTTCCACTAGTGAAAAGGCAATGAGTACCAAAGGGGCTATCAGAGCTCATAAATTCATTGAGACGAAGACAAAATCAGTAGACACAGAAGACACACACAAGACATATAAACACAAAACATACCCAAACGTCAGTCGACAAAGCGAACTCCCACACAAAAGTGAGAGTGAACTAAGGTGCTCCGGAAGAGTAAGCAGATCCTGCTTGCTGCAGCACACCCGTCGCCAAAGTCAACTGAACGTCTAGGATTGTCATATTCGGTTCAGGGAGAAAGTAAAAAATGTCTATGACAAACCGATATCTTTACTCATCTGTGAGATCGAAATCTCATATTTGTCCACGAGCATATGATGTCTTCCGTAGAAATATTCATTTCACATTAAGCATGTAAACGAAAATGTTTACCAACATTAGACATGTACACGAAAATATTCATCAACATTAAGTATGGTTACAAAAATGTTTATCAATTTTAAATATGTTTACGAAAATGTTCATCAACATTTAATATGTTTACATCTACATTTAATATGTTTACGAAAATTTTTATCAACATTAAACATGTACAGGAAAATGTTCATCAACATTAAATATGTTTACAAAAATTTTCATCAACATTAAACATGTACACGAAAATGTTCATCAACATTAAATATGTTTACGAAGATTTTCATCAACATTAAACATGTACACGAAAATGTTCATCAACATTTAATATGTTTACGAAAATTTTCATCAACATTAAATATGTTTACGAAAATTTTCATCAACATTAAACATGTACACGAAAATATTCATCAACATTAAATATGTTTACAGAAATTTTCATCAATATTAAATATGTTTACGAAAATTTTCATCAACATTTAATGTTTACAAAATTTTCATCAACATTAAGCATGTACACGAAAATGTTCATACACATTAAATATGTTTGCGAAAATTTTCATCACCATTAAACATGTACACGAAAATGTTCATCAACATTAAATATGTTTACGAAAATTTTAATCAACATTAAACATGTACACGAAAATTTTCATCAACATTAAATATGTTTACGAAAATATTCATTTCACATTAATCATGTAAACGAAAATGTTCATCAACATTAGACATGTACACGAAAATATTCATCAACATTAAGTATGGTTACGAAAATGTTTATCAATTTTAAATATGTTTACGAAAATGTTCATCAACATAAAATATGTTTACATCTACATTTAATATGTTTACGAAAATTTTCATCAACATTAATCATGTACACGAAAATGTTCATCAACATTAAATATGTTTACGAAAATTTTAATCAACATTAAACATGTACACGAAAATTTTCATCAACATTAAATATGTTTACGAAAATATTCATTTCACATTTATCCTGTAAACGAAAATGTTCATCAACATTAGACATGTACACGAAAATATTCATCAACATTAAGTATGGTTACGAAAATGTTTATCAATTTTAAATATGTTTACAAAAATGTTCATCAACATTTAATATGTTTACATCTACATTTAATATGTTTACGAAAATTTTCATCAACATTAATCATGTACACGAAAATGTTCATCAACATTAAATATGTTTACGAAAATTTTTATCAACATTAAACATGTACACGAAAATGTTCATCAACATTAAATATGTTTACTAAAATTTTCTTCAACATTAAACATGTACACGAAAATGTTCATCAAAATTAAATATGTTTGCGAAAATTTTCATCAACATTAAACATGTACACGAAAATGTTCACCAACATTAAATGTTTACGAAAATTTTCATCAACATTAAACATGTACACGAAAATGTTCATCAACATTAAATATGTTTACGAAAATTTTATTCAACATTAAACATGTACACGAAAATGTTCATCAACATTAAATATGTTTACGAAAATATTCATTTCACATTAAGCATGTAAACGAAAATGTTCATCAACATTAGACATGTACACGAAAATATTCATCAACATTAAGTATGGTTACAAAAATGTTTATCAATTTTAAATATGTTTACGAAAATGTTCATCAACATTTAATATGTTGACATCTACATTTAATATGTTAACGAAAATTTTCATCAACATTAAACATGTACACGAAAATGTTCATCAACATTAAATATGTTTGCGAAAATTTTCATCAACATTACACTTGTACACGAAAATGTTCATCAACATTTAGTATGTTTACGAAAATTTTCATCAATATTAAATATGTTTACGAAAATTTTCATCAACATTTAATATGTTTACGAAAATTTTCATCAACGAAAGCATGTACACGAAAATGTTCATCAACATTAAATATGTTTGCGAAAATTTTCATCACCATTAAACATGTACACGAAAATGTTCATAAACATTAAATATGTTTACGAAAATTTTAATCAACATTTAACATGTACACGAAAATTTTCATCAACATTAAATATGTTTACGAAAATATTCATTTCACATTAATGATGTAAACGAAAATGTTCATCAACATTAGACATGTACACGAAAATATTCATCAACATTAAGTATGGTTACGAAAATGTTTACAAATTTTAAATATGTGTACGAAAATGTTCATCAACATTAGACATGTACACGAAAATATTCATCAACATTAAGTATGGTTACGAAAATGTTCATCAACATTTAATATGTTTACGAAAAATTTCATCAACATTTAATATGTACACGAAAATGTGCATTAACATTAGACATGTACACGAAAATATTCATCAACATTAAGTATGTTTACGAAAATGTTTATCAATTTTAAATATGTTTACGAAAATGTTTATAAACAATAAACATGTTTACGAAAATGTTCATCAATATTTAATATGTTTACGAAAATTTTCATCAACATTAAACATGTACACGAAACTGTTCATCAACATTAAACATGTACACGAAAATGTTCATCAACATTAAATATGTTTACAAAAATTTTCATCAACATTAAACATGTACACGAAAATGTTCATCAACATTAAATATGTTTACGAAAATTTTCATCAACATTAAACATGTACACGAAAATGTTCATCAACATTTAATATGTTTACAAAAATTTTCATCAACATTAAACATGAACACGAAAATGTTCATCAACATTAAATGTTTACGAAAATGTTCATCAACATTAAACATGTACACGAAAATGTTCAACATTAAGTCCTGTGCGGGGCCCGGGAGGCGAATAGGCCCGCAGCAGAGCCTAGCTTGTCGTAAAAGGCGACTAAGGGTCTTGGGATTCTGACGTCGGGTCAGTGCTCAGCCCACAGAGCAACCAAGTGTGTACCCTAGGTGGCTGAATAGGGTAGCCCTCGTCCGCGGGGGTTGTCAGGTCTATAATACGGAAACCCTGACCGCCGACCATAGTGGGCCAACGTGTGTGGAGAGTGCCACGCTTCATGCACGTAAAAGACCCCTTTGTGGACCGCCCAGTAGTGCACCACATAGGCTAAATTTTCCGTCCCTACCCACCTCTCCCCTTTTCCTGTGGTTCTTCAAAATTTACCGGTCCTTTGTGTCCCTCCCCACCCCCATATTTCATTTATCATCATCATTTCATGTTCATTTTATCATCCTTTTCATGTTCATCGCCTGTAAATAACCTATATAGCGTTGCACGGGCGTAAAACACCAACTCACTCACTCACTCATCAACATTAAATATGTTTACGAAAATTTTCTTCAACATTAAACATGTACACGAAAATGTTCATCAAAATTAAATATGTTTGCGAAAATTTTCATCAACATTAAACATGTACACGAAAATGTTCATCAACATTAAAAATGTTTACGAAAATTTTAATCAACATTATACATGTACACGAAAATGTTCATCAACATTTAATATGTTTACAAAAATTTTCATCAACATTAAACATGTACACGAAAATGTTCATCAACATTAAATATGTTTACGAAGATTTTCATCAACATTAACCCATGTACACGAAAATGTTCATCAACATTAAATATGTTTACAAAAATTTTCATTAACATTAAACATGTACACGAAAATGTTCATCAACATTAAATATGTTTACGAAAATTTTCATCAACATTAAATATGTACACGAAAATGTTCATCAACATTTAATATGTTTACGAAAATTTTCATCAACATTAAATATGTTTACGAAAATTTTCATCAACATTAAACATGTACACGAAAATATTCATCAACATTAAATATGTTTACAGAAATTTTCATCAATATTAAATATGTTTACGAAAATTTTCATCAACATTTAATGTTTACAAAATTTTCATCAACATTAAGCATGTACACGAAAATGTTCATACACATTAAATATGTTTGCGAAAATTTTCATCACCATTAAACATGTACACGAAAATGTTCATCAACATTAAATATGTTTACGAAAATTTTAATCAACATTAAACATGTACACGAAAATTTTCATCAACATTAAATATGTTTACGAAAATATTCATTTCACATTAATCATGTAAACGAAAATGTTCATCAACATTAGACATGTACACGAAAATATTCATCAACATTAAGTATGGTTACGAAAATGTTTATCAATTTTAAATATGTTTACGAAAATGTTCATCAACATAAAATATGTTTACATCTACATTTAATATGTTTACGAAAATTTTCATCAACATTAATCGTGTACACGAAAATGTTCATCAACATTAAATATGTTTACGAAAATTTTAATCAACATTAAACATGTACACGAAAATTTTCATCAACATTAAATATGTTTACGAAAATATTCATTTCACATTTATCCTGTAAACGAAAATGTTCATCAACATTAGACATGTACACGAAAATATTCATCAACATTAAGTATGGTTACGAAAATGTTTATCAATTTTAAATATGTTTACAAAAATGTTCATCAACATTTAATATGTTTACATCTACATTTAATATGTTTACGAAAATTTTCATCAACATTAATCATGTACACGAAAATGTTCATCAACATTAAATATGTTTACGAAAATTTTTATCAACATTAAACATGTACACGAAAATGTTCATCAACATTAAATATGTTTACTAAAATTTTCTTCAACATTAAACATGTACACGAAAATGTTCATCAAAATTAAATATGTTTGCGAAAATTTTCATCAACATTAAACATGTACACGAAAATGTTCACCAACATTAAATGTTTACGAAAATTTTCATCAACATTAAACATGTACACGAAAATGTTCATCAACATTAAATATGTTTACGAAAATTTTATTCAACATTAAACATGTACACGAAAATGTTCATCAACATTAAATATGTTTACGAAAATATTCATTTCACATTAAGCATGTAAACGAAAATGTTCATCAACATTAGACATGTACACGAAAATATTCATCAACATTAAGTATGGTTACAAAAATGTTTATCAATTTTAAATATGTTTACGAAAATGTTCATCAACATTTAATATGTTGACATCTACATTTAATATGTTAACGAAAATTTTCATCAACATTAAACATGTACACGAAAATGTTCATCAACATTAAATATGTTTGCGAAAATTTTCATCAACATTACACTTGTACACGAAAATGTTCATCAACATTTAGTATGTTTACGAAAATTTTCATCAATATTAAATATGTTTACGAAAATTTTCATCAACATTTAATATGTTTACGAAAATTTTCATCAACGAAAGCATGTACACGAAAATGTTCATCAACATTAAATATGTTTGCGAAAATTTTCATCACCATTAAACATGTACACGAAAATGTTCATAAACATTAAATATGTTTACGAAAATTTTAATCAACATTTAACATGTACACGAAAATTTTCATCAACATTAAATATGTTTACGAAAATATTCATTTCACATTAATGATGTAAACGAAAATGTTCATCAACATTAGACATGTACACGAAAATATTCATCAACATTAAGTATGGTTACGAAAATGTTTACAAATTTTAAATATGTGTACGAAAATGTTCATCAACATTAGACATGTACACGAAAATATTCATCAACATTAAGTATGGTTACGAAAATGTTCATCAACATTTAATATGTTTACGAAAAATTTCATCAACATTTAATATGTACACGAAAATGTGCATTAACATTAGACATGTACACGAAAATATTCATCAACATTAAGTATGTTTACGAAAATGTTTATCAATTTTAAATATGTTTACGAAAATGTTTATAAACAATAAACATGTTTACGAAAATGTTCATCAATATTTAATATGTTTACGAAAATTTTCATCAACATTAAACATGTACACGAAACTGTTCATCAACATTAAACATGTACACGAAAATGTTCATCAACATTAAATATGTTTACAAAAATTTTCATCAACATTAAACATGTACACGAAAATGTTCATCAACATTAAATATGTTTACGAAAATTTTCATCAACATTAAACATGTACACGAAAATGTTCATCAACATTTAATATGTTTACAAAAATTTTCATCAACATTAAACATGAACACGAAAATGTTCATCAACATTAAATGTTTACGAAAATGTTCATCAACATTAAACATGTACACGAAAATGTTCATCAACATTAAGTCCTGTGCGGGGCCCGGGAGGCGAATAGGCCCGCAGCAGAGCCTAGCTTGTCGTAAAAGGCGACTAAGGGTCTTGGGATTCTGACGTCGGGTCAGTGCTCAGCCCACAGAGCAACCAAGTGTGTACCCTAGGTGGCTGAATAGGGTAGCCCTCGTCCGCGGGGGTTGTCAGGTCTATAATACGGAAACCCTGACCGCCGACCATAGTGGGCCAACGTGTGTGGAGAGTGCCACGCTTCATGCACGTAAAAGACCCCTTTGTGGACCGCCCAGTAGTGCACCACATAGGCTAAATTTTCCGTCCCTACCCACCTCTCCCCTTTTCCTGTGGTTCTTCAAAATTTACCGGTCCTTTGTGTCCCTCCCCACCCCCATATTTCATTTATCATCATCATTTCATGTTCATTTTATCATCCTTTTCATGTTCATCGCCTGTAAATAACCTATATAGCGTTGCACGGGCGTAAAACACCAACTCACTCACTCACTCATCAACATTAAATATGTTTACGAAAATTTTCTTCAACATTAAACATGTACACGAAAATGTTCATCAAAATTAAATATGTTTGCGAAAATTTTCATCAACATTAAACATGTACACGAAAATGTTCATCAACATTAAAAATGTTTACGAAAATTTTAATCAACATTATACATGTACACGAAAATGTTCATCAACATTTAATATGTTTACAAAAATTTTCATCAACATTAAACATGTACACGAAAATGTTCATCAACATTAAATATGTTTACGAAGATTTTCATCAACATTAACCCATGTACACGAAAATGTTCATCAACATTAAATATGTTTACAAAAATTTTCATTAACATTAAACATGTACACGAAAATGTTCATCAACATTAAATATGTTTACGAAAATTTTCATCAACATTAAATATGTTTACGAAAATTTTCATCAACATTAAACATGTCCACGAAAATGTTCATCAACATTAAATATGTTTACAAAAATTTTCATCAACATTAAACATGTACATGAAAATGTTCATCAACATTAAATGTACACGAAAATGTTCATCAACATTAAACATGTACACGAAAATGTTCATCAACATTAAATATGTTTACAAAAATTTTCATCAACATTAAACATGTACACGAAAATGTTCATCAACATTAAATATGTTTACAAAAATTTTCATCAACATTAAACATGTACACGAAAATGTTCATCAACATTAAATGTTTACGAAAATTTTCATCAACATTAAACATGTACACGAAAATGTTCATCAACATTAAATATGTTTACAAAAATTTTCATCAACATTAAACATGTACACGAAAATGTTCATCAACATTAAATGTTTACGAAAATTTTCATCAACATTAAACATGTACACGAAAATGTTCATCAACATTAAATATGTTTACGAAAATTTTATTCAACATTAAACATGTACACGAAAATTTTCATCAACATTAAATATGTTTACGAAAATATTCATTTCACATTAAGCATGTAAACGAAAATGTTCATCAACATTAGACATGTACACGAAAATATTCATCAACATTAAGTATGGTTACAAAAATGTTTATCAATTTTAAATATGTTTACGAAAATGTTCATCAACATTTAATATGTTTACATCTACATTTAATATGTTTACGAAAATTTTCATCAACATTTAATATGTTTACGAAAATATTCATCAACATTAAGCATGTACATGAAAATATTCATCAACATTAAATATGTTTGCGAAAATTTTCATCAACATTAAACATGTACACGAAAATGTTCATCAACATTAAATATGTTTGCGAAAATTTTCATCAACATTACACATGAACACGAAAATGTTCATCAACATTTAGTATGTTTACGAAAATTTTCATCAATATTAAATATGTTTACGAAAATTTTCATCAACATTTAATGTTTACGAAAATTTTCATCAACGAAAGCATGTACACGAAAATGTTCATCAACATTAAATATGTTTGCGAAAATTTTCATCACCATTAAACATGTACACGAAAATGTTCATAAACATTAAATATGTTTACGAAAATTTTAATCAACATTAAACATGTACACAAAAATTTTAATCAACATTAAACATGTACACAAAAATTTTCATCAACATTAAATATGTTTACGAAAATATTCATTTCACATTAATAATGTAAACGAAAATGTTCATCAACATTAGACATGTACACGAAAACATTCATCAACATTAAGTATGGTTACGAAAATGTATATCAATTTTAAATATGTTTACGAAAATGTTGATCAACATTTAATATGTTTACGAAAATTTTCATCAACATTAAATATGTACAGGAAAATGTGCATTAACATTAGACATGTACACGAAAATATTCATCAACATTAAGTATGTTTACGAAAATGTTTATCAATTTTAAATATGTTTACGAAAATGTTTATAAACAATAAACATGTTTACGAAAATGTTCATCAACATTTAATATGTTTACGAAAATTTTCATCAACATTAAAAATGTACACGAAAATGTTCATCAACATTAAACATGTACACGAAAATGTTCATCAACATTAAATATGTTTACGAAAATTTTCATCACCATTAAACATGTACACGAAAATGTTCATCATTATTAAATATGTTTACAAAAATTTTCATCAACATTAAACATGTACAGGAAAATGTTCATCAATGTTAAATATGATTACGAAAATTTTCATGAGCATTAAATATGTTTACGCAAATTTTCATCAACATTTAATATGTTTACGAAAATTTTCATCAACATTTAACATGTACACAAAAAAGTTCATCAACATTAAATATGTTTACGAAGATTTTCATCAACATTGAACATGTACACGAAAATGTTCATCAACATTTAATATGTTTACATCTACATTTAATATGTTTACGAAAATTTTCATCAACATTAAACATGTACACGAAAATGTTCATCAACATTAAATATGTTTGCGAAAATTTTCATCAACATTACACATGTACACGAAAATGTTCATCAACATTTAGTATGTTTACGAAAATTTTCATCAATATTAAATATGTTTACGAAAATTTTCATCAACATTTAATGTTTACGAAAATTTTCATCAACGAAAGCATGTACACGAAAATGTTCATCAACATTAAATATGTTTGCGAAAATTTTCATCACCATTAAACATGTACACGAAAATGTTCATAAACATTAAATATGTTTACGAAAATTTTAATCAACATTAAACATGTACACAAAAATTTTAATCAACATTAAACATGTACACAAAAATTTTCATCAACATTAAATATGTTTACGAAAATATTCATTTCACATTAATAATTTAAACGAAAATGTTCATCAACATTAGACATGTACACGAAAATATTCATCAACATTAAGTATGGTTACGAAAATGTATATCAATTTTAAATATGTTTACGAAAATGTTGATCAACATTTAATATGTTTACAAAAATTTTCATCAACATTAAATATGTACAGGAAAATGTGCATTAACATTAGACATGTACACGAAAATATTCATCAACATTAAGTATGTTTACGAAAATGTTTATCAATTTTAAATATGTTTACGAAAATGTTTATAAACAATAAACATGTTTACGAAAATGTTCATCATTATTAAATATGTTTACAAACATTTTCATCAACATTAAACATGTACAGGAAAATGTTCATCAATGTTAAATATGATTACGAAAATTTTCATGAGCATTAAATATGTTTACGCAAATTTTCATCAACATTTAATATGTTTACGAAAATTTTCATCAACATTTAACATGTACACAAAAAAGTTCATCAACATTAAATATGTTTACGAAGATTTTCATCAACATTGAACATGTACACGAAAATGTTCATCAACATTAAATATGTTTACGAAAATTTTCATCAACATTAATCATGTACACGAAAATGTTCATCAACATTAAATATGTTTACAAAAATTTTCATCAACATTAAACATGTACACGAAAATGTTCATCAACATTAAATGTTTACGAAAATTTTCATCAACATTAAACATGTACACGAAAATGTTCATCAACATTAAGTATGGTTACGAAAATGTTTATCAATTTTAAATATGTTTACGAAAATGTTCATCAACATTAGACATGTACACGAACATATTCATCAACATTAAGTATGGTTACGAAAATGTTTATCAATTTTAAATATGTTTACGAAAATGTTCATCAACATTTAATATGTTTACGAAAAATTTCATCAACATTAAATTTGTACACGAAAATGTGCATTAACATTAGACATGTACACGAAAATATTCATCAACATTAAGTATGTTTACGAAAATGTTTATCAATTTTAAATATGTTTACGAAAATGTTTATAAACAATAAACATGTTTACGAAAATGTTCATCAACATTTAATATGTTTACGAAAATTTTCATCAACATTAAACATGTACACGAAACTGTTCATCAACATTAAACATGTACACGAAAATGTTCATCAACATTAAATATGTTTACAAAAATTTTCATCAACATTAAACATGAACACGAAAATGTTCATCAACATTAAAAATGTTTACGAAAATTTTAATCAACATTATACATGTACACGAAAATGTTCATCAACATTTAATATGTTTACAAAAATATTCATCAACATTAAGTATTGTTACGAAAATGCTTATCAATTTTAAATATGTTTACGAAAATGTTCATCAACATTTAATATGTACACGAAAATGTTCATCAATAATAAATATGTTTACGAAAATTTTCATCAACATTAAATATGTACACAAAAATGTTCATCAACATTTAATATGTTTACGAAAATTTTTATCAATATTAAATATGTTTACGAAAATTTTCATCAACATTTAATATGTTTACGAAAATATTCATCAACATTAAGCATGTACATGAAAATATTCATCAACATTAAGTATGGTTACGAAAATGTTTATCAATTTTAAATATGTTTACGAAAATTTTCATCAACATTAAACATGTACACGAAAATGTTCATCAACAATAAATATGTTTACGAAAATTTTCATCAACATTAAACATGTACACAAAAATGTTCATCAACATTTAATATGTTTACGAAAATTTTCATCAATATTAAATATGTTTACGAAAATTTTCATCAACATTTAATATGTTTACGAAAATATTCATCAACATTAAGCATGTACATGAAAATATTCATCAACATTAAATATGTTTGCGAAAATTTTCATCAACATTAAACATGTACACGAAAATGTTCATCAACATTAAATATGTTTGCGAAAATTTTCATCAACATTACACTTGTACACGAAAATGTTCATCAACATTTAGTATGTTTACGAAAATTTTCATCAATATTAAATATGTTTACGAAAATTTTCATCAACATTTAATATGTTTACGAAAATTTTCATCAACGAAAGCATGTACACGAAAATGTTCATCAACATTTAATATGTTTGCGAAAATTTTCATCACCATTAAACATGTACACGAAAATGTTCATAAACATTAAATATGTTTACGAAAATTTTAATCAACATTAAACATGTACACGAAAATTTTCATCAACATTAAATATGTTTACGAAAATATTCATTTCACATTAATGATGTAAACGAAAATGTTCATCAACATTAGACATGTACACGAAAATATTAATCAACATTAAGTATGGTTACGAAAATGTTTATAAATTTTAAATATGTGTACGAAAATGTTCATCAACATTAGACATGTACACGAAAATATTCATCAACATTAAGTATGGTTACGAAAATGTTCATCAACATTTAATATGTTTACGAAAAATTTCATCAACATTAAATATGTACACGAAAATGTGCATTAACATTAGACATGTACACGAAAATATTCATCAACATTAAGTATGTTTACGAAAATGTTTATCAATTTTAAATATGTTTACGAAAATGTTTATAAACAATAAACATGTTTACGAAAATGTTCATCAACATTTAATATGTTTACGAAAATTTTCATCAACATTAAACATGTACACGAAACTGTACATCAACATTAAACATGTACACGAAAATGTTCATCAACATTAAATATGTTTACAAAAATTTTCATCAACATTAAACATGTACACGAAAATGTTCATCAACATTAAATATGTTTACGAAAATTTTCATCAACATTAAACATGTACACGAAAATGTTCATCAACATTTAATATGTTTACAAAAATTTTCATCAACATTAAACATGAACACGAAAATGTTCATCAACATTAAATGTTTACGAAAATGTTCATCAACATTAAACATGTACACGAAAATGTTCATCAACATTAAATATGTTTACGAAAATTTTCTTCAACATTAAACATGTACACGAAAATGTTCATCAAAATTAAATATGTTTGCGAAAATTTTCATCAACATTAAACATGTACACGAAAATGTTCATCAACATTAAAAATGTTTACGAAAATTTTAATCAACATTATACATGTACACGAAAATGTTCATCAACATTTAATATGTTTACAAAAATTTTCATCAACATTAAACATGTACACGAAAATGTTCATCAACATTAAATATGTTTACGAAGATTTTCATCAACATTAACCCATGTACACGAAAATGTTCATCAACATTAAATATGTTTACAAAAATTTTCATTAACATTAAACATGTACACGAAAATGTTCATCAACATTAAATATGTTTACGAAAATTTTCATCAACATTAAATATGTTTACGAAAATTTTCATCAACATTAAACATGTACACGAAAATGTTCATCAACATTAAATATGTTTACAAAAATTTTCATCAACATTAAACATGTACATGAAAATGTTCATCAACATTAAATGTACACGAAAATGTTCATCAACATTAAACATGTACACGAAAATGTTCATCAACATTAAATATGTTTACAAAAATTTTCATCAACATTAAACATGTACACGAAAATGTTCATCAACATTAAATATGTTTACAAAAATTTTCATCAACATTAAACATGTACACGAAAATGTTCATCAACATTTAATGTTTACGAAAATTTTCATCAACATTAAACATGTACACGAAAATGTTCATCAACATTAAATATGTTTACAAAAATTTTCATCAACATTAAACATGTACACGAAAATGTTCATCAACATTAAATGTTTACGAAAATTTTCATCAACATTAAACATGTACACGAAAATGTTCATCAACATTAAATATGTTTACGAAAATTTTATTCAACATTAAACATGTACACGAAAATTTTCATCAACATTAAATATGTTTACGAAAATATTCATTTCACATTAAGCATGTAAACGAAAATGTTCATCAACATTAGACATGTACACGAAAATATTCATCAACATTAAGTATGGTTACAAAAATTTTTATCAATTTTAAATATGTTTACGAAAATGTTCATCAACATTTAATATGTTTACATCTACATTTAATATGTTTACGAAAATTTTCATCAACATTAAACATGTACACGAAAATGTTCATCAACATTAAATATGTTTGCGAAAATTTTCATCAACATTACACATGTACACGAAAATGTTCATCAACATTTAGTATGTTTACGAAAATTTTCATCAATATTAAATATGTTTACGAAAATTTTCATCAACATTTAATGTTTACGAAAATTTTCATCAACGAAAGCATGTACACGAAAATGTTCATCAACATTAAATATGTTTGCGAAAATTTTCATCACCATTAAACATGTACACGAAAATGTTCATAAACATTAAATATGTTTACGAAAATTTTAATCAACATTAAACATGTACACAAAAATTTTAATCAACATTAAACATGTACACAAAAATTTTCATCAACATTAAATATGTTTACGAAAATATTCATTTCACATTAATAATGTAAACGAAAATGTTCATCAACATTAGACATGTACACGAAAATATTCATCAACATTAAGTATGGTTACGAAAATGTATATCAATTTTAAATATGTTTACGAAAATGTTGATCAACATTTAATATGTTTACGAAAATTTTCATCAACATTAAATATGTACAGGAAAATGTGCATTAACATTAGACATGTACACGAAAATATTCATCAACATTAATTATGTTTACGAAAATGTTTATCAATTTTAAATATGTTTACGAAAATGTTTATAAACAATAAACATGTTTACGAAAATGTTCATCAACATTTAATATGTTTACGAAAATTTTCATCAACATTAAAAATGTACACGAAAATGTTCATCAACATTAAACATGTACACGAAAATGTTCATCAACATTAAATATGTTTACGAAAATTTTCATCACCATTAAACATGTACACGAAAATGTTCATCATTATTAAATATGTTTACAAAAATTTTCATCAACATTAAACATGTACAGGAAAATGTTCATCAATGTTAAATATGATTACGAAAATTTTCATGAGCATTAAATATGTTTACGCAAATTTTCATCAACATTTAATATGTTTACGAAAATTTTCATCAACATTTAACATGTACACAAAAAAGTTCATCAACATTAAATATGTTTACGAAGATTTTCATCAACATTGAACATGTACACGAAAATGTTCATCAACACTAAATATGTTTACGAAAATTTTCATAAACATTAATCATGTACACGAAAATGTTCATCAACATTAAATATGTTTACAAAAATTTTCATCAACATTAAACATGTACACGAAAATGTTCATCAACATTAAATGTTTACGAAAATTTTCATCAACATTAAACATGTACACGAAAATGTTCATCAACATTAAGTATGGTTACGAAAATGTTTATCAATTTTAAATATGTTTACGAAAACGTTCATCAACATTAGACATGTACACGAAAATATTCATCAACATTAAGTATGGTTACGAAAATGTTTATCAATTTTAAATATGTTTACGAAAATGTTCATCAACATTTAATATGTTTACGAAAAATTTCATCAACATTAAATTTGTACACGAAAATGTGCATTAACATTAGACATGTACACGAAAATATTCATCAACATTAAGTATGTTTACGAAAATGTTTATCAATTTTAAATATGTTTACGAAAATGTTTATAAACAATAAACATGTTTACGAAAATGTTCATCAACATTTAATATGTTTACGAAAATTTTCATCAACATTAAACATGTACACGAAACTGTTCATCAACATTAAACATGTACACGAAAATGTTCATCAACATTAAATATGTTTACAAAAATTTTCATCAACATTAAACATGAACACGAAAATGTTCAACATTAAAAATGTTTACGAAAATTTTAATCAACATTATACATGTACACGAAAATGTTCATCAACATTTAATATGTTTACAAAAATTTTCATCAACATTAAACATGAACACGAAAATGTTCATCAACATTAAATGTTTACGAAAATGTTCATCAACATTAAACATGTACACGAAAATGTTCATCAACATTAAATATGTTTACGAAAATTTTCTTCAACATTAAACATGTACACGAAAATGTTCATCAAAATTAAATATGTTTGCGAAAATTTTCATCAACATTAAACATGTACACGAAAATGTTCATCAACATTAAAAATGTTTACGAAAATTTTAATCAACATTATACATGTACACGAAAATGTTCATCAACATTTAATATGTTTACAAAAATTTTCATCAACATTAAACATGTACACGAAAATGTTCATCAACATTAAATATGTTTACGAAGATTTTCATCAACATTAACCCATGTACACGAAAATGTTCATCAACATTAAATATGTTTACAAAAATTTTCATTAACATTAAACATGTACACGAAAATGTTCATCAACATTAAATATGTTTACGAAAATTTTCATCAACATTAAATATGTTTACGAAAATTTTCATCAACATTAAACATGTACACGAAAATGTTCATCAACATTAAATATGTTTACAAAAATTTTCATCAACATTAAACATGTACATGAAAATGTTCATCAACATTAAATGTACACGAAAATGTTCATCAACATTAAACATGTACACGAAAATGTTCATCAACATTAAATATGTTTACAAAAATTTTCATCAACATTAAACATGTACACGAAAATGTTCATCAACATTAAATATGTTTACAAAAATTTTCATCAACATTAAACATGTACACGAAAATGTTCATCAACATTTAATGTTTACGAAAATTTTCATCAACATTAAACATGTACACGAAAATGTTCATCAACATTAAATATGTTTACAAAAATTTTCATCAACATTAAACATGTACACGAAAATGTTCATCAACATTAAATGTTTACGAAAATTTTCATCAACATTAAACATGTACACGAAAATGTTCATCAACATTAAATATGTTTACGAAAATTTTATTCAACATTAAACATGTACACGAAAATTTTCATCAACATTAAATATGTTTACGAAAATATTCATTTCACATTAAGCATGTAAACGAAAATGTTCATCAACATTAGACATGTACACGAAAATATTCATCAACATTAAGTATGGTTACAAAAATTTTTATCAATTTTAAATATGTTTACGAAAATGTTCATCAACATTTAATATGTTTACATCTACATTTAATATGTTTACGAAAATTTTCATCAACATTAAACATGTACACGAAAATGTTCATCAACATTAAATATGTTTGCGAAAATTTTCATCAACATTACACATGTACACGAAAATGTTCATCAACATTTAGTATGTTTACGAAAATTTTCATCAATATTAAATATGTTTACGAAAATTTTCATCAACATTTAATGTTTACGAAAATTTTCATCAACGAAAGCATGTACACGAAAATGTTCATCAACATTAAATATGTTTGCGAAAATTTTCATCACCATTAAACATGTACACGAAAATGTTCATAAACATTAAATATGTTTACGAAAATTTTAATCAACATTAAACATGTACACAAAAATTTTAATCAACATTAAACATGTACACAAAAATTTTCATCAACATTAAATATGTTTACGAAAATATTCATTTCACATTAATAATGTAAACGAAAATGTTCATCAACATTAGACATGTACACGAAAATATTCATCAACATTAAGTATGGTTACGAAAATGTATATCAATTTTAAATATGTTTACGAAAATGTTGATCAACATTTAATATGTTTACGAAAATTTTCATCAACATTAAATATGTACAGGAAAATGTGCATTAACATTAGACATGTACACGAAAATATTCATCAACATTAATTATGTTTACGAAAATGTTTATCAATTTTAAATATGTTTACGAAAATGTTTATAAACAATAAACATGTTTACGAAAATGTTCATCAACATTTAATATGTTTACGAAAATTTTCATCAACATTAAAAATGTACACGAAAATGTTCATCAACATTAAACATGTACACGAAAATGTTCATCAACATTAAATATGTTTACGAAAATTTTCATCACCATTAAACATGTACACGAAAATGTTCATCATTATTAAATATGTTTACAAAAATTTTCATCAACATTAAACATGTACAGGAAAATGTTCATCAATGTTAAATATGATTACGAAAATTTTCATGAGCATTAAATATGTTTACGCAAATTTTCATCAACATTTAATATGTTTACGAAAATTTTCATCAACATTTAACATGTACACAAAAAAGTTCATCAACATTAAATATGTTTACGAAGATTTTCATCAACATTGAACATGTACACGAAAATGTTCATCAACACTAAATATGTTTACGAAAATTTTCATAAACATTAATCATGTACACGAAAATGTTCATCAACATTAAATATGTTTACAAAAATTTTCATCAACATTAAACATGTACACGAAAATGTTCATCAACATTAAATGTTTACGAAAATTTTCATCAACATTAAACATGTACACGAAAATGTTCATCAACATTAAGTATGGTTAC
The DNA here is from genome assembly GCA_963971305.1 of Arcuatula senhousia. NCBI lineage: Eukaryota > Metazoa > Mollusca > Bivalvia > Mytilida > Mytilidae > Arcuatula > Arcuatula senhousia. The sequence goes on along the minus strand of OZ020314.1, from coordinate 27,449,112 downwards.
GAAAATGTTTATCAATTTTAAATATGTTTACGAAAACGTTCATCAACATTAGACATGTACACGAAAATATTCATCAACATTAAGTATGGTTACGAAAATGTTTATCAATTTTAAATATGTTTACGAAAATGTTCATCAACATTTAATATGTTTACGAAAAATTTCATCAACATTAAATTTGTACACGAAAATGTGCATTAACATTAGACATGTACACGAAAATATTCATCAACATTAAGTATGTTTACGAAAATGTTTATCAATTTTAAATATGTTTACGAAAATGTTTATAAACAATAAACATGTTTACGAAAATGTTCATCAACATTTAATATGTTTACGAAAATTTTCATCAACATTAAACATGTACACGAAACTGTTCATCAACATTAAACATGTACACGAAAATGTTCATCAACATTAAATATGTTTACAAAAATTTTCATCAACATTAAACATGAACACGAAAATGTTCAACATTAAAAATGTTTACGAAAATTTTAATCAACATTATACATGTACACGAAAATGTTCATCAACATTTAATATGTTTACAAAAATATTCATCAACATTAAGTATTGTTACGAAAATGCTTATCAATTTTAAATATGTTTACGAAAATGTTCATCAACATTTAATATGTACACGAAAATGTTCATCAACAATAAATATGTTTACGAAAATTTTCATCAACATTAAATATGTACACAAAAATGTTCATCAACATTTAATATGTTTACGAAAATTTTTATCAATATTAAATATGTTTACGAAAATTTTCATCAACATTTAATATGTTTACGAAAATATTCATCAACATTAAGCATGTACATGAAAATATTCATCAACATAAAGTATGGTTACGAAAATGTTTATCAATTTTAAATATGTTTACGAAAATTTTCATCAACATTAAACATGTACACGAAAATGTTCATCAACAATAAATATGTTTACGAAAATTTTCATCAACATTAAACATGTACACAAAAATGTTCATCAACATTTAATATGTTTACGAAAATTTTCATCAATATTAAATATGTTTACGAAAATTTTCATCAATATTAAATATGTTTACGAAAATTTTCATCAACATTTAATATGTTTACGAAAATATTCATCAACATTAAGCATGTACATGAAAATATTCATCAACATTAAACATGTACACGAAAATGTTCATCAACATTAAATATGTTTGCGAAAATTTTCATCAACATTACACATGTACACGAAAATGTTCATCAACATTTAGTATGTTTACGAAAATTTTCATCAATATTAAATATGTTTACGAAAATTTTCATCAACATTTAATGTTTACGAAAATTTTCATCAACGAAAGCATGTACACGAAAATGTTCATCAACATTAAATATGTTTGCGAAAATTTTCATCACCATTAAACATGTACACGAAAATGTTCATAAACATTAAATATGTTTACGAAAATTTTAATCAACATTAAACATGTACACAAAAATTTTAATCAACATTAAACATGTACACAAAAATTTTCATCAACATTAAATATGTTTACGAAAATATTCATTTCACATTAATAATGTAAACGAAAATGTTCATCAACATTAGACATGTACACGAAAATATTCATCAACATTAAGTATGGTTACGAAAATGTATATCAATTTTAAATATGTTTACGAAAATGTTGATCAACATTTAATATGTTTACGAAAATTTTCATCAACATTAAATATGTTTACGAAAATGTGCATTAACATTAGACATGTACACGAAAATATTCATCAACATTAAGTATGTTTACGAAAATGTTTATCAATTTTAAATATGTTTACGAAAATGTTTATAAACAATAAACATGTTTACGAAAATTTTCATCAACATTTAATATGTTTACGAAAATTTTCATCAACATTAAAAATGTACACGAAAATGTTCATCAACATTAAACATGTACACGAAAATGTTCATCAACATTAAATATGTTTACGAAAATTTTCATCACCATTAAACATGTACACGAAAATGTTCATCATTATTAAATATGTTTACAAAAATTTTCATCAACATTAAACATGTACAGGAAAATGTTCATCAATGTTAAATATGATTACGAAAATTTTCATGAGCATTAAATATGTTTACGCAAATTTTCATCAACATTTAATATGTTTACGAAAATTTTCATCAACATTTAACATGTACACAAAAAAGTTCATCAACATTAAATATGTTTACGAAGATTTTCATCAACATTGAACATGTACACGAAAATGTTCATCAACATTTAATATGTTTACATCTACATTTAATATGTTTACGAAAATTTTCATCAACATTAAACATGTACACGAAAATGTTCATCAACATTAAATATGTTTGCGAAAATTTTCATCAACATTACACATGTACACGAAAATGTTCATCAACATTTAGTATGTTTACGAAAATTTTCATCAATATTAAATATGTTTACGAAAATTTTCATCAACATTTAATGTTTACGAAAATTTTCATCAACGAAAGCATGTACACGAAAATGTTCATCAACATTAAATATGTTTGCGAAAATTTTCATCACCATTAAACATGTACACGAAAATGTTCATAAACATTAAATATGTTTACGAAAATTTTAATCAACATTAAATATGTTTACGAAAATTTTAATCAACATTAAACATGTACACAAAAATTTTCATCAACATTAAATATGTTTACGAAAATATTCATTTCACATTAATAATTTAAACGAAAATGTTCATCAACATTAGACATGTACACGAAAATATTCATCAACATTAAGTATGGTTACGAAAATGTATATCAATTTTAAATATGTTTACGAAAATGTTGATCAACATTTAATATGTATACAAAAATTTTCATCAACATTAAATATGTACAGGAAAATGTGCATTAACATAAGACATGTACACGAAAATATTCATCAACATTAAGTATGTTTACGAAAATGTTTATCAATTTTAAATATGTTTACGAAAATGTTTATAAACAATAAACATGTTTACGAAAATGTTCATCAACATTTAATATGTTTACGAAAATTTTCATCAACATTAAAAATGTACACGAAAATGTTCATCAACATTAAACATGTACACGAAAATGTTCATCAACATTAAATATGTTTACGAAAATTTTCATCACCATTAAACATGTACACGAAAATGTTCATCATTATTAAATATGTTTACAAAAATTTTCATCAACATTAAACATGTACAGGAAAATGTTCATCAATGTTAAATATGATTACGAAAATTTTCATGAGCATTAAATATGTTTACGCAAATTTTCATCAACATTTAATATGTTTACGAAAATTTTCATCAACATTTAACATGTACACAAAAAAGTTCATCAACATTAAATATGTTTACGAAGATTTTCATCAACATTGAACATGTACACGAAAATGTTCATCAACATTAAATGTTTACGAAAATTTTCATCAACATTAATCATGTACACGAAAATGTTCATCAACATTAAATATGTTTACAAAAATTTTCATCAACATTAAACATGTACACGAAAATGTTCATCAACATTAAATGTTTACGAAAATTTTCATCAACATTAAACATGTACACGAAAATGTTCATCAACATTAAGTATGGTTACGAAAATGTTTATCAATTTTTAATATGTTTACGAAAATGTTCATCAACATTAGACATGTACACGAAAATATTCATCAACATTAAGTATGGTTACGAAAATGTTTATCAATTTTAAATATGTTTACGAAAATGTTCATCAACATTTAATATGTTTACGAAAAATTTCATCAACATTAAATTTGTACACGAAAATGTGCATTAACATTAGACATGTACACGAAAATATTCATCAACATTAAGTATGTTTACGAAAATGTTTATCAATTTTAAATATGTTTACGAAAATGTTTATAAACAATAAACATGTTTACGAAAATGTTCATCAACATTTAATATGTTTACGAAAATTTTCATCAACATTAAACATGTACACGAAACTTCATCAACATTAAACATGTACACGAAAATGTTCATCAACATTAAATATGTTTACAAAAATTTTCATCAACATTAAACATGAACACGAAAATGTTCATCAACATTAAAAATGTTTACGAAAATTTTAATCAACATTATACATGTACACGAAAATGTTCATCAACATTTAATATGTTTACAAAAATATTCATCAACATTAAGTATTGTTACGAAAATGCTTATCAATTTTAAATATGTTTACGAAAATGTTCATCAACATTTAATATGTACACGAAAATGTTCATCAATAATAAATATGTTTACGAAAATTTTCATCAACATTAAATATGTACACAAAAATGTTCATCAACATTTAATATGTTTACGAAAATTTTTATCAATATTAAATATGTTTACGAAAATTTTCATCAACATTTAATATGTTTACGAAAATATTCATCAACATTAAGCATGTACATGAAAATATTCATCAACATTAAGTATGGTTACGAAAATTTTTATCAATTTTAAATATGCTTACGAAAATTTTCATCAACATTAAACATGTACACGAAAATGTTCATCAACAATAAATATGTTTACGAAAATTTTCATCAACATTAAACATGTACACAAAAATGTTCATCAACATTTAATATGTTTACGAAAATTTTCATCAATATTAAATATGTTTACGAAAATTTTCATCAACATTTAATATGTTTACGAAAATATTCATCAACATTAAGCATGTACATGAAAATATTCATCAACATTAAATATGTTTGCGAAAATTTTCATCAACATTAAACATGTACACGAAAATGTTCATCAACATTAAATGTTTACGAAAATTTTCATCAACATTAAACATGTACACGAAAATGTTCATCAACATTAAATATGTTTACAAAAACTTTCATCAACATTAAACATGTACACGAAAATGTTCATCAACATTAAATGTTTACGAAAATTTTCATCAACATTAAACATGTACACGAAAATGTTCATCAACATTAAATATGTTTACGAAAATTTTATTCAACATTAAACATGTACACGAAAATTTTCATCAACATTAAATATGTTTACGAAAATATTCATTTCACATTAAGCATGTAAACGAAAATGTTCATCAACATTAGACATGTACACGAAAATATTCATCAACATTAAGTATGGTTACAAAAATGTTTATCAATTTTAAATATGTTTACGAAAATGTTCATCAACATTTAATATGTTTACATCTACATTTAATATGTTTACGAAAATTTTCATCAACATTAAACATGTACACGAAAATGTTCATCAACATTAAATATGTTTGCGAAAATTTTCATCAACATTACACATGTACACGAAAATGTTCATCAACATTTAGTATGTTTACGAAAATTTTCATCAATATTAAATATGTTTACAAAAATTTTCATCATCATTTAATGTTTACGAAAATTTTCATCAACGAAAGCATGTACACGAAAATGTTCATCAACATTAAATATGTTTGCGAAAATTTTCATCACCATTAAACATGTACACGAAAATGTTCATAAACATTAAATATGTTTACGAAAATTTTAATCAACATTAAACATGTACACAAAAATTTTAATCAACATTAAACATGTACACAAAAATTTTCATCAACATTAAATATGTTTACGAAAATATTCATTTCACATTAATAATGTAAACGAAAATGTTCATCAACATTAGACATGTACACGAAAATATTCATCAACATTAAGTATGGTTACGAAAATGTATATCAATTTTAAATATGTTTACGAAAATGTTGATCAACATTTAATATGTTTACGAAAATTTTCATCAACATTAAATATGTACAGGAAAATGTGCATTAACATTAGACATGTACACGAAAATATTCATCAACATTAATTATGTTTACGAAAATGTTTATCAATTTTAAATATGTTTACGAAATGTTTATAAACAATAAACATGTTTACGAAAATGTTCATCAACATTTAATATGTTTACGAAAATTTTCATCAACATTAAAAATGTACACGAAAATGTTCATCAACATTAAACATGTACACGAAAATGTTCATCAACATTAAATATGTTTACGAAAATTTTCATCACCATTAAACATGTACACGAAAATGTTCATCATTATTAAATATGTTTACAAAAATTTTCATCAACATTAAACATGTACAGGAAAATGTTCATCAATGTTAAATATGATTACGAAAATTTTCATGAGCATTAAATATGTTTACGCAAATTTTCATCAACATTTAATATGTTTACGAAAATTTTCATCAACATTTAACATGTACACAAAAAAGTTCATCAACATTAAATATGTTTACGAAGATTTTCATCAACATTGAACATGTACACGAAAATGTTCATCAACATTAAATATGTTTACGAAAATTTTCATCAACATTAATCATGTACACGAAAATGTTCATCAACATTAAATATGTTTACAAAAATTTTCATCAACATTAAACATGTACACGAAAATGTTCATCAACATTAAATGTTTACGAAAATTTTCATCAACATTAAACATGTACACGAAAATGTTCATCAACATTAAGTATGGTTACGAAAATGTTTATCAATTTTAAATATGTTTACGAAAATGTTCATCAACATTAGACATGTACACGAAAATATTCATCAACATTAAGTATGGTTACGAAAATGTTTATCAATTTTAAATATGTTTACGAAAATGTTCATCAACATTTAATATGTTTACGAAAAATTTCATCAACATTAAATTTGTACACGAAAATGTGCATTAACATTAGACATGTACACGAAAATATTCATCAACATTAAGTATGTTTACGAAAATGTTTATCAATTTTAAATATGTTTACGAAAATGTTTATAAACAATAAACATGTTTACGAAAATGTTCATCAACATTTAATATGTTTACGAAAATTTTCATCAACATTAAACATGTACACGAAACTGTTCATCAACATTAAACATGTACACGAAAATGTTCATCAACATTAAATATGTTTACACAAATTTTCGTCAACATTAAACATGAACACGAAAATGTTCATCAACATTAAAAATGTTTACGAAAATTTTAATCAACATTATACATGTACACGAAAATGTTCATCAACATTTAATATGTTTACAAAAATATTCATCAACATTAAGTATTGTTACGAAAATGCTTATCAATTTTAAATATGTTTACGAAAATGTTCATCAACATTTAATATGTACACGAAAATGTTCATCAACAATAAATATGTTTACGAAACTTTTCATCAACATTAAATATGTACACAAAAATGTTCATCAACATTTAATATGTTTACGAAAATTTTTATCAATATTAAATATGTTTACGAAAATTTTCATCAACATTTAATATGTTTACGAAAATATTCATCAACATTAAGCATGTACATGAAAATATTCATCAACATTAAGTATGGTTACGAAAATGTTTATCAATTTTAAATATGTTTACGAAAATTTTCATCAACATTAAACATGTACACGAAAATGTTCATCAACAATAAATATGTTTACGAAAATTTTCATCAACATTAAACATGTACACAAAAATGTTCATCAACATTTAATATGTTTACGAAAATTTTCATCAATATTAAATATGTTTACGAAAATTTTCATCAACATTTAATATGTTTACGAAAATATTCATCAACATTAAGCATGTACATGAAAATATTCATCAACATTAAATATGTTTGCGAAAATTTTCATCAACATTAAACATGTACACGAAAATGTTCATCAACATTAAATATGTTTGCGAAAATTTTCATCAACATTACACATGTACACGAAAATGTTCATCAACATTTAGTATGTTTACGAAAATTTTCATCAATATTAAATATGTTTACGAAAATTTTCATCAACATTTAATGTTTACGAAAATTTTCATCAACGAAAGCATGTACACGAAAATGTTCATCAACATTAAATATGTATGCGAAAATTTTCATCACCATTAAACATGTACACGAAAATGTTCATAAACATTAAATATGTTTACGAAAATTTTAATCAACATTAAACATGTACACAAAAATTTTAATCAACATTAAACATGTACACAAAAATTTTCATCAACATTAAATATGTTTACGAAAATATTCATTTCACATTAATAATGTAAACGAAAATGTTCATCAACATTAGACATGTACACGAAAATATTCATCAACATTAAGTATGGTTACGAAAATGTATATCAATTTTAAATATGTTTACGAAAATGTTGATCAACATTTAATATGTTTACGAAAATTTTCATCAACATTAAATATGTACAGGAAAATGTGCATTAACATTAGACATGTACACGAAAATATTCATCAACATTAAGTATGTTTACGAAAATGTTTATCAATTTTAAATATGTTTACGAAAATGTTTATAAACAATAAACATGTTTACGAAAATGTTCATCAACATTTAATATGTTTACGAAAATTTTCATCAACATTAAAAAGGTACACGAAAATGTTCATCAACATTAAACATGTACACGAAAATGTTCATCAACATTAAATATGTTTACGAAAATTTTCATCACCATTAAACATGTACACGAAAATGTTCATCATTATTAAATATGTTTACAAAAATTTTCATCAACATTAAACATGTACAGGAAAATGTTCATCAATGTTAAATATGATTACGAAAATTTTCATGAGCATTAAATATGTTTACGCAAATTTTCATCAACATTTAATATGTTTACGAAAATTTTCATCAACATTTAACATGTACACAAAAAAGTTCATCAACATTAAATATGTTTACGAAGATTTTCATCAACATTGAACATGTACACGAAAATGTTCATCAACATTTAATATGTTTACATCTACATTTAATATGTTTACGAAAATTTTCATCAACATTAAACATGTACACGAAAATGTTCATCAACATTAAATATGTTTGCGAAAATTTTCATCAACATTACACATGTACACGAAAATGTTCATCAACATTTAGTATGTTTACGAAAATTTTCATCAATATTAAATATGTTTACGAAAATTTTCATCAACATTTAATGTTTACGAAAATTTTCATCAACGAAAGCATGTACACGAAAATGTTCATCAACATTAAATATGTTTGCGAAAATTTTCATCACCATTAAACATGTACACGAAAATGTTCATAAACATTAAATATGTTTACGAAAATTTTAATCAACATTAAACATGTACACAAAAATTTTAATCAACATTAAACATGTACACAAAAATTTTCATCAACATTAAATATGTTTACGAAAATATTCATTTCACATTAATAATGTAAACGAAAATGTTCATCAACATTAGACATGTACACGAAAATATTCATCAACATTAAGTATGGTTACGAAAATGTATATCAATTTTAAATATGTTTACGAAAATGTTGATCAACATTTAATATGTTTACGAAAATTTTCATCAACATTAAATATGTACAGGAAAATGTGCATTAACATTAGACATGTACACGAAAATATTCATCAACATTAATTATGTTTACGAAAATGTTTATCAATTTTAAATATGTTTACGAAATGTTTATAAACAATAAACATGTTTACGAAAATGTTCATCAACATTTAATATGTTTACGAAAATTTTCATCAACATTAAAAATGTACACGAAAATGTTCATCAACATTAAACATGTACACGAAAATGTTCATGAGCATTAAATATGTTTACGCAAATTTTCATCAACATTTAATATGTTTACGAAAATTTTCATCAACATTTAACATGTACACAAAAAAGTTCATCAACATTAAATATGTTTACGAAGATTTTCATCAACATTGAACATGTACACGAAAATGTTCATCAACATTAAATATGTTTACGAAAATTTTCATCAACATTAATCATGTACACGAAAATGTTCATCAACATTAAATATGTTTACAAAAATTTTCATCAACATTAAACATGTACACGAAAATGTTCATCAACATTAAATGTTTACGAAAATTTTCATCAACATTAAACATGTACACGAAAATGTTCATCAACATTAAGTATGGTTACGAAAATGTTTATCAATTTTAAATATGTTTACGAAAATGTTCATCAACATTAGACATGTACACGAAAATATTCATCAACATTAAGTATGGTTACGAAAATGTTTATCAATTTTAAATATGTTTACGAAAATGTTCATCAACATTTAATATGTTTACGAAAAATTTCATCAACATTAAATTTGTACACGAAAATGTGCATTAACATTAGACATGTACACGAAAATATTCATCAACATTAAGTATGTTTACGAAAATGTTTATCAATTTTAAATATGTTTACGAAAATGTTTATAAACAATAAACATGTTTACGAAAATGTTCATCAACATTTAATATGTTTACGAAAATTTTCATCAACATTAAACATGTACACGAAACTGTTCATCAACATTAAACATGTACACGAAAATGTTCATCAACATTAAATATGTTTACACAAATTTTCGTCAACATTAAACATGAACACGAAAATGTTCATCAACATTAAAAATGTTTACGAAAATTTTAATCAACATTATACATGTACACGAAAATGTTCATCAACATTTAATATGTTTACAAAAATATTCATCAACATTAAGTATTGTTACGAAAATGCTTATCAATTTTAAATATGTTTACGAAAATGTTCATCAACATTTAATATGTACACGAAAATGTTCATCAACAATAAATATGTTTACGAAAATTTTCATCAACATTAAATATGTACACAAAAATGTTCATCAACATTTAATATGTTTACGAAAATTTTTATCAATATTAAATATGTTTACGAAAATTTTCATCAACATTTAATATGTTTACGAAAATATTCATCAACATTAAGCATGTACATGAAAATATTCATCAACATTAAGTATGGTTACGAAAATGTTTATCAATTTTAAATATGTTTACGAAAATTTTCATCAACATTAAACATGTACACGAAAATGTTCATCAACAATAAATATGTTTACGAAAATTTTCATCAACATTAAACATGTACACAAAAATGTTCATCAACATTTAATATGTTTACGAAAATTTTCATCAATATTAAATATGTTTACGAAAATTTTCATCAACATTTAATATGTTTACGAAAATATTCATCAACATTAAGCATGTACATGAAAATATTCATCAACATTAAATATGTTTGCGAAAATTTTCATCAACATTAAACATGTACACGAAAATGTTCATCAACATTAAATATGTTTGCGAAAATTTTCATCAACATTACACATGTACACGAAAATGTTCATCAACATTTAGTATGTTTACGAAAATTTTCATCAATATTAAATATGTTTACGAAAATTTTCATCAACATTTAATGTTTACGAAAATTTTCATCAACGAAAGCATGTACACGAAAATGTTCATCAACATTAAATATGTATGCGAAAATTTTCATCACCATTAAACATGTACACGAAAATGTTCATAAACATTAAATATGTTTACGAAAATTTTAATCAACATTAAACATGTACACAAAAATTTTAATCAACATTAAACATGTACACAAAAATTTTCATCAACATTAAATATGTTTACGAAAATATTCATTTCACATTAATAATGTAAACGAAAATGTTCATCAACATTAGACATGTACACGAAAATATTCATCAACATTAAGTATGGTTACGAAAATGTATATCAATTTTAAATATGTTTACGAAAATGTTGATCAACATTTAATATGTTTACGAAAATTTTCATCAACATTAAATATGTACAGGAAAATGTGCATTAACATTAGACATGTACACGAAAATATTCATCAACATTAAGTATGTTTACGAAAATGTTTATCAATTTTAAATATGTTTACGAAAATGTTTATAAACAATAAACATGTTTACGAAAATGTTCATCAACATTTAATATGTTTACGAAAATTTTCATCAACATTAAAAATGTACACGAAAATGTTCATCAACATTAAACATGTACACGAAAATGTTCATCAACATTAAATATGTTTACGAAAATTTTCATCACCATTAAACATGTACACGAAAATGTTCATCATTATTAAATATGTTTACAAAAATTTTCATCAACATTAAACATGTACAGGAAAATGTTCATCAATGTTAAATATGATTACGAAAATTTTCATGAGCATTAAATATGTTTACGCAAATTTTCATCAACATTTAATATGTTTACGAAAATTTTCATCAACATTTAACATGTACACAAAAAAGTTCATCAACATTAAATATGTTTACGAAGATTTTCATCAACATTGAACATGTACACGAAAATGTTCATCAACATTTAATATGTTTACATCTACATTTAATATGTTTACGAAAATTTTCATCAACATTAAACATGTACACGAAAATGTTCATCAACATTAAATATGTTTGCGAAAATTTTCATCAACATTACACATGTACACGAAAATGTTCATCAACATTTAGTATGTTTACGAAAATTTTCATCAATATTAAATATGTTTACGAAAATTTTCATCAACATTTAATGTTTACGAAAATTTTCATCAACGAAAGCATGTACACGAAAATGTTCATCAACATTAAATATGTTTGCGAAAATTTTCATCACCATTAAACATGTACACGAAAATGTTCATAAACATTAAATATGTTTACGAAAATTTTAATCAACATTAAACATGTACACAAAAATTTTAATCAACATTAAACATGTACACAAAAATTTTCATCAACATTAAATATGTTTACGAAAATATTCATTTCACATTAATAATTTAAACGAAAATGTTCATCAACATTAGACATGTACACGAAAATATTCATCAACATTAAGTATGGTTACGAAAATGTATATCAATTTTAAATATGTTTACGAAAATGTTGATCAACATTTAATATGTTTACAAAAATTTTCATCAACATTAAATATGTACAGGAAAATGTGCATTAACATTAGACATGTACACGAAAATATTCATCAACATTAAGTATGTTTACGAAAATGTTTATCAATTTTAAATATGTTTACGAAAATGTTTATAAACAATAAACATGTTTACGAAAATGTTCATCAACATTTAATATGTTTACGAAAATTTTCATCAACATTAAAAATGTACACGAAAATGTTCATCAACATTAAACATGTACACGAAAATGTTCATCAACATTAAATATGTTTACGAAAATTTTCATCACCATTAAACATGTACACGAAAATGTTCATCATTATTAAATATGTTTACGAAAATTTTCATCAATATTAAATATGTTTACGAAAATTTTCATCAACATTTAATATGTTTACGAAAATATTCATCAACATTAAGCATGTACATGAAAATATTCATCAACATTAAATATGTTTGCGAAAATTTTCATCAACATTAAACATGTACACGAAAATGTTCATCAACATTAAATATGTTTGCGAAAATTTTCATCAACATTACACATGTACACGAAAATGTTCATCAACATTTAGTATGTTTACGAAAATTTTCATCAATATTAAATATGTTTACGAAAATTTTCATCAACATTTAATGTTTACGAAAATTTTCATCAACGAAAGCATGTACACGAAAATGTTCATCAACATTAAATATGTATGCGAAAATTTTCATCACCATTAAACATGTACACGAAAATGTTCATAAACATTAAATATGTTTACGAAAATTTTAATCAACATTAAACATGTACACAAAAATTTTAATCAACATTAAACATGTACACAAAAATTTTCATCAACATTAAATATGTTTACGAAAATATTCATTTCACATTAATAATGTAAACGAAAATGTTCATCAACATTAGACATGTACACGAAAATATTCATCAACATTAAGTATGGTTACGAAAATGTATATCAATTTTAAATATGTTTACGAAAATGTTGATCAACATTTAATATGTTTACGAAAATTTTCATCAACATTAAATATGTACAGGAAAATGTGCATTAACATTAGACATGTACACGAAAATATTCATCAACATTAAGTATGTTTACGAAAATGTTTATCAATTTTAAATATGTTTACGAAAATGTTTATAAACAATAAACATGTTTACGAAAATGTTCATCAACATTTAATATGTTTACGAAAATTTTCATCAACATTAAAAATGTACACGAAAATGTTCATCAACATTAAACATGTACACGAAAATGTTCATCAACATTAAATATGTTTACGAAAATTTTCATCACCATTAAACATGTACACGAAAATGTTCATCATTATTAAATATGTTTACAAAAATTTTCATCAACATTAAACATGTACAGGAAAATGTTCATCAATGTTAAATATGATTACGAAAATTTTCATGAGCATTAAATATGTTTACGCAAATTTTCATCAACATTTAATATGTTTACGAAAATTTTCATCAACATTTAACATGTACACAAAAAAGTTCATCAACATTAAATATGTTTACGAAGATTTTCATCAACATTGAACATGTACACGAAAATGTTCATCAACATTTAATATGTTTACATCTACATTTAATATGTTTACGAAAATTTTCATCAACATTAAACATGTACACGAAAATGTTCATCAACATTAAATATGTTTGCGAAAATTTTCATCAACATTACACATGTACACGAAAATGTTCATCAACATTTAGTATGTTTACGAAAATTTTCATCAATATTAAATATGTTTACGAAAATTTTCATCAACATTTAATGTTTACGAAAATTTTCATCAACGAAAGCATGTACACGAAAATGTTCATCAACATTAAATATGTTTGCGAAAATTTTCATCACCATTAAACATGTACACGAAAATGTTCATAAACATTAAATATGTTTACGAAAATTTTAATCAACATTAAACATGTACACAAAAATTTTAATCAACATTAAACATGTACACAAAAATTTTCATCAACATTAAATATGTTTACGAAAATATTCATTTCACATTAATAATTTAAACGAAAATGTTCATCAACATTAGACATGTACACGAAAATATTCATCAACATTAAGTATGGTTACGAAAATGTATATCAATTTTAAATATGTTTACGAAAATGTTGATCAACATTTAATATGTTTACAAAAATTTTCATCAACATTAAATATGTACAGGAAAATGTGCATTAACATTAGACATGTACACGAAAATATTCATCAACATTAAGTATGTTTACGAAAATGTTTATCAATTTTAAATATGTTTACGAAAATGTTTATAAACAATAAACATGTTTACGAAAATGTTCATCAACATTTAATATGTTTACGAAAATTTTCATCAACATTAAAAATGTACACGAAAATGTTCATCAACATTAAACATGTACACGAAAATGTTCATCAACATTAAATATGTTTACGAAAATTTTCATCACCATTAAACATGTACACGAAAATGTTCATCATTATTAAATATGTTTACAAAAATTTTCATCAACATTAAACATGTACAGGAAAATGTTCATCAATGTTAAATATGATTACGAAAATTTTCATGAGCATTAAATATGTTTACGCAAATTTTCATCAACATTTAATATGTTTACGAAAATTTTCATCAACATTAAACATGTACACGAAAATGTTCATCAACATTAAATGTTTACGAAAATTTTCATCAACATTAAACATGTACACGAAAATGTTCATCAACATTAAGTATGGTTACGAAAATGTTTATCAATTTTAAATATGTTTACGAAAATGTTCATCAACATTAGACATGTACACGAAAATATTCATCAACATTAAGTATGGTTACGAAAATGTTTATCAATTTTAAATATGTTTACGAAAATGTTCATCAACATTTAATATGTTTACGAAAAATTTCATCAACATTAAATTTGTACACGAAAATGTGCATTAACATTAGACATGTACACGAAAATATTCATCAACATTAAGTATGTTTACGAAAATGTTTATCAATTTTAAATATGTTTACGAAAATGTTTATAAACAATAAACATGTTTACGAAAATGTTCATCAACATTTAATATGTTTACAAAAATTTTCATCAACATTAAACATGTACACGAAACTGTTCATCAACATTAAACATGTACACGAAAATGTTCATCAACATTAAATATGTTTACAAAAATTTTCATCAACATTAAACATGAACACGAAAATGTTCATCAACATTAAAAATGTTTACGAAAATTTTAATCAACATTATACATGTACACGAAAATGTTCATCAACATTTAATATGTTTACAAAAATATTCATCAACATTAAGTATTGTTACGAAAATGCTTATCAATTTTAAATATGTTTACGAAAATGTTCATCAACATTTAATATGTACACGAAAATGTTCATCAATAATAAATATGTTTACGAAAATTTTCATCAACATTAAATATGTACACAAAAATGTTCATCAACATTTAATATGTTTACGAAAATTTTTATCAATATTAAATATGTTTACGAAAATTTTCATCAACATTTAATATGTTTACGAAAATATTCATCAACATTAAGCATGTACATGAAAATATTCATCAACATTAAGTATGGTTACGAAAATGTTTATCAATTTTAAATATGTTTACGAAAATTTTCATCAACATTAAACATGTACACGAAAATGTTCATCAACAATAAATATGTTTACGAAAATTTTCATCAACATTAAAAATGTACACAAAAATGTTCATCAACATTTAATATATTTACGAAAATTTTCATCAATATTAAATATGTTTACGAAAATTTTCATCAACATTTAATATGTTTACGAAAATATTCATCAACATTAAGCATGTACATGAAAATATTCATCAACATTAAACATGTACACGAAACTGTTCATCAACATTAAACATGTACACGAAAATGTTCATCATTATTTAATATGTTTACGAAAAAAAATCATCAACATTTAATATGTTTACGAAAATTTTAATCAACATTTAACATGTACACGAAAATTAACATCTACATTAAATATGTTTACGAAAATTTTCATCAACATTGAACATGTACACGAAAATTTTCATCAACATTAAATATGTTTGCGAAAATTTTCATTAACATTAAACATGTACACGAAAATGTTCATCGACATTAAATATGTTTAAGAAAATTTTCTTCAACATTAAACATGTACACGAAAATGTTCATCAACATTAAATATGTTTGCGAAAATTTTCATCAACATTACACATGTACACGAAAATGTTCATCAACATTAAAATGTTTACGAAAATATTCATTTTACATTAATCATGTAAACGAAAACGTTCATCAACATTAAGTATATTTACTAAAATGTTTATCAACATTAAATATGTTTACGAAAATTTTCATCAATATTAAATGTTTACGAAAATTTTCATCAACATTAAACATGTAAACGAAAATATTCATCAACATTAAGTATATTTACTAAAATGTTTATCAACATTAAATATGTTTACGAAAATTTTCATCAATATTAAATGTTTACGAAAATTTTCATCAACATTAAACATGTACACGAAAATGTTCATCAACATTAAAATGTTTACGAAAATATTCATTACACATTAATCATGTAAACGAAAATGTTCATCAACATTAGACATGTACACGAAAATTTCATCAACATTAAGTATGGTTACGAAAATGTTTATCAATTTTAAATATGTTTACGAAAATGTTCATCAACATTAGACATGTACACGAAAATATTCATCAACATTAAGTATGGTTACGAAAATGTTTATCAATTTTAAATATGTTTACGAAAATGTTCATCAACATTTAATATGTTTACGAAAAATTTCATCAACATTAAACATGTACACGAAAATGTGCATTAACATTAAACATGTACACGAAAATATTCATCAACATTAAGTATGTTTACGAAAATGTTTATCAATTTTAAATATGTTTACGAAAATGTTTATAAACAATAAACATGTTTACGAAAATGTTCATCAACATTTAATATGTTTACGAAAATTTTCATCAACATTAAACATGTACACGAAAATGTTCATCAACATTAAACATGTACACGAAAATGTTCATCAACATTAAATATGTTTACAAAAATTTTCATCAACATTAAACATGAACACGAAAATGTTCATCAACATTAAAAATGTTTACGAAAATTTTAATCAACATTATACATGTACACGAAAATGTTCATCAACATTTAATATGTTTACAAAAATTTTCATCAACATTAAACATGTACACGAAAATGTTCATCAACATTAAATATGTTTACGAAGATTTTCATCAACATTAAACATGTACACGAAAATGTTCATCAACATTAAATATGTTTACAAAAATTTTCATTAACATTAAACATGTACACGAAAATGTTCATCAACATTAAATATGTTTACGAAAATTTTCATCAACATTAAATATGTTTACGAAAATTTTCATCAACATTAAACATGTACACGAAAATGTTCATCAACATTAAATATGTTTACAAAAATTTTCATCAACATTAAACATGTACATGAAAATGTTCATCAACATTAAATGTACACGAAAATGTTCATCAACATTAAACATGTACACGAAAATGTTCATCAACATTAAATATGTTTACAAAAATTTTCATCAACATTAATCATGTACACGAAAATGTTCATCAACATTAAATATGTTTACAAAAATTTTCATCAACATTAAACATGTACACGAAAATGTTCATCAACATTAAATGTTTACGAAAATTTTCATCAACATTAAACATGTACACGAAAATTTTCATCAACATTAAATATGTTTACAAAAATTTTCATCAACATTAAACATGTACACGAAAATGTTCATCAACATTAAATGTTTACGAAAATTTTCATCAACATTAAACATGTACACGAAAATGTTCATCAACATTAAATATGTTTACGAAAATTTTATTCAACATTAAACACAGGGCGAAAGTGCTTGTATCCGTTAACAAATTATTTGCGTATTCTATGCGTATTCAATTGAATCCTAGTTGTATACGCGTTGTTTACGCTTGCGTATTTAGTTGAAAACGCATATAATACGCTCATATGTTCACAACGTAAACGTAACAACCGAATACGATATGTTTACGCAAGAAAAGGAAACGCAGTATTCTTCAAAATTACAAGAAATACGCAAATACAGATACATTTGGAAACAACGTCGTGTGTAAAATCAAGAATACGCATTGCATATTCACTTTATTAAAACGATTGTATAATTTGAATACGCAAGGACATTTTCAATGTTTACTTTCAAAAACAAAACTAAGAATACGTTGTTGCGTTGAAGCTTGTATTTTTGTTTGTGTGTATCAGCTAGAATACGCCAACGTTTTCAGAATACAATATTCAGGTTAAAAATACGCTAGGTACGAACATGTGTATTCTAGCTCTTTTATGATATATATATATTTTTTCACTGTATTAATTTTTTTCGGGGTTATATAATGTGGCCGGTGGGGGTGTATAATGGATAAAAAATTATGCATTTTTTTAATTGTTGTTTAGTACTAGTAGTCAAGTAAGCGCTTAGGTATTTTTTATAATTTATTATAGTCCTATAAAGATATCTTTCAAAAAATTCAACCGCGACACAGACGTAAAGACGCTTTTATTTGACATCATTTTTCATTCAACTGTTACTTTATTTTTCTTTATAACAAAAGTCCTTTGACAGTATCCGAATGTTATCCTTTTCCTTTTCACGCAAGGTTATTCGTAAATAACGTTAACTAACTGATAATTTATATAACGCAGAACCGTCATGACCGTTTTATATTAGAGTGTCGCTATTTTGCCAGAAAAGTATAGATACATCCATTCACTAACACATCAATATTTCTAAAGACAGAATAGAACAGTCGGTTTAATGCCTTAACATAATTTAATTAAGGCCATGAAATCTATTGGTCGAGAGTTAATATTTATGTCTGTTTAGAACTACCATGAAAATTAAATTCAATTAGCATGGTAACACAAGGTGTAGAAGGAAACGCAGGGTGTCGATCCATTGTCAATTGTTTATTGTTTAATTTTCCAGACGGGAGATATAATATTTTACATGATTTGCTATTCAAGACCTACCAAAAATATCAAGATGTTATAAATAAAAAAAATTGAAAATGTATGCACACACAAGCATGACAAAGGGAGACAAACGGTTTATAGAGAATAATTTATGAAATAAAACTACAATAACATTATTAAATTAAGATAGGAAGGGCTCCATAATTAGCTGCTGTCAAACATTTAAAAGGAATGGTCCGACAAGAGCATATAAAATCAAAGAACAAACAAAAAAGTCAAATTTAAGGAACCGATCATTCACCTTAAAAAAGGGGGGGCTTGGTATTTTCATCTGGTCAGAAATCAGTTTTATATTTTTTTTAAGGTGGCATCATAGAATTTTATTTTAATTACATGTATTAATTACATTATCTATACATGGCAGAAATCCTTCTTTGGATTTTTTCTCTTAACCTCTGTTGCCAGATTTTTTTTTCATCAAGACTCAGATTCAAAATAAGTTTTTTTTTGGAAAAGTTAAAATGATCGGTCCCTTATGTGTACATGCTGCTCTTTGCCTTACATACTTTTTTTTGTATTTTATGGTCCGCCAACGAAAGTTGCAGAACATAGAGTTTTCCGATGTACCCGTTCCATGGTACTACACCCTAACCCGAATAATTCAGCCGTTATATTTCACTCCCTATGGTCATTACATTAACATTGTCCGCCGTATTATACAAAGACGGAAATGGCTTGAATTATTCGAGTTAGTTACACCCTGCTTTCCTTAAAATGTTAAAGCTGATTGTTTAGAAAAACAGTAAGTCGTAGGGAAGGAGAACCAATATATGATCACGCTTTCAACAATTTTGCGTGTGTGATTTCAGACCCAGTTACATACTGCAATCTTACACGTTTTTTATGATTTCGTATAGTTTCTAGTGGTCTGTGGTTTTATTGGCGGATGCAGAAGGGGTCCGGGAGTTGAAAATCCCTTTTCTCGGAAAATTGTTCAAATATTTCGTTTAGAATTTCGAAAAAATGGGCCAGCAACGGAGTCCCTTTCACATAATATTTCTGTAACTAGACAGAGGTCCTTTCAGTTTCTATAAATTATCTGCATAAAGGTGGTAGACATCAAATCATCACAAAAGCAAACCATACAACAAACAAACAAAAGCACATTATTAATTGCCACCGATCAGCAATTAGCAACGTGATCTTAAGTCGAAACGATAGTGGACGTAGGTGCTCCGATTCATCTTATCTGTAAGCGATGGTCATAAAAATTGCATAGAATACAGCTTTCATCCAACAAACGAGGATCAACTATTGACTAGTTAAAGAAACAGTTTTTTTATATATTTTTTGTTTTTTTCTCTTTGATATAATTTTTTTTGAACTTCCATGATAATCGAAATTATGTTAGCGTTTGAGCAAATCAAAGGCGACATTAAAATCATTTGCATCGGCAAAAACTCTAATAGTTTCCAAAAATGATTTAACGGGGATTTACATGGAATTTAAATGCACACCAGGACATGCTGTATAACAACTATTAAAAATTTCAGAACTGAACTATCAATAGTTTGTGTGTTTTTGTGTTTACAAAGTCCAATTTTTTTATAAAAAAAACAACAACAAACGAACAGACCCGAACATCATATGCCCCCTACTTTCGAAGATGGAAATAACAATAAGATTTTTCCAAAAAAATCATCACACAAAAGGGCATGAAATATTAATATGCACATTATGACATGCTGCACATTTCAGAATAGTACCGTCAACAGTTTTTATTTTTTTTTATTTCACAAGACTCTGTTGACGAACGAATGTACGGACAGACACAGACGGACGGAACAAATGAAAACTAAAAGGCGTCTGCGTCTTCAATTTAGGGCCCTAATAATGCTTTGTTGTATGTTCAATAATGTATTGGTTTGTGCGGGTTTTTTTTGTTTGTTTTTTTTTAGTTTTTTTTGGTGGGAGTGTGGGGGTGGGGGTGTTAGTGAGTGTTTTAATTTAATTTGTTGTAGAACAATATATTCACTGTAGTATATGTCAACACACTAGTACTATGAGACTGATACTTTTAAAGTCTTAATATACTGTCGTCCCAGGCACAACTATAAAACCCGACTGAATAGGTAAAACTTGAACTAAATGAAATTCATTCTAGTTGCACAAAATGCTTGTACACAAGACTATTTTCTGTATCTTTTGACCATTTGTTCTAGAGAAATGTAGATGAACCCCCCCCACTTCATATTAAAACTGAACGGACGTGCAGCTGGGGTTTTAGAAACCCTATCCATTCATATACCTGATTGACTGAATTTTTATACCCATTCATATACAATTAATATGAAAATTAAAACCATTCATATGCTTATTTTCACCAATTTTTAAGATAATAAAGATATTCAGTTAGCTCGGTCTTCCTTGGATAATCATATCCACACAGTATCAATTCTACAGAAATGCACTTTTATATACTTTCTTGTTAAATGTACTACCCCAAATTTAATGAATCTAAAAAATCGTATACACCTTTCAGTAGAACCGAAAAAGTAGACCCATTGCAGCCGCCCATCCGAATATACAAAATTGGTACATGTACTCACCACGCCTCCCCCTCACGTAATATGACCCTAAACTATGACTTTGTTTTTCTAATCGTTGGACTTGTTATACAATTGACATATTCAAAATGTGCGTCGAAGTTCCTCTTAATTTTTTAAGACACGTCGTTCTTTCTTTTTTACGGGAATAGTTTTTGATTGTTTATACCCGTTCTTTACTAAAAAAGTAACAAATACAAGATAATAATAACAGAAACAGAAAAAAAAATTATAGAATATTTTTTTTCGTTATGCTGATGAAAATCTGTAAAATGTCAAAAAAGACCGGATTTCGGTTGACAGGAAATAGGTGAACAACAGAACTGAAATAGAATTTCACGTTATAAGACCACTATTTTATAACCCGGATTTTTCACTCGGTGAAATCCTGCCAAACAGTATGCTTTGTAAGTTGAAAAATGTATTCAGATTTATATATTACTATAGTGTTACTACATCTATTAATTTACTATCAGAGATATGAAGGTTAAAAAGTTGTTTAAAACACCCCTAAAAAGTACGGGGTTACCGACAAGTTACATACAAATCTGTGAAAGAAAAATATAACAAATACTATCATACATTGCCCGACAATCACATACTCAATACATTTCAACACTACAAACAGGAAAACATTTAAGTTATTTGTTTGATTAATTACTTGTAAAAAGCAGAGAGGTACCAAAAGGGACATCCAAATGTCAAAAGTCCGAAAGGGCAAAGACGAAACCAATAAACACGGACGATAACAGTACGAAGAAACATACCCTTCTATATGACACTGGCTAAAAAGAAAAAAAAATGATGCATTATTATATGAGAATCTATCTTAGTTGAATTGTACAGTCATGTGACAGTGAAAAATGCCGGAAAATTTTCCAAACAATTTTTTTTTCGAAGGCGAGACTTAGGTATGCTGATTCCAGCGACACCCGTGCGGGTTCCGGGTGGCGAATAGACCCGCAGCAGCGCTAAGCTTGTCGGTAAATGTCTACTAAAGAGCGCTCAGAAACCCTTCATCAGGTCAGGCCGCTTTACGCACAAAACGACTGGGATGTGTGCTCCAAGTGGTTGAATGGGGCAGCCCTGTCATAATGAATGCCGGGGTCGTCAGGCTATAATGCGGAAAACCTGACCGCAAACTATAGTGGTGCACCGTGTTAGGAAAAGTGTCACGTTCCTCGAGCTCGCACGTTAAAAAAAAACCCTGCTGCAGGTCTCGGTAAGGGTAGGACAAGGATCCCCATGCAGGAGGCTAAATTTCCCGTCCCTACCAATTACTCCTTTTTCCAGTGGCAGTCTCCTAGCCGATTGGCCTTGTGTCCCCATTTCCTCCACCTCATTATCATTTCATGTTCATTGTATCACCACTTTCATGTTCATCTCCCGGATATAGCCGAAATCGTACTGCTTAAGCAACAACATACTAACTCTTTTCCGGCGACGGCGACGACGGCGTTCACAATCGTTAACCTTTTTGGTTAAGTATGTTTAATGTAAAATAGTTATAGTACATCATTTATTTTTGGTACGCAAATGCATTAGCATAAGTTCATATCAATTTCAAGTGGATTTCATCTATATGCTACCCCGGGAGGCGAATATGCCCGCAGCAGAGCCTAGCTTGTCGTAAGAGGCGACTAAGGGTCCTGGGGTTCTGACGTCGGGTCAGCGCTCAGCCCACAGAGCGACCGAGGTGTGTACCCTAGGTGGCTGAATAGGGTGGCCCTCGTCCGCTGGGGTTGTCAGGTCTATAATACGGAAACCCTGACCGCTGACCAAAGTGGGCCTACGTGTGTTGAGAGTGCCACGCTTCATGCACGTAAAAGATCCCTTCGTGGACCGCCAAGTAGTGCACCACATAGGCTAAATTTTCCGCCCCTACCCACCTCTCCCCTTTTCCTGTGGTTCTTCAAAATTTGCTGTTACTTTTTTCCCACCCCTTCCCCATATTTCCTTTCTCATCATCATTTCATGTTCATTTTATCATTCTTTTCATGTTCATCGCCTTTAAATAACCTATGTAGCGTTGAAAGGGCGTAAAACACCAACTCACTCACACTCATTATCTATATGCTCCTGCAATCACGGTCCACTGACTTTGAAATTTCTTACTGATTTGGCTAACGTTAACGTTTTTGGTTAAGTTTGGTTTATGTAAACAAGTGATATTTGGTATGCAGTTGCATTAGCATCAGTACAGATCAATGACGAGAGAATTTTATCTGTATGCTCCTCCAGTCACGGTCTAGTGACTTTGAGATTTTATACTGATTTAGCTAAATGTTAACGTTTTTTCTTACGTCTTATATCATTGATATGTTGTATGCAGTTGCATAAGCATCAGTGCAGATCAATTTCAAGTGGATTTTATCTATATGCTCCCGCAGTCACGGTCCACTGACTTTGAAATTTCTAGTTGATTTGGCCAATGTTACATGTAACGTTTTTGGTTAACTCTGTTTTATGTGAACAAGTAATGCTAACACCATTGATATTTGGTGTACGGTTGCATTTGCATCAACACAGATCAATTTCTTGGGTAATTGCCAGTACTGTAGTTTCTTATAACATTTGCATTTTTATTTAACTTCCTTTTTACTGTGCCAAGCTTCAACAGGCGAGGCATATCTCTGTGTTAACAGTTTATTCCCCTATATAACCAGTCAAAAATTATCTAGCCAATCGACACTTTTTCGAATGTATAATCTTGACAGAATTTGTTTTAATATCAAAACGAATACTTCTAAGCCAAAACAGCTAAATTCCATTTTTTATGTGCCGTCCACTGCCTGGCCCTTACCTAGAATACTACTAAAACAGATTGTTATATTTCTGTCTTTAGCTTTCAAATGACAAAACAGCTATATCTGTAGAAGTATGATATATTGATATTCTACTAAAATGGTTTTAATAAGGTTTATATTTAATAAGAGAACCCAGAATCCAGTAATCTATAAAGGAAAAACTTTTAGCTTCTTTTTTTTTTGGAGTGGGGGGGGTGCTTGCATCCAGTTCAAAAATACATTCACGGATCAATTGTTGCTGGTTGGACATTTGGAAATTATAAATATATCTTGTCAATTCAAATAAAATTGTGTCCGTAGCATGCACATTGATCATCTTACATCTTTATATATAAGTTAAGGACCAACGATTTTTAATATTTTCAACTGGGTTTTTCGTACATGTCGTATTGAAGCAAATAGATTTATTCAAAACCCTTCATGGTGATAAAAGACTTTGAAAAAAAGTTGATTTTCAGGTTGTCCCTAACTTTTGTCCAAGTGTATAGATTAATTATTGCGACTTTAAGTTATCACTGGGTCCAGTTTTCACAAGTGTTTAATCTGTCCTTGATTATATAACAGCCAGATAGTGCTAATTATACAGTGATCAATTTATCCTTATCGCACCACGGTGTTAATTTAAAACAGAAATTCCTAATCAAGTCATCGTTAATAAACGTCTTCATTGTATAATTATGTTGATACGCTACTATGGTAGAATAAATCTATATTATTTTGTGATGAATACTTTTTTTAATTCGTTGAGAAAAGGTTACACTTTTTTTATTACAAAAAAGATGTACCGCTATCTTAAGTAACTTTTATTAATTATAATAAACATTTTTACCCATGAAGATTTAAAATTTAGTACGTGTGGAACTATTTAAAAAAATTTCTTTGGCTTATATATAAATGCATTGTTTATAAAATTCGTATGAGTATTCTATAAGCATCGACATTAAGTAATGGCATATGGATATGCCGATTCCAAATATCTTCTTATTTGCTGCATGGTCTGTGATTAAAGTCAAAAGCTCAGAGAAACAAAGTGTGGAAAAACGTCACATGTATTTTTTTTCAGTTGCTTATTCAAGATGTTAACATTCTTATAATACCAGATTAAACTTATACAGATTTGATTTATAAATTATTAAAACAAGGGTTGGATGCAAATTTTTGTGAAGAAATTAAACAGTATTGTAGGTTTTCAAGGAATTACTTGAATCATTTTTCATTCAATAACCAATAGCAAACGGAACCACATAATGTACATTGTAATGCAAAAAGGCTTAAAAAACGCTGGAAACAGCCCACGTATATTAATTTCTTCTTGCAGATACGTTTAATATGCCCGGCGTATTATTGCTTTTTCTTTTTACAAATGAAAACAAAAGAAAACAAAAAATATGTAAGCGTATTTATTTTTATAAATATGCAAAACAAACGCATCCGTATTCTGGTGTTTTCGAGGTTATCACGAATAATAAAGAAACTATGGAGCGTATTCAAAGTATTCTGTAATTTGAGTATCCGTTACGTATACAGAAAATAAATGTGCGTATTCTTGATTTTTATAATACACAATAATACTTTTCGGCATATTTTCTGCGTATTCATAATGTTTGTATACGCTGAAATACGTTCAATGTGTATACTTCGTATTTCAAAGTGTTACGTTTACGTAGCGAATCCGCAGATGTGTGTCAGATGGATACAAGCACTTTCGCCCTGTGAAACATGTTCACGAAAATTTTCATCAACATTAAATATGTTTACGAAAATATTCATTTCACATTAAGCATGTAAACGAAAATGTTCATCAACATTAGACATGTACACGAAAATATTCATCAACATTAAGTATGGTTACAAAAATGTTTATCAATTTTAAATATGTTTACGAAAATGTTCATCAACATTTAATATGTTTACATCTACATTTAATATGTTTACGAAAATTTTCATCAACATTAAACATGTACACGAAAATGTTCATCAACATTAAATATGTTTGCGAAAATTTTCATCAACATTACACATGTACACGAAAATGTTCATCAACATTTAGTATGTTTACGAAAATTTTCATCAATATTAAATATGTTTACGAAAATTTTCATCAACATTTAATGTTTACGAAAATTTTCATCAACGAAAGCATGTACACGAAAATGTTCATCAACATTAAATATGTTTGCGAAAATTTTCATCACCATTAAACATGTACACGAAAATGTTCATAAACATTAAATATGTTTACGAAAATTTTAATCAATATTAAACATGTACACAAAAATTTTCATCAACATTAAATATGTTTACGAAAATATTCATTTCACATTAATAATGTAAACGAAAATGTTCATCAACATTAGACATGTACACGAAAACATTCATCAACATCCAGTATGGTTACGAAAATGTTTATCAATTTTAAATATGTTTACGAAAATGTTCATCAACATTAGACATGTACACGAAAATATTCATCAACATTAAGTATGGTTACGAAAATGTATATCAATTTTAAATATGTTTACGAAAATGTTGATCAACATTTAATATGTTTACGAAAATTTTCATCAACATTAAATATGTACACGAAAATGTGCATTAACATTAGACATGTACACGAAAATATTCATCAACATTAAGTATGTTTACGAAAATGTTTATCAATTTTAAATATGTTTACGAAAATGTTTATAAACAATAAACATGTTTACGAAAATGTTCATCAACATTTAATATGTTTACGAAAATTTTCATCAACATTAAAAATGTACACGAAAATGTTCCTCAACATTAAACATGTACACGAAAATGTTCATCAACATTAAATATGTTTACGAAAATTTTCATCAACATTTAATATGTTTACGAAAATTTTCATCAACATTTAACATGTACACAAAAAAGTTCATCAACATTAAATATGTTTACGAAGATTTTCATCAACATTAAACATGTACACGAAAATGTTCATCAACATTAAATATGTTTACGAAAATTTTCATCAACATTAATCATGTACACGAAAATGTTCATCAACATTAAATATGTTTACAAAAATTTTCATCAACATTAAACATGTACACGAAAATGTTCATCAACATTAAATGTTTACGAAAATTTTCATCAACATTAAACATGTACACGAAAATGTTCATCAACATTAAATATGTTTACGAAAATTTTAATCAACATTAAACATGTACACGAAAATTTTCATCAACATTAAATATGTTTACGAAAATATTCATTTCACATTAAGCATGTAAACGAAAATGTTTACCAACATTAGACATGTACACGAAAATATTCATCAACATCCAGTATGGTTACAAAAATGTTTATCAATTTTAAATATGTTTACGAAAATGTTCATCAACATTTAATATGTTTACATCTACATTTAATATGTTTACGAAAATTTTAATCAACATTAAACATGTACACGAAAATGTTCATCAACATTAAATATGTTTAAAAAATTTTCATCAACATTAAACATGTACACGAAAATGTTCATCAACATTAAATATGTTTACGAAGATTTTCATCAACATTAAACATGTACACGAAAATGTTCATCAACATTTAATATGTTTACGAAAATTTTCATCAACATTAAATATGTTTACGAAAATTTTCATCAACATTAAACATGTACACGAAAATATTCATCAACATTAAATATGTTTACAAAAATTTTCATCAATATTAAATATGTTTACGAAAATTTTCATCAACATTTAATGTTTACAAAATTTTCATCAACATTAAGCATGTACACGAAAATGTTCATACACATTAAATATGTTTGCGAAAATTTTCATCACCATTAAACATGTACACGAAAATGTTCATCAACATTAAATATGTTTACGAAAATTTTAATCAACATTAAACATGTACACGAAAATTTTCATCAACATTAAATATGTTTACGAAAATATTCATTTCACATTAATCATGTAAACGAAAATGTTCATCAACATTAGACATGTACACGAAAATATTCATCAACATTAAGTATGGTTACGAAAATGTTTATCAATTTTAAATATGTTTACGAAAATGTTCATCAACATTTAATATGTTTACATCTACATTTAATATGTTTACGAAAATTTTCATCAACATTAATCATGTACACGAAAATGTTCATCAACATTAAATATGTTTACGAAAATTTTAATCAACATTAAACATGTACACGAAAATTTTCATCAACATTAAATATGTTTACGAAAATATTCATTTCACATTTATCCTGTAAACGAAAATGTTCATCAACATTAGACATGTACACGAAAATATTCATCAACATTAAGTATGGTTACGAAAATGTTTATCAATTTTAAATATGTTTACAAAAATGTTCATCAACATTTAATATGTTTACATCTACATTTAATATGTTTACGAAAATTTTCATCAACATTAATCATGTACACGAAAATGTTCATCAACATTAAATATGTTTACGAAAATTTTTATCAACATTAAACATGTACACGAAAATGTTCATCAACATTAAATATGTTTACGAAAATTTTCTTCAACATTAAACATGTACACGAAAATGTTCATCAAAATTAAATATGTTTGCGAAAATTTTCATCAACATTAAACATGTACACGAAATTGTTCATCAACATTAAATATGTTTACGAAAATTTTATTCAACATTAAACATGTACACGAAAATGTTCATCAACATTAAATATGTTTACGAAAATATTCATTTCACATTAAGCATGTAAACGAAAATGTTCATCAACATTAGACATGTACACGAAAATATTCATCAACATTAAGTATGGTTACAAAAATGTTTATCAATTTTAAATATGTTTACGAAAATGTTCATCAACATTTGATATGTTTACATCTACATTTAATATGTTTACGAAAATATTCATCAACATTAAACATGTACACGAAAATGTTCATCAACATTAAATATGTTTGCGAAAATTTTCATCAACATTACACTTGTACACGAAAATGTTCATCAACATTTAGTATGTTTACGAAAATTTTCATCAATATTAAATATGTTTACGAAAATTTTCATCAACATTTAATATGTTTACGAAAATTTTCATCAACGAAAGCATGTACACGAAAATGTTCATCAACATTAAATATGTTTGCGAAAATTTTCATCACCATTAAACATGTACACGAAAATGTTCATAAACATTAAATATGTTTACGAAAATTTTAATCAACATTAAACATGTACACGAAAATTTTCATCAACATTAAATATGTTTACGAAAATATTCATTTCACATTAATAATGTAAACGAAAATGTTCATCAACATTAGACATGTACACGAAAATATTCATCAACATTAAGTATGGTTACGAAAATGTTTATAAATTTTAAATATGTGTACGAAAATGTTCATCAACATTAGACATGTACAAGAAAATATTCATCAACATTAAGTATGGTTACGAAAATGTTTATCAATTTTAAATCTGTTTACGAAAATGTTCATCAACATTTAATATGTTTACGAAAAATTTCATCAACATTAAATATGTACACGAAAATGTTCATAAACATTAAATATGTTTACGAAAATTTTAATCAACATTAAACATGTACACGAAAATTTTCATCAACATTAAATATGTTTACGAAAATATTCATTTCACATTAATAATGTAAACGAAAATGTTCATCAACATTAGACATGTACACGAAAATATTCATCAACATTAAGTATGGTTACGAAAATGTTTATAAATTTTAAATATGTGTACGAAAATGTTCATCAACATTAGACATGTACAAGAAAATATTCATCAACATTAAGTATGGTTACGAAAATGTTTATCAATTTTAAATCTGTTTACGAAAATGTTCATCAACATTTAATATGTTTACGAAAAATTTCATCAACATTAAATATGTACACGAAAATGTGCATTAACATTAGACATGTACACGAAAATATTCATCAACATTAAGTATGTTTACGAAAATGTTTATCAATTTTAAATATGTTTACGAAAATGTTTATAAACAATAAACATGTTAACGAAAATGTTCATCAACATTTAATATGTTTACGAAAATTTTCATCAACATTAAACATGTACACGAAACTGTTCATCAACATTAAACATGTACACGAAAATGTTTATCAACATTAAATATGTTTACAAAAATTTTCATCAACATTAAACATGTACACGAAAATGTTCATCAACATTAAATATGTTTACGAAAATTTTCATCAACATTAAACATGTACACGAAAATGTTCATCAACATTTAATATGTTTACAAAAAATTTCATCAACATTAAACATGAACACGAAAATGTTCATCAACATTAAATGTTTACGAAAATGTTCATCAACATTAAACATGTACACGAAAATGTTCATCAACATTAAATCTGTTTACGAAAATTTTCTTCAACATTAAACATGTACACGAAAATGTTCATCAAAATTAAATATGTTTGCGAAAAATTTCATCAACATTAAACATGTACACGAAAATGTTCATCAACATTAAAAATGTTTACGAAAATTTTAATCAACATTATACATGTACACGAAAATGTTCATCAACATTTAATATGTTTACAAAAATTTTCATCAACATTAAACATGTACACGAAAATGTTCATCAACATTAAATATGTTTACGAAGATTTTCATCAACATTAAACATGTACACGAAAATGTTCATCAACATTAAATATGTTTACAAAAATTTTCATTAACATTAAACATGTACACGAAAATGTTCATCAACATTAAATATGTTTACGAAAATTTTCATCAACAATAAATATGTTTACGAAAATTTTCATCAACATTAAACATGTACACGAAAATGTTCATCAACATTAAATATGTTTACAAAAATTTTCATCAACATTAAACATGTACATGAAAATGTTCATCAACATTAAATGTACACGAAAATGTTCATCAACATTAAACATGTACACGAAAATGTTCATCAACATTAAATATGTTTACAAAAATTTTCATCAACATTAAACATGTACACGAAAATGTTCATCAACATTAAATATGTTTACAAAAATTTTCATCAACATTAAACATGTACACGAAAATGTTCATCAACATTAAATGTTTACGAAAATTTTCATCAACATTAAACATGTACACGAAAATGTTCATCAACATTAAATATGTTTACAAAAATTTTCATCAACATTAAACATGTACACGAAAATGTTCATCAACATTAAATGTTTACGAAAATTTTCATCAACATTAAACATGTACACGAAAATGTTCATCAACATTAAATATGTTTACGAAAATTTTATTCAACATTAAACATGTACACGAAAATTTTCATCAACATTAAATATGTTTACGAAAATATTCATTTCACATTAAGCATGTAAACTAAAATGTTCATCAACATTAGACATGTACACGAAAATATTCATCAACATTAAGTATGGTTACAAAAATGTTTATCAATTTTAAATATGTTTACGAAAATGTTCATCAACATTTAATATGTTTACATCTACATTTAATATGTTTACGAAATTTTTTATCAACATCAAACATGTACACGAAAATGTTCATCAACATTAAATATGTTTGCGAAAATTTTCATCAACATTACACATGTACACGAAAATGTTCATCAACATTTAGTATGTTTACGAAAATTTTCATCAATATTAAATATGTTTACGAAAATTTTCATCAACATTTAATGTTTACGAAAATTTTCATCAACGAAAGCATGTACACGAAAATGTTCATCAACATTAAATATGTTTGCGAAAATTTTCATCACCATTAAACATGTACACGAAAATGTTCATAAACATTAAATATGTTTACGAAAATTTTAATCAACATTAAACATGTACACAAAAATTTTCATCAACATTAAATATGTTTACGAAAATATTCATTTCACATTAATAATGTAAACGAAAATGTTCATCAACATTA
This sequence comes from Arcuatula senhousia, assembly GCA_963971305.1. Taxonomy (NCBI): domain Eukaryota; kingdom Metazoa; phylum Mollusca; class Bivalvia; order Mytilida; family Mytilidae; genus Arcuatula; species Arcuatula senhousia. Next base: position 27,415,662 of record OZ020314.1, on the reverse strand, counting down.
GACAAGTACACGAAAACATTCATCAACATTCAGTATGGTTACGAAAATGTTTATCAATTTTAAATATGTTTACGAAAATGTTCATCAACATTAGACATGTACACGAAAATATTCATCAACATTAAGTATGGTTACGAAAATGTATATCATTATTAAATATGTTTACAAAAATTTTCATCAACATTAAACATGTACAGGAAAATGTTCATCAATGTTAAATATGATTACGAAAATTTTCATGAGCATTAAATATGTTTACGCAAATTTAAATCAACATTTAATATGTTTACGAAAATTTTCATCAACATTTAACATGTACACAAAAAAGTTCATCAACATTAAATATGTTTACGAAGATTTTCATCAACATTAAACATGTACACGAAAATGTTCATCAACATTAAATATGTTTACGAAAATTTTCATCAACATTAATCATGTACACGAAAATGTTCATCAACATTAAATATGTTTACAAAAATTTTCATCAACATTAAACATGTACACGAAAATGTTCATCAACATTAAATGTTTACGAAAATTTTCATCAACATTAAACATGTACATGAAAATGTTCATCAACATTAAATATGTTTACGAAAATTTTAATCAACATTAAACATGTACACGAAAATTTTCATCAACATTAAATATGTTTACGAAAATATTCATCAACATTAAACATGTACACGAAAATGTTCATCAACATTAAAAATGTTTACGAAAATTTTCATCAACATTAAACATGTACACGAAAATGTTCATCAACATTAAATGTTTACGAAAATTTTCATCAACATTAAACATGTACATGAAAATGTTCATCAACATTACACATGTACACGAAAATTTTCATCAACATTTAGTATGTTTACGAAAATTTTCATCAATATTATATATGTTTACGAAAATTTACATCAACATTTAATATGTTTACGAAAATTTTCATCAACGAAAGCATGTACACGAAAATGTTCATCAACATTAAATATGTTTGCGAAAATTTTCATCACCATTAAACATGTACACGAAAATGTTCATAAACATTAAATATGTTTACGAAAATTTTAATCAACATTAAACATGTACACGAAAATTTTCATCAACATTAAATATGTTTACGAAAATATTCATTTCACATTAATAATGTAAACGAAAATGTTCATCAACATTAGACATGTACACGAAAATATTCATCAACATTAAGTATGGTTACGAAAATGTTTATCAATTTTAAATATGTTTACAAAAATGTTCATCAACATTTAATATGTTTACGAAAATTTTCATCAACATTAAATATGTACACGAAAATGTACATTAACATTAGACATGTACACGAAAATATTCATCAACATTAAGTATGTTTACGAAAATGTTTATCAATTTTAAATATGTTTACGAAAATGTTTATAAACAATAAACATGTTTACGAAAATGTTCATCAACATTTAATATGTTTACGAAAATTTTCATCAACATTAAACATGTACACGAAACTGTTCATCAACATTAAACATGTACACGAAAATGTTCATCAACATTAAATATGTTTACGAAAATTTTCATCACCATTAAACATGTACACGAAAATGTTCATCATTATTAAAAATGTTTACAAAAATTTTCATCAACATTAAACATGTACAGGAAAATGTTCATCAATGTTAAATATGATTACGAAAATTTTCATGAGCATTAAATATGTTTACGCAAATTTTCATCAACATTTAATATGTTTACGAAAATTTTCATCAACATTTAACATGTACACAAAAAAGTTCATCAACATTAAATATGTTTACGAAGATTTTCATCAACATTAAACATGTACACGAAAATGTTCATCAACATTAAATATGTTTACGAAAATTTTCTTCAACATTAAACATGTACACGAAAATGTTCATCAAAATTAAATATGTTTGCGAAAATTTTCATCAACATTAAACATGTACACGAAAATGTTCATCAACATTAAAAATGTTTACGAAAATTTTAATCAACATTAAACATGTACACGAAAATGTTCATCAACATTAAATATGTTTACAAAAATTTTCATCAACATTAAACATGTACACGAAAATGTTCATCAACATTAAATATGTTTACGAAGATTTTCATCAACATTAAACATGTACACGAAAATGTTCATCAACATTTAATATGTTTACGAAAATTTTCATCAACATTAAATATGTTTACGAAAATTTTCATCAACATTAAACATGTACACGAAAATATTCATCAACATTAAATATGTTTACAAAAATTTTCATCAATATTAAATATGTTTACGAAAATTTTCATCAACATTTAATGTTTACAAAATTTTCATCAACATTAAGCATGTACACGAAAATGTTCATACACATTAAATATGCTTGCGAAAATTTTCATCACCATTAAACATGTACACGAAAATGTTCATCAACATTAAATATGTTTACGAAAATTTTAATCAACATTAAACATGTACACGAAAATTTTCATCAACATTAAATATGTTTACGAAAATATTCATTTCACATTAATCATTTAACGAAAATGTTCATCAACATTAGACATGTACACGAAAATATTCATCAACATTAAGTATGGTTACGAAAATGTTTATCAATTTTAAATATGTTTACGAAAATGTTCATCAACATTTAATATGTTTACATCTACATTTAATATGTTTACGAAAATTTTCATCAACATTAATCATGTACACGAAAATGTTCATCAACATTAAATATGTTTACGAAAATTTTAATCAACATTAAACATGTACACGAAAATTTTCATCAACATTAAATATGTTTACGAAAATATTCATTTCACATTTATCCTGTAAACGAAAATGTTCATCAACATTAGACATGTACACGAAAATATTCATCAACATTAAGTATGGTTACGAAAATGTTTATCAATTTTAAATATGTTTACAAAAATGTTCATCAACATTTAATATGTTTACATCTACATTTAATATGTTTACGAAAATTTTCATCAACATTAATCATGTACACGAAAATGTTCATCAACATTAAATATGTTTACGAAAATTTTTATCAACATTAAACATGTACACGAAAATGTTCATCAACATTAAATATGTTTACGAAAATTTTCTTCAACATTAAACATGTACACGAAAATGTTCATCAAAATTAAATATGTTTGCGAAAATTTTCATCAACATTAAACATGTACACGAAAATGTTCACCAACATTAAATGTTTACGAAAATTTTCATCAACATTAAACATGTACACGAAAATGTTCATCAACATTAAATATGTTTACGAAAATTTTATTCAACATTAAACATGTACACGAAAATGTTCATCAACATTAAATATGTTTACGAAAATATTCATTTCACATTAAGCATGTAAACGAAAATGTTCATCAACATTAGACATGTACACGAAAATATTCATCAACATTAAGTATGGGTACAAAAATGTTTATCAATTTTAAATATGTTTACGAAAATGTTCATCAACATTTAATATGTTTACATCTACATTTAATATGTTTACGAAAATTTTCATCAACATTAAACATGTACACGAAAATGTTCATCAACATTAAATATATTTGCGAAAATTTTCATCAACATTACACTTGTACACGAAAATGTTCATCAACATTTAGTATGTTTACGAAAATTTTCATCAATATTAAATATGTTTACGAAAATTTTCATCAACATTTAATATGTTTACGAAAATTTTCATCAACGAAAGCATGTACACGAAAATGTTCATCAACATTAAATATGTTTGCGAAAATTTCCATCACCATTAAACATGTACACGAAAATGTTCATAAACATTAAATATGTTTACGAAAATTTTAATCAACATTAAACATGTACAGGAAAATTTTCATCAACATTAAATATGTTTACGAAAATATTCATTTCACATTAATAATGTAAACGAAAATGTTCATCAACATTAGACATGTACACGAAAATATTCATCAACATTAAGTATGGTTACGAAAATGTTCATCAACATTTAATATGTTTACGAAAAATTTCATCAACATTAAATATGTACACGAAAATGTGCATTAACATTAGACATGTACACGAAAATATTCATCAACATTAAGTATGTTTACGAAAATGTTTATCAATTTTAAATATGTTTACGAAAATGTTTATAAACAATAAACATGTTTACGAAAATGTTCATCAACATTTAATATGTTTACGAAAATTTTCATCAACATTAAACATGTACACGAAACTGTTCATCAACATTAAACATGTACACGAAAATGTTCATCAACATTAAATATGTTTACAAAAATTTTCATCAACATTAAACATGTACACGAAAATGTTCATCAACATTAAATATGTTTACGAAAATTTTCATCAACATTAAACATGTACACGAAAATGTTCATCAACATTTAATATGTTTACAAAAATTTTCATCAACATTAAACATGAACACGAAAATGTTCATCAACATTAAATGTTTACGAAAATGTTCATCAACATTAAACATGTACACGAAAATGTTCATCAACATTAAATATGTTTACGAAAATTTTCTTCAACATTAAACATGTACACGAAAATGTTCATCAAAATTAAATATGTTTGCGAAAATTTTCATCAACATTAAACATGTACAGGAAAATGTTCATCAATGTTAAATATGATTACGAAAATTTTCATGAGCATTAAATATGTTTACGCAAATTTTCATCAACATTTAATATGTTTACGAAAATTTTCATCAACATTTAACATGTACACAAAAAAGTTCATCAACATTAAATATGTTTACGAAGATTTTCATCAACATTAAACATGTACACGAAAATGTTCATCAACATTAAATATGTTTACGAAAATTTTCTTCAACATTAAACATGTACACGAAAATGTTCATCAAAATTAAATATGTTTGCGAAAATTTTCATCAACATTAAACATGTACACGAAAATGTTCATCAACATTAAAAATGTTTACGAAAATTTTAATCAACATTAAACATGTACACGAAAATGTTCATCAACATTAAATATGTTTACAAAAATTTTCATCAACATTAAACATGTACACGAAAATGTTCATCAACATTAAATATGTTTACGAAGATTTTCATCAACATTAAACATGTACACGAAAATGTTCATCAACATTTAATATGTTTACGAAAATTTTCATCAACATTAAATATGTTTACGAAAATTTTCATCAACATTAAACATGTACACGAAAATATTCATCAACATTAAATATGTTTACAAAAATTTTCATCAATATTAAATATGTTTACGAAAATTTTCATCAACATTTAATGTTTACAAAATTTTCATCAACATTAAGCATGTACACGAAAATGTTCATACACATTAAATATGTTTGCGAAAATTTTCATCACCATTAAACATGTACACGAAAATGTTCATCAACATTAAATATGTTTACGAAAATTTTAATCAACATTAAACATGTACACGAAAATTTTCATCAACATTAAATATGTTTACGAAAATATTCATTTCACATTAATCATGTAAACGAAAATGTTCATCAACATTAGACATGTACACGAAAATATTCATCAACATTAAGTATGGTTACGAAAATGTTTATCAATTTTAAATATGTTTACGAAAATGTTCATCAACATTTAATATGTTTACATCTACATTTAATATGTTTACGAAAATTTTCATCAACATTAATCATGTACACGAAAATGTTCATCAACATTAAATATGTTTACGAAAATTTTAATCAACATTAAACATGTACACGAAAATTTTCATCAACATTAAATATGTTTACGAAAATATTCATTTCACATTTATCCTGTAAACGAAAATGTTCATCAACATTAGACATGTACACGAAAATATTCATCAACATTAAGTATGGTTACGAAAATGTTTATCAATTTTAAATATGTTTACAAAAATGTTCATCAACATTTAATATGTTTACATCTACATTTAATATGTTTACGAAAATTTTCATCAACATTAATCATGTACACGAAAATGTTCATCAACATTAAATATGTTTACGAAAATTTTTATCAACATTAAACATGTACACGAAAATGTTCATCAACATTAAATATGTTTACGAAAATTTGCTTCAACATTAAACATGTACACGAAAATGTTCATCAAAATTAAATATGTTTGCGAAAATTTTCATCAACATTAAACATGTACACGAAAATGTTCACCAACATTAAATGTTTACGAAAATTTTCATCAACATTAAACATGTACACGAAATTGTTCATCAACATTAAATATGTTTACGAAAATTTTATTCAACATTAAACATGTACACGAAAATGTTCATCAACATTAAATATGTTTACGAAAATATTCATTTCACATTAAGCATGTAAACGAAAATGTTCATCAACATTAGACATGTACACGAAAATATTCATCAACATTAAGTATGGTTACAAAAATGTTTATCAATTTTAAATATGTTTACGAAAATGTTCATCAACATTTAATATGTTTACATCTACATTTAATATGTTTACGAAAATTTTCATCAACATTAAACATGTACACGAAAATGTTCATCAACATTAAATATATTTGCGAAAATTTTCATCAACATTACACTTGTACACGAAAATGTTCATCAACATTTAGTATGTTTACGAAAATTTTCATCAATATTAAATATGTTTACGAAAATTTTCATCAACATTTAATATGTTTACGAAAATTTTCATCAACGAAAGCATGTACACGAAAATGTTCATCAACATTAAATATGTTTGCGAAAATTTTCATCACCATTAAACATGTACACGAAAATGTTCATAAACATTAAATATGTTTACGAAAATTTTAATCAACATTAAACATGTACAGGAAAATTTTCATCAACATTAAATATGTTTACGAAAATATTCATTTCACATTAATAATGTAAACGAAAATGTTCATCAACATTAGACATGTACACGAAAATATTCATCAACATTAAGTATGGTTACGAAAATGTTCATCAACATTTAATATGTTTACGAAAAATTTCATCAACATTAAATATGTACACGAAAATGTGCATTAACATTAGACATGTACACGAAAATATTCATCAACATTAAGTATGGTTACGAAAATGTTCATCAACATTTAATATGTTTACGAAAAATTTCATCAACATTAAATATGTACACGAAAATGTGCATTAACATTAGACATGTACACGAAAATATTCATCAACATTAAGTATGTTTACGAAAATGTTTATCAATTTTAAATATGTTTACGAAAATGTTTATAAACAATAAACATGTTTACGAAAATGTTCATCAACATTTAATATGTTTACGAAAATTTTCATCAACATTAAACATGTACACGAAACTGTTCATCAACATTAAACATGTACACGAAAATGTTCATCAACATTAAATATGTTTACAAAATTTTTCATCAACATTAAACATGTACACGAAAATGTTCATCAACATTAAATATGTTTACGAAAATTTTCATCAACATTAAACATGTACACGAAAATGTTCATCAACATTTAATATGTTTACAAAAATTTTCATCAACATTAAACATGAACACGAAAATGTTCATCAACATTAAATGTTTACGAAAATGTTCATCAACATTAAACATGTACACGAAAATGTTCATCAACATTAAATATGTTTACGAAAATTTTCTTCAACATTAAACATGTACACGAAAATGTTCATCAAAATTAAATATGTTTGCGAAAATTTTCATCAACATTAAACATGTACACGAAAATGTTCATCAACATTAAAAATGTTTACGAAAATTTTAATCAACATTATACATGTACACGAAAATGTTCATCAACATTTAATATGTTTACAAAAATTTTCATCAACATTAAACATGTACACGAAAATGTTCATCAACATTAAATATGTTTACTAAGATTTTCATCAACATTAAACATGTACACGAAAATGTTCATCAACATTGAATATGTTTACAAAAATTTTCATTAACATTAAACATGTACACGAAAATGTTCATCAACATTAAATATGTTTACGAAAATTTTCATCAACATTAAATATGTTTACGAAAATTTTCATCAACATTAAACATGTACACGAAAATGTTCATCAACATTAAATATGTTTACAAAAATTTTCATCAACATTAAACATGTACATGAAAATGTTCATCAACATTAAATGTACACGAAAATGTTCATCAACATTAAACATGTACACGAAAATGTTCATCAACATTAAATATGTTTACAAAAATTTTCATCAACATTAAACATGTACACGAAAATGTTCATCAACATTAAATATGTTTACAAAAATTTTCATCAACATTAAACATGTACACGAAAATGTTCATCAACATTAAATGTTTACGAAAATTTTCATCAACATTAAACATGTACACGAAAATGTTCATCAACATTAAATATGTTTACAAAAATTTTCATCAACATTAAACATGTACACGAAAATGTTCATCAACATTAAATGTTTACGAAAATTTTCATCAACATTAAACATGTACACGAAAATGTTCATCAACATTAAATATGTTTACGAAAATTTTATTCAACATTAAACATGTACACGAAAATTTTCATCAACATTAAATATGTTTACGAAAATATTCATTTCACATTAAGCATGTAAACGAAAATGTTCATCAACATTAGACATGTACACGAAAATATTCATCAACATTAAGTATGGTTACAAAAATGTTTATCAATTTTAAATATGTTTACGAAAATGTTCATCAACATTTAATATGTTTACATCTACATTTAATATGTTTACGAAAATTTTCATCAACATTAAACATGTACACGAAAATGTTCATCAACATTAAATATGTTTGCGAAAATTTTCATCAACATTACACATGTGCACGAAAATGTTCATCAACATTTAGTATGTTTACGAAAATTTTCATCAATATTAAATATGTTTACGAAAATTTTCATCAACATTTAATGTTTACGAAAATTTTCATCAACGAAAGCATGTACACGAAAATGTTCATCAACATTAAATATGTTTGCGAAAATTTTCATCACCATTAAACATGTACACGAAAATGTTCATAAACATTAAATATGTTTACGAAAATTTTAATCAACATTAAACATGTACACAAAAATTTTAATCAACATTAAACATGTACACAAAAATTTTCATCAACATTAAATATGTTTACGAAAATATTCATTTCACATTAATAATGTAAACGAAAATGTTCATCAACATTAGACATGTACACGAAAACATTCATCAACATTCAGTATGGTTACGAAAATGTTTATCAATTTTAAATATGTTTACGAAAATGTTCATCAACATTAGACATGTACACGAAAATATTCATCAACATTAAGTATGGTTACGAAAATGTATATCAATTTTAAATATGTTTACGAAAATGTTGATCAACATTTAATATGTTTACGAAAATTTTCATCAACATTAAATATGTACAGGAAAATGTGCATTAACATTACACATGTACACGAAAATGTTCATCAACATTAAGTATGTTTACGAAAATGTTTATCAATTTTAAATATGTTTACGAAAATGTTTATAAACAATAAACATGTTTACGAAAATGTTCATCAACATTTAATATGTTTACGAAAATTTTCATCAACATTAAAAATGTACACGAAAATGTTCATCAACATTAAACATGTACACGAAAATGTTCATCAACATTAAATATGTTTACGAAAATTTTCATCACCATTAAACATGTACACGAAAATGTTCATCATTATTATATATGTTTACAAAAATTTTCATCAACATTAAACATGTACAGGAAAATGTTCATCAATGTTAAATATGTTTACGAAAATTTTCATGAGCATTGAATATGTTTACGCAAATTTTCATCAACATTTAATATGTTTACGAAAATTTTCATCAACATTTAACATGTACACAAAAAAGTTCATCAACATTAAATATGTTTACGAAGATTTTCATCAACATTGAACATGTACACGAAAATGTTCATCAACATTAAATATGTTTACGAAAATTTTCATCAACATTAATCATGTACACGAAAATGTTCATCAACATTAAATATGTTTACAAAAATTTTCATCAACATTAAACATGTACACGAAAATGTTCATCAACATTAAATGTTTACGAAAATTTTCATCAACATTAAACATGTACACGAAAATGTTCATCAACATTAAATATGTTTACGAAAATTTTAATCAACATTAAACATGTACACGAAAATTTTCATCAACATTAAATATGTTTACGAAAATATTCATTTCACATTAAGCATGTAAACGAAAATGTTTACCAACATTAGACATGTACACGAAAATATTCATCAACATTAAATATGGTTACAAAAATGTTTATCAATTTTAAATATGTTTACGAAAATGTTCATCAACATTTAATATGTTTACATCTACATTTAATATGTTTACGAAAATTTTCATCAACATAAAACATGTACACGAAAATGTTCATCAACATTAAATATGTTTGCGAAAATTTTCATCAACATTACACATGTACACGAAAATGTTCATCAACATTTAGTATGTTTACGAAAATGTTCATCAATATTAAATATGTTTACGAAAATTTTTATCAACATTTAATATGTTTACGAAAATTTTCATCAACGAAAGCATGTACACGAAAATGTTCATCAACATTAAATATGTTTGCGAAAATTTTCATCACCATTAAACATGTACACGAAAATGTTCATAAACATTAACAATGTAAACGAAAATGTTCATCAACATTAGACATGTACACGAAAATATTCATCAACATTAAGTATGGTTACGAAAATGTTTATAAATTTTAAATATGTGTACGAAAATGTTCATCAACATTAGACATGTACACGAAAATATTCATCAATATTAAGTATGGTTACGAAAATGTTTATCAATTTTAAATATGTTTACGAAAATGTTCATCAACATTTAATATGTTTACGAAAATTTTCATCAACATTAAATATGTACACGAAAATGTACATTAACATTAGACATGTACACGAAAATATTCATCAACATTAAGTATGTTTACGAAAATGTTTATCAATTTTAAATATGTTTACGAAAATGTTTATAAGCAATAAACATGTTTACGAAAATGTTCATCAACATTTAATATGTTTACGAAAATTTTCATCAACATTAAACATGTACACGAAACTGTTCATCAACATTAAACATGTACACGAAAATGTTCATCAACATTAAATATGTTTACAAAAATTTTCATCAACATTAAACATGTAAACGAAAATGTTAATCAACATTAAATATGTTTACAAAAATTTTCATCAACATTACACATGTACACGAAAATGTTCATCAACATTTAGTATGTTTACGAAAATTTTCATCAATATTAAATATGTTTACGAAAATTTTAATAAACATTTAATGTTTACGAAAATTTTCATCAACGAAAGCATGTACACGAAAATGTTCATCAACATTAAATATGTTTGCGAAAATTTTCATCACCATTAAACATGTACACGAAAATGTTCATAAACATTAAATATGTTTACGAAAATTTTAATCAACATTAAACATGTACACAAAAATTTTCATCAACATTAAATATGTTTACGAAAATATTCATTTCACAATAATGTAAACGAAAATGTTCATCAACATTAGACATGTACACGAAAACATTCATCAACATTCAGTATGGTTACGAAAATGTTTATCAATTTTAAATATGTTTACGAAAATGTTCATCAACATTAGACATGTACACGAAAATATTCATCAACATTAAGTATGGTTACGAAAATGTATATCAATTTTAAATATGTTTACGAAAATGTTGATCAACATTTAATATGTTTACGAAAATTTTCATCAACATTAAACATGTACACGAAAATGTTCATCAACATTAAATATATTTGCGAAAATTTTCATCAACATTACACTTGTACACGAAAATGTTCATCAACATTTAGTATGTTTACGAAAATTTTCATCAATATTAAATATGTTTACGAAAATTTTCATCAACATTTAATGTTTACGAAAATTTTCATCAACGAAAGCATGTACACGAAAATGTTCATCAACATTAAATATGTTTGCGAAAATTTTCATCACCATTAAACATGTACACGAAAATGTTCATAAACATTAAATATGTTTACGAAAATTTTAATCAACATTAAACATGTACAGGAAAATTTTCATCAACATTAAATATGTTTACGAAAATATTCATTTCACATTAATAATGTAAACGAAAATGTTCATCAACATTAGACATGTACACGAAAATATTCATCAACATTAAGTATGGTTACGAAAATGTTCATCAACATTTAATATGTTTACGAAAAATTTCATCAACATTAAATATGTACACGAAAATGTGCATTAACATTAGACATGTACACGAAAATATTCATCAACATTAAGTATGTTTACGAAAATGTTTATCAATTTTAAATATGTTTACGAAAATGTTTATAAACAATAAACATGTTTACGAAAATGTTCATCAACATTTAATATGTTTACGAAAATTTTCATCAACATTAAACATGTACACGAAACTGTTCATCAACATTAAACATGTACACGAAAATGTTCATCAACATTAAATATGTTTACAAAAATTTTCATCAACATTAAACATGTACACGAAAATGTTCATCAACATTAAATATGTTTACGAAAATTTTCATCAACATTAAACATGTACACGAAAATGTTCATCAACATTTAATATGTTTACAAAAATTTTCATCAACATTAAACATGAACACGAAAATGTTCATCAACATTAAATGTTTACGAAAATGTTCATCAACATTAAACATGTACACGAAAATGTTCATCAACATTAAATATGTTTACGAAAATTTTCTTCAACATTAAACATGTACACGAAAATGTTCATCAAAATTAAATATGTTTGCGAAAATTTTCATCAACATTAAACATGTACACGAAAATGTTCATCAACATTAAAAATGTTTACGAAAATTTTAATCAACATTATACATGTACACGAAAATGTTCATCAACATTAAATGTTTACGAAAATTTTCATCAACATTAAACATGTACACGAAAATGTTCATCAACATTAAATATGTTTACGAAGATTTTCATCAACATTAAACATGTACACGAAAATGTTCATCAACATTGAATATGTTTACAAAAATTTTCATTAACATTAAACATGTACACGAAAATGTTCATCAACATTAAATATGTTTACGAAAATTTTCATCAACATTAAATATGTTTACGAAAATTTTCATCAACATTAAACATGTACACGAAAATGTTCATCAACATTAAATATGTTTACAAAAATTTTCATCAACATTAAACATGTACATGAAAATGTTCATCAACATTAAATGTACACGAAAATGTTCATCAACATTAAACATGTACACGAAAATGTTCATCAACATTAAATATGTTTACAAAAATTTTCATCAACATTAAACATGTACACGAAAATGTTCATCAACATTAAATATGTTTACAAAAATTTTCATCAACATTAAACATGTACACGAAAATGTTCATCAACATTAAATGTTTACGAAAATTTTCATCAACATTAAACATGTACACGAAAATGTTCATCAACATTAAATATGTTTACAAAAATTTTCATCAACATTAAACATGTACACGAAAATGTTCATCAACATTAAATGTTTACGAAAATTTTCATCAACATTAAACATGTACACGAAAATGTTCATCAACATTAAATATGTTTACGAAAATTTTATTCAACATTAAACATGTACACGAAAATTTTCATCAACATTAAATATGTTTACGAAAATATTCATTTCACATTAAGCATGTAAACGAAAATGTTCATCAACATTAGACATGTACACGAAAATATTCATCAACATTAAGTATGGTTACAAAAATGTTTATCAATTTTAAATATGTTTACGAAAATGTTCATCAACATTTAATATGTTTACATCTACATTTAATATGTTTACGAAAATTTTCATCAACATTAAACATGTACACGAAAATGTTCATCAACATTAAATATGTTTGCGAAAATTTTCATCAACATTACACATGTACACGAAAATGTTCATCAACATTTAGTATGTTTACGAAAATTTTCATCAATATTAAATATGTTTACGAAAATTTTCATCAACATTTAATGTTTACGAAAATTTTCATCAACGAAAGCATGTACACGAAAATGTTCATCAACATTAAATATGTTTGCGAAAATTTTCATCACCATTAAACATGTACACGAAAATGTTCATAAACATTAAATATGTTTACGAAAATTTTAATCAACATTAAACATGTACACAAAAATTTTAATCAACATTAAACATGTACACAAAAATTTTCATCAACATTAAATATGTTTACGAAAATATTCATTTCACATTAATAATGTAAACGAAAATGTTCATCAACATTAGACATGTACACGAAAACATTCATCAACATTCAGTATGGTTACGAAAATGTTTATCAATTTTAAATATGTTTACGAAAATGTTGATCAACATTTAATATGTTTACGAAAATTTACATCAACATTAAATATGTACAGGAAAATGTGCATTAACATTACACATGTACACGAAAATGTTCATCAACATTAAGTATGTTTACGAAAATGTTTATCAATTTTAAATATGTTTACGAAAATGTTTATAAACAATAAACATGTTTACGAAAATGTTCATCAACATTTAATATGTTTACGAAAATTTTCATCAACATTAAAAATGTACACGAAAATGTTCATCAACATTAAACATGTACACGAAAATGTTCATCAACATTAAATATGTTTACGAAAATTTTCATCACCATTAAACATGTACACGAAAATGTTCATCATTATTATATATGTTTACAAAAATTTTCATCAACATTAAACATGTACAGGAAAATGTTCATCAATGTTAAATATGTTTACGAAAATTTTCATGAGCATTGAATATGTTTACGCAAATTTTCATCAACATTTAATATGTTTACGAAAATTTTCATCAACATTTAACATGTACACAAAAAAGTTCATCAACATTAAATATGTTTACGAAGATTTTCATCAACATTGAACATGTACACGAAAATGTTGATCAACATTAAATATGTTTACGAAAATTTTCATCAACATTAATCATGTACACGAAAATGTTCATCAACATTAAATATGTTTACAAAAATTTTCATCAACATTAAACATGTACACGAAAATGTTCATCAACATTAAATGTTTACGAAAATTTTCATCAACATTAAACATGTACACGAAAATGTTCATCAACATTAAATATGTTTACGAAAATTTTAATCAACATTAAACATGTACACGAAAATTTTCATCAACATTAAATATGTTTACGAAAATATTCATTTCACATTAAGCATGTAAACGAAAATGTTTACCAACATTAGACATGTACACGAAAATATTCATCAACATTAAGTATGGTTACAAAAATGTTTATCAATTTTAAATATGTTTACGAAAATGTTCATCAACATTTAATATGTTTACATCTACATTTAATATGTTTACGAAAATTTTCATCAACATAAAACATGTACACGAAAATGTTCATCAACATTAAATATGTTTGCGAAAATTTTCATCAACATTATACATGTACACGAAAATGTTCATCAACATTTAGTATGTTTACGAAAATTTTCATCAATATTAAATATGTTTACGAAAATTTTTATCAACATTTAATATGTTTACGAAAATTTTCATCAACGAAAGCATGTACACGAAAATGTTCATCAACATTAAATATGTTTGCGAAAATTTTCATCACCATTAAACATGTACACGAAAATGTTCATAAACATTAACAATGTAAACGAAAATGTTCATCAACATTAGACATGTACACGAAAATATTCATCAACATTAAGTATGGTTACGAAAATGTTTATAAATTTTAAATATGTGTACGAAAATGTTCATCAACATTAGACATGTACACGAAAATATTCATCAACATTAAGTATGGTTACGAAAATGTTTATAAATTTTAAATATGTTTACGAAAATGTTCATCAACATTTAATATGTTTACGAAAATTTTCATCAACATTAAATATGTACACGAAAATGTACATTAACATTAGACATGTACACGAAAATATTCATCAACATTAAGTATGTTTACGAAAATGTTTATCAATTTTAAATATGTTTACGAAAATGTTTATAAGCAATAAACATGTTTACGAAAATGTTCATCAACATTTAATATGTTTACGAAAATTTTCATCAACATTAAACATGTACACGAAACTGTTCATCAACATTAAACATGTACACGAAAATGTTCATCAACATTAAATATGTTTACAAAAATTTTCATCAACATTAAACATGTACACGAAAATGTTAATCAACATTAAATATGTTTACAAAAATTTTCATCAACATTACACATGTACACGAAAATGTTCATCAACATTTAGTATGTTTACGAAAATTTTCATCAATATTAAATATGTTTACGAAAATTTTCATCAACATTTAATGTTTACGAAAATTTTCATCAACGAAAGCATGTACACGAAAATGTTCATCAACATTAAATATGTTTGCGAAAATTTTCATCACCATTAAACATGTACACGAAAATGTTCATAAACATTAAATATGTTTACGAAAATTTTAATCAACATTAAACATGTACACAAAAATTTTCATCAACATTTAATATGTTTACGAAAATATTCATTTCACAATAATGTAAACGAAAATGTTCATCAACATTAGACATGTACACGAAAACATTCATCAACATTCAGTATGGTTACGAAAATGTTTATCAATTTTAAATATGTTTACGAAAATGTTGATCAACATTTAATATGTTTACGAAAATTTTCATCAACATTAAATATGTACAGGAAAATGTGCATTAACATTAGACATGTACACGAAAATATTCATCAACATTAAGTATGTTTACGAAAATGTTTATCAATTTTAAATATGTTTACGAAAATGTTTATAAACAATAAACATGTTTACGAAAATGTTCATCAACATTTAATATGTTTACGAAAATTTTCATCAACATTAAATATGTACACGAAAATGTACATTAACATTAGACATGTACACGAAAATATTCATCAACGTTAAGTATGTTTACGAAAATGTTTATCAATTTTAAATATGTTTACGAAAATGTTTATAAACAATAAACATGTTTACGAAAATGTTCATCAACATTAAACATGTACACGAAACTGTTCATCAACATTAAACATGTACACGAAAATGTTCATCAACATTAAATATGTTTACAAAAATTTTCCTCAACATTAAACATGTACACGAAAATGTTCATCAACATTAAATATGTTTACAAAAATTTTCATCAACATTACACATGTACACGAAAATGTTCATCAACATTTAGTATGTTTACGAAAATTTTCATCAATATTAAATATGTTTACGAAAATTTTCATCAACATTTAATGTTTACGAAAATTTTCATCAACGAAAGCATGTACACGAAAATGTTCATCAACATTAAATATGTTTGCGAAAATTTTCATCACCATTAAACATGTACACGAAAATGTTCATAAACATTAAATATGTTTACGAAAATTTTAATCAACATTAAACATGTACACAAAAATTTTCATCAACATTAAATATGTTTACGAAAATATTCATTTCACAATAATGTAAACGAAAATGTTCATCAACATTAGACATGTACACGAAAATATTCATCAACATTAAGTATGTTTACGAAAATGTTTATCAATTTTAAATATGTTTACGAAAATGTTTATAAACAATAAACATGTTTACGAAAATGTTCATCAACATTTAATATGTTTACGAAAATTTTCATCAACATTAAAAATGTACACGAAAATGTTCATCAACATTAAACATGTACACGAAAATGTTCATCAACATTAAATATGTTTACGAAAATTTTCATCACCATTAAACATGTACACGAAAATGTTCATCATTATTAAATATGTTTACAAAAATTTTCATCAACATTAAACATGTACAGGAAAATGTTCATCAATGTTAAATATGACTACGAAAATTTTCATGAGCATTAAATATGTTTACGCAAATTTTCATCAACATTTAATATGTTTACGAAAATTTTCATCAACATTTAACATGTACACAAAAAAGTTCATCAACATTAAATATGTTTACGAAGATTTTCATCAACATTAAACATGTACACGAAAATGTTCATCAACATTAAATATGTTTACGAAAATTTTCATCAACATTAAATATGTTTACGAAAATTTTCATCACCATTAAACATGTACACGAAAATATTCATCATTATTAAATATGTTTACAAAAATTTTCATCAACATTAAACATGTACAGGAAAATGTTTTTCAATGTTAAATATGATTACGAAAATTTTCATGAGCATTAAATATGTTTACGCAAATTTTCATCAACATTTAATATGTTTACGAAAATTTTCATCAACATTTAACATGTACACAAAAAAGTTCATCAACATTAAATATGTTTACGAAGATTTTCATCAACATTAAACATGTACACGAAAATGTTCATCAACATTAAATATGTTTACGAAAATTTTCATCAACATTAATCATGTACACGAAAATGTTCATCAACATTAAATGTGTTTACAAAAATTTTCATCAACATTAAACATGTACACGAAAATGTTCATCAACATTAAATGTTTACGAAAATTTTCATCAACATTAAACATGTACACGAAAATGTTCATCAACATTAAATATGTTTACGAAAATTTTAATCAACATTAAACATGTACACGAAAATTTTCATCAACATTAAATATGTTTACGAAAATATTCATTTCACATTAAGCATGTAAACGAAAATGTTTACCAACATTAGACATGTACACGAAAATATTCATCAACATTAAGTATGGTTACAAAAATGTTTATCAATTTTAAATATGTTTACGAAAATGTTCATCAACATTTAATATGTTTACATCTACATTTAATATGTTTACGAAAATTTTCATCAACATAAAACATGTACACGAAAATGTTCATCAACATTAAATATGTTTGCGAAAATTTTCATCAACATTACACATGTACACGAAAATGTTCATCAACATTTAGTATGTTTACGAAAATTTTCATCAATATTAAATATGTTTACGAAAATTTTCATCAACATTTAATATGTTTACGAAAATTTTCATCAACGAAAGCATGTACACGAAAATGTTCATCAACATTAAATATGTTTGCGAAAATTTTCATCACCATTAAACATGTACACGAAAATGTTCATCAACATTAAATATGTTTACGAAAATTTTAATCAACATTAAACATGTACACGAAAATTTTCATCAACATTAAATATGTTTACGAAAATATTCATTTCACATTAATAATGTAAAAAAAATGTTCATCAACATTAGACATGTACACGAAAATATTCATCAACATTACGTATGGTTACGAAAATGTTTATCAATTTTAAATATGTTTACGAAAATGTTCATCAACATTTAATATGTTTACGAAAATTTTCATCAACATTAAATATGTACACGAAAATGTACATTAACATTAGACATGTACACGAAAATATTCATCAACATTAAGTATGTTTACGAAAATGTTTATCAATTTTAAATATGTTTACGAAAATGTTTATAAACAATAAACATGTTTACGAAAATGTTCATCAACATTTAATATGTTTACGAAAATTTTCATCAACATTAAACATGTACACGAAACTGTTCATCAACATTAAACATGTACACGAAAATGTTCATCAACATTAAATATATTTACGAAAATTTTCATCACCATTAAACATGTACACGAAAATGTTCATCATTATTAAATATGTTTACAAAAATTTTCATCAACATTAAACATGTACAGGAAAATGTTCATCAATGTTAAATATGATTACGAAAATTTTCATGAGCATTAAATATGTTTACGCAAATTTTCATCAACATTTAATATGTTTACGAAAATTTTCATCAACATTTAACATGTACACAAAAAAGTTCATCAACATTAAATATGTTTACGAAGATTTTCATCAACATTAAACATGTACACGAAAATGTTCATCAACATTAAATATGTTTACGAAAATTTTCATCAACATTAAACATGTACACGAAAATGTTCATCAACATTAGACATGTACACGAAAATATTCATCAACATTAAGTATGGTTACGAAAATGTATATCAATTTTAAATATGTTTACGAAAATTTTCATCAACATTAAATATGTACAGGAAAATGTGCATTAACATTAGACATGTACACGAAAATATTCATCAACATTAAGTATGTTTACGAAAATGTTTATCAATTTTAAATATGTTTACGAAAATGTTTATAAACAATAAACATGTTTACGAAAATGTTCATCAACATTTAATATGTTTACGAAAATTTTCATCAACATTAAAAATGTACACGAAAATGTTCATCAGCATTAAACATGTACACGAAAATGTTCATCAACATTAAATATGTTTACGAAAATTTTCATCACCATTAAACATGTACACGAAAATGTTCATCATTATTAAATATGTTTACAAAAATTTTCATCAACATTAAACATGTACAGGAAAATGTTCATCAATGTTAAATATGATTACGAAAATTTTCATGAGCATTAAATATGTTTACGCAAATTTTCATCAACATTTAATATGTTTACGAAAATTTTCATCAACATTTAACATGTACACAAAAAAGTTCATCAACATTAAATATGTTTACGAAGATTTTCATCAACATTAAACATGTACACGAAAATGTTCATCAACATTAAATATGTTTACGAAAATTTTCATCAACATAAATCATGTACACGAAAATGTTCATCAACATTAAATATGCTTACAAAAATTTTCATCAACATTAAACATGTACACGAAAATGTTCATCAACATTAAATGTTTACGAAAATTTTCATCAACATTAAACATGTACACGAAAATGTTCATCAACATTAAATATGTTTACGAAAATTTTAATCAACATTAAACATGTACACGAAAATTTTCATCAACATTAAATATGTTTACGAAAATATTCATTTCACATTAAGCATGTAAACGAAAATGTTTACCAACATTAGACATGTACACGAAAATATTCATCAACATTAAGTATGGTTACAAAAATATTTATCAATTTTAAATATGTTTACGAAAATGTTCATCAACATTTAATATGTTTACATCTACATTTAATATGTTTACGAAAATTTTCATCAACATAAAACATGTACATGAAAATGTTCATCAACATTAAATATGTTTGCGAAAATTTTCATCAACATTACACATGTACACGAAAATGTTCATCAACATTTAGTATGTTTACGAAAATTTTCATCAATATTAAATATGTTTACGAAAATTTTCATCAACATTTAATATGTTTACGAAAATTTTCATCAACGAAAGCATGTACACGAAAATGTTCATCAACATTAAATATGTTTGCGAAAATTTTCATCACCATTAAACATGTACACGAAAATGTTCATAAACATTAAATATGTTTACGAAAATTTTAATCAACATTAAACATGTACACGAAAATTTTCATCAACATTAAATATGTTTATGAAAATATTCATTTCACATTAATAATGTAAAAAAAATGTTCATCAACATTAGACATGTACACGAAAATATTCATCAACATTACGTATGGTTACGAAAATGTTTATCAATTTTAAATATGTTTACGAAAATGTTCATCAACATTTAATATGTTTACGAAAATTTTCATCAACATTAAATATGTACACGAAAATGTACATTAACATTAGACATGTACACGAAAATATTCATCAACATTAAGTATGTTTACGAAAATGTTTATCAATTTTAAATATGTTTACGAAAATGTTTATAAACAATAAACATGTTTACGAAAATGTTCATCAACATTTAATATGTTTACGAAAATTTTCATCAACATTAAACATGTACACGAAACTGTTCATCAACATTAAACATGTACACGAAAATGTTCATCAACATTAAATATGTTTACGAAAATTTTCATCACCATTAAACATGTACACGAAAATGTTCATCATTATTAAATATGTTTACAAAAATTTTCATCAACATTAAACATGTACAGGAAAATGTTCATCAATGTTAAATATGATTACGAAAATTTTCATGAGCATTAAATATGTTTACGCAAATTTTCATCAACATTTAATATGTTTACGAAAATTTTCATCAACATTTAACATGTACACAAAAAAGTTCATCAACATTAAATATGTTTACGAAGATTTTCATCAACATTAAACATGTACACGAAAATGTTCATCAACATTAAATATGTTTACGAAAATTTTCATCAACATTAAACATGTACACGAAAATGTTCATCAACATTAGACATGTACACGAAAATATTCATCAACATTAAGTATGGTTACGAAAATGTATATCAATTTTAAATATGTTTACGAAAATTTTCATCAACATTAAATATGTACAGGAAAATGTGCATTAACATTAGACATGTACACGAAAATATTCATCAACATTAAGTATGTTTACGAAAATGTTTATCAATTTTAAATATGTTTACGAAAATGTTTATAAACAATAAACATGTTTACGAAAATGTTCATCAACATTTAATATGTTTACGAAAATTTTCATCAACATTAAAAATGTACACGAAAATGTTCATCAGCATTAAACATGTACACGAAAATGTTCATCAACATTAAATATGTTTACGAAAATTTTCATCACCATTAAACATGTACACGAAAATGTTCATCATTATTAAATATGTTTACAAAAATTTTCATCAACATTAAACATGTACAGGAAAATGTTCATCAATGTTAAATATGATTACGAAAATTTTCATGAGCATTAAATATGTTTACGCAAATTTTCATCAACATTTAATATGTTTACGAAAATTTTCATCAACATTTAACATGTACACAAAAAAGTTCATCAACATTAAATATGTTTACGAAGATTTTCATCAACATTAAACATGTACACGAAAATGTTCATCAACATTAAATATGTTTACGAAAATTTTCATCAACATTAATCATGTACACGAAAATGTTCATCAACATTAAATATGTTTACAAAAATTTTCATCAACATTAAACATGTACACGAAAATGTTCATCAACATTAAATGTTTACGAAAATTTTCATCAACATTAAACATGTACACGAAAATGTTCATCAACATTAAATATGTTTACGAAAATTTTAATCAACATTAAACATGTACACGAAAATTTTCATCAACATTAAATATGTTTACGAAAATATTCATTTCACATTAAGCATGTAAACGAAAATGTTTACCAACATTAGACATGTACACGAAAATATTCATCAACATTAAGTATGGTTAAAAAAATATTTATCAATTTTAAATATGTTTACGAAAATGTTCATCAACATTTAATATGTTTACATCTACATTTAATATGTTTACGAAAATTTTCATCAACATAAAACATGTACATGAAAATGTTCATCAACATTAAATATGTTTGCGAAAATTTTCATCAACATTACACATGTACACGAAAATGTTCATCAACATTTAGTATGTTTACGAAAATGTTCATCAATATTAAATATGTTTACGAAAATTTTCATCAACATTTAATATGTTTACGAAAATTTTCATCAACGAAAGCATGTACACGAAAATGTTCATCAACATTAAATATGTTTGCGAAAATTTTCATCACCATTAAACATGTACACGAAAATGTTCATAAACATTAAATATGTTTACGAAAATTTTAATCAACATTAAACATGTACACGAAAATTTTCATTTCACATTAATAATGTAAACGAAAATGTTCATCAACATTAGACATGTACACGAAAATATTCATCAACATTAAGTATGGTTACGAAAATGTTTATCAATTTTAAATATGTTTATGAAAATGTTCATCAACATTTAATATGTTTACGAAAATTTTCATCAACATTAAATATGTACACGAAAATGTACATTAACATTAGACATGTACACGAAAATATTCATCAACATTAAGTATGTTTACGAAAATGTTTATCAATTTTAAATATGTTTACGAAAATGTTTATAAACAATAAACATGTTTACGAAAATGTTCATCAACATTTAATATGTTTACGAAAATTTTCAACAACATTAAACATGTACACGAAACTGTTCATCAGCATTAAACATGTACACGAAAATGTTCATCAACATTAAATATGTTTACGAAAATTTTCATCACCATTAAACATGTACACGAAAATGTTCATCATTATTAAATATGTTTACAAAAATTTTCATCAACATTAAACATGTACAGGAAAATGTTCATCAATGTTAAATATGATTACGAAAATTTTCATGAGCATTAAATATGTTTACGCAAATTTTCATCAACATTTAATATGTTTACGAAAATTTTCATCAACATTTAACATGTACACAAAAAAGTTCATCAACATTAAATATGTTTACGAAGATTTTCATCAACATTAAACATGTACACGAAAATGTTCATCAACATTAAATATGTTTACGAAAATTTTCATCAACATTAAACATGTACACGAAAATGTTCATCAACATTAGACATGTACACGAAAATATTCATCAATATTAAGTATGGTTACGAAAATGTATATCAATTTTAAATATGTTTACGAAAATTTTCATCAACATTAAATATGTACAGGAAAATGTGCATTAACATTAGACATGTACACGAAAATATTCATCAACATTAAGTATGTTTACGAAAATGTTTATCAATTTTAAATATGTTTACGAAAATGTTTATAAACAATAAACATGTTTACGAAAATGTTCATCAACATTTAATATGTTTACGAAAATTTTCATCAACATTAAAAATGTACACGAAAATGTTCATCAGCATTAAACATGTACACGAAAATGTTCATCAACATTAAATATGTTTACGAAAATTTTCATCACCATTAAACATGTACACGAAAATGTTCATCATTATTAAATATGTTTACAAAAATTTTCATCAACATTAAACATGTACAGGAAAATGTTCATCAATGTAAAATATGATTACGAAAATTTTCATGAGCATTAAATATGTTTACGCAAATTTTCATCAACATTTAATATGTTTACGAAAATTTTCATCAACATTTAACATGTACACAAAAAAGTTCATCAACATTAAATATGTTTACGAAGATTTTCATCAACATTAAACATGTACACGAAAATGTTCATCAACATTGAATATGTTTACGAAAATTTTCATCAACATTAATCATGTACACGAAAATGTTCATCAACATTAAATATGTTTACAAAAATTTTCATCAACATTAAACATGTACACGAAAATGTTCATCAACATTAAATGTTTACGAAAATTTTCATCAACATTAAACATGTACACGAAAATGTTCATCAACATTAAATATGTTTACGAAAATTTTAATCAACATTAAACATGTACACGAAAATTTTCATCAACATTAAATATGTTTACGAAAATATTCATTTCACATTTAGCATGTAAACGAAAATGTTTACCAACATTAGACATGTACACGAAAATATTCATCAACATTAAGTATGGTTACAATAATGTTTATCAATTTTAAATATGTTTACGAAAATGTTCATCAACATTTAATATGTTTACATCTACATTTAATATGTTTACGAAAATTTTCATCAACATAAAACATGTACACGAAAATGTTCATCAACATTAAATATGTTTGCGAAAATTTTCATCAACATTACACATGTACACGAAAATGTTCATCAACATTTAGTATGTTTACGAAAATTTTCATCAATATTAAATATGTTTACGAAAATTTTCATCAACATTTAATATGTTTACGAAAATTTTCATCAACGAAAGCATGTACACGAAAATGTTCATCAACATTAAATATGTTTGCGAAAATTTTCATCACCATTAAACATGTACACGAAAATGTTCATAAACATTAAATATGTTTACGAAAATTTTAATCAACATTAATCATGTACACGAAAATGTTCATCAACATTAAATATGTTTACAAAAATTTTCATCAACATTAAACATGTACACGAAAATGTTCATCAACATTAAATGTTTACGAAAATTTTCATCAACATTAAACATGTACACGAAAATGTTCATCAACATTAAATATGTTTACGAAAATTTTAATCAACATTAAACATGTACACGAAAATTTTCATCAACATTAAATATGTTTACGAAAATATTCATTTCACATTTAGCATGTAAACGAAAATGTTTACCAACATTAGACATGTACACGAAAATATTCATCAACATTAAGTATGGTTACAATAATGTTTATCAATTTTAAATATGTTTACGAAAATGTTCATCAACATTTAATATGTTTACATCTACATTTAATATGTTTACGAAAATTTTCATCAACATAAAACATGTACACGAAAATGTTCATCAACATTAAATATGTTTGCGAAAATTTTCATCAACATTACACATGTACACGAAAATGTTCATCAACATTTAGTATGTTTACGAAAATTTTCATCAATATTAAATATGTTTACGAAAATTTTCATCAACATTTAATATGTTTACGAAAATTTTCATCAACGAAAGCATGTACACGAAAATGTTCATCAACATTAAATATGTTTGCGAAAATTTTCATCACCATTAAACATGTACACGAAAATGTTCATAAACATTAAATATGTTTACGAAAATTTTAATCAACATTAAACATGTACACGAAAATTTTCATCAACATTAAATATGTTTACGAAAATATTCATTTCACATTAATAATGTAAACGAAAATGTTCATCAACATTAGACATGTACACGAAAATATTCATCAACATTAAGTATGGTTACGAAAATGTTTATAAATTTTAAATATGTTTACGAAAATGTTCATCAACATTTAATATGTTTACGAAAATTTTCATCAACATTAAACATGTACACGAAACTGTTCATCAACATTAAACATGTACACGAAAATGTTCATCAACATTACATATGTTTACGAAAATTTTCATCACCATTAAACATGTACACGAAAATGTTCATCATTATTAAATATGTTTACAAAAATTTTCATCAACATTAAACATGTACAGGAAAATGTTCATCAATGTTAAATATGATTACGAAAATTTTCATGAGCATTAAATATGTTTACGCAAATTTTCATCAACATTTAATATGTTTACGAAAATTTTCATCAACATTTAACATGTACACAAAAAAGTTCATCAACATTAAATATGTTTACGAAGATTTTCATCAACATTAAACATGTACACGAAAATGTTCATCAACATTAAATATGTTTACGAAAATTTTCATCAACATTAAACATGTACACGAAAATGTTCATCAACATTAAATATGTTTACGAAAATTTTCTTCAACATTAAACATGTACACGAAAATGTTCATCAAAATTAAATATGTTTGCGAAAATTTTCATCAACATTAAACATGTACACGAAAATGTTCAACATTAAAAATGTTTACGAAAATTTTATTCAACATTAAACATGTACACGAAAATGTTCATCAACATTAAATATGTTTACAAAAATTTTCATCAACATTAAACATGTACACGAAAATGTTCATCAACATTAAATATGTTTACGAAGATTTTCATCAACATTAAACATGTACACGAAAATGTTCATCAACATTAAATATGTTTACGAAGATTTTCATCAACATTAAACATGTACACGAAAATGTTCATCAACATTAAATATGTTTACGAAAATTTTCATCAACATTAAATATGTTTACGAAAATTTTCATCACCATTAAACATGTACACGAAAATATTCATCATTATTAAATATGTTTACAAAAATTTTCATCAACATTAAACATGTACAGGAAAATGTTTTTCAATGTTAAATATGATTACGAAAATTTTCATGAGCATTAAATATGTTTACGCAAATTTTCATCAACATTTAATATGTTTACGAAAATTTTCATCAACATTTAACATGTACACAAAAAAGTTCATCAACATTAAATATGTTTACGAAGATTTTCATCAACATTAAACATGTACACGAATATGTTCATCAACATTAAATATGTTTACGAAAATTTTCATCAACATTTAATGTTTACAAAATTTTCATCAACATAAAGCATGTACACGAAAATGTTCATACACATTAAATATGTTTGCGAAAATTTTCATCACCATTAAACATGTACACGAAAATGTTCATCAACATTTAATATGTTTACGAAAATTTTCATCAACATTAAATATGTTTACGAAAATTTTCATCGACATTAAACATGTACACGAAAATATTCATCAACATTAAATATGTTTACAAAAATTTTCATCAATATTAAATATGTTTACGAAAATTTTCATCAACATTTAATGTTTACAAAATTTTCATCAACATTAAGCATGTACACGAAAATGTTCATCAACATTAAATATGTTTACGAAAATTTTCATCAACATTAAACATGTACACGAAAATGTTCATCAACATTAAATGTTTACGAAAATTTTCATCAACATTAAACATGTACACGAAAATGTTCATCAACATTAAATATGTTTACGAAAATTTTAATCAACATTAAACATGTACACGAAAATTTTCATCAACATTAAATATGTTTACGAAAATATTCATTTCACATTAAGCATGTAAACGAAAATGTTTACCAACATTAGACATGTACACGAAAATATTCATCAACATTAAGTATGGTTACAAAAATATTTATCAATTTTAAATATGTTTACGAAAATGTTCATCAACATTTAATATGTTTACATCTACATTTAATATGTTTACGAAAATTTTCATCAACATAAAACATGTACATGAAAATGTTCATCAACATTAAATATGTTTGCGAAAATTTTCATCAACATTACACATGTACACGAAAATGTTCATCAACATTTAGTATGTTTACGAAAATGTTCATCAATATTAAATATGTTTACGAAAATTTTCATCAACATTTAATATGTTTACGAAAATTTTCATCAACGAAAGCATGTACACGAAAATGTTCATCAACATTAAATATGTTTGCGAAAATTTTCATCACCATTAAACATGTACACGAAAATGTTCATAAACATTAAATATGTTTACGAAAATTTTAATCAACATTAAACATGTACACGAAAATTTTCATTTCACATTAATAATGTAAACGAAAATGTTCATCAACATTAGACATGTACACGAAAATATTCATCAACATTAAGTATGGTTACGAAAATGTTTATCAATTTTAAATATGTTTATGAAAATGTTCATCAACATTAGACATGTACACGAAAATATTCATCAACATTAAGTATGGTTACGAAAATGTTTATCAATTTTAAATATGTTTATGAAAATGTTCATCAACATTTAATATGTTTACGAAAATTTTCATCAACATTAAATATGTACACGAAAATGTACATTAACATTAGACATGTACACGAAAATATTCATCAACATTAAGTATGTTTACGAAAATGTTTATCAATTTTAAATATGTTTACGAAAATGTTTATAAACAATAAACATGTTTACGAAAATGTTCATCAACATTTAATATGTTTACGAAAATTTTCAACAACATTAAACATGTACACGAAACTGTTCATCAGCATTAAACATGTACACGAAAATGTTCATCAACATTAAATATGTTTACGAAAATTTTCATCACCATTAAACATGTACACGAAAATGTTCATCATTATTAAATATGTTTACAAAAATTTTCATCAACATTAAACATGTACAGGAAAATGTTCATCAATGTTAAATATGATTACGAAAATTTTCATGAGCATTAAATATGTTTACGCAAATTTTCATCAACATTTAATATGTTTACGAAAATTTTCATCAACATTTAACATGTACACAAAAAAGTTCATCAACATTAAATATGTTTACGAAGATTTTCATCAACATTAAACATGTACACGAAAATGTTCATCAACATTAAATATGTTTACGAAAATTTTCATCAACATTAAACATGTACACGAAAATGTTCATCAACATTAGACATGTACACGAAAATATTCATCAACATTAAGTATGGTTACGAAAATGTATATCAATTTTAAATATGTTTACGAAAATTTTCATCAACATTAAATATGTACAGGAAAATGTGCATTAACATTAGACATGTACACGAAAATATTCATCAACATTAAGTATGTTTACGAAAATGTTTATCAATTTTAAATATGTTTACGAAAATGTTTATAAACAATAAACATGTTTACGAAAATGTTCATCAACATTTAATATGTTTACGAAAATTTTCATCAACATTAAAAATGTACACGAAAATGTTCATCAGCATTAAACATGTACACGAAAATGTTCATCAACATTAAATATGTTTACGAAAATTTTCATCACCATTAAACATGTACACGAAAATGTTCATCATTATTAAATATGTTTACAAAAATTTTCATCAACATTAAACATGTACAGGAAAATGTTCATCAATGTAAAATATGATTACGAAAATTTTCATGAGCATTAAATATGTTTACGCAAATTTTCATCAACATTTAATATGTTTACGAAAATTTTCATCAACATTTAACATGTACACAAAAAAGTTCATCAACATTAAATATGTTTACGAAGATTTTCATCAACATTAAACATGTACACGAAAATGTTCATCAACATTGAATATGTTTACGAAAATTTTCATCAACATTAATCATGTACACGAAAATGTTCATCAACATTAAATATGTTTACAAAAATTTTCATCAACATTAAACATGTACACGAAAATGTTCATCAACATTAAATGTTTACGAAAATTTTCATCAACATTAAACATGTACACGAAAATGTTCATCAACATTAAATATGTTTACGAAAATTTTAATCAACATTAAACATGTACACGAAAATTTTCATCAACATTAAATATGTTTACGAAAATATTCATTTCACATTTAGCATGTAAACGAAAATGTTTACCAACATTAGACATGTACACGAAAATATTCATCAACATTAAGTATGGTTACAATAATGTTTATCAATTTTAAATATGTTTACGAAAATGTTCATCAACATTTAATATGTTTACATCTACATTTAATATGTTTACGAAAATTTTCATCAACATAAAACATGTACACGAAAATGTTCATCAACATTAAATATGTTTGCGAAAATTTTCATCAACATTACACATGTACACGAAAATGTTCATCAACATTTAGTATGTTTACGAAAATTTTCATCAATATTAAATATGTTTACGAAAATTTTCATCAACATTTAATATGTTTACGAAAATTTTCATCAACGAAAGCATGTACACGAAAATGTTCATCAACATTAAATATGTTTGCGAAAATTTTCATCACCATTAAACATGTACACGAAAATGTTCATAAACATTAAATATGTTTACGAAAATTTTAATCAACATTAATCATGTACACGAAAATGTTCATCAACATTAAATATGTTTACAAAAATTTTCATCAACATTAAACATGTACACGAAAATGTTCATCAACATTAAATGTTTACGAAAATTTTCATCAACATTAAACATGTACACGAAAATGTTCATCAACATTAAATATGTTTACGAAAATTTTAATCAACATTAAACATGTACACGAAAATTTTCATCAACATTAAATATGTTTACGAAAATATTCATTTCACATTTAGCATGTAAACGAAAATGTTTACCAACATTAGACATGTACACGAAAATATTCATCAACATTAAGTATGGTTACAATAATGTTTATCAATTTTAAATATGTTTACGAAAATGTTCATCAACATTTAATATGTTTACATCTACATTTAATATGTTTACGAAAATTTTCATCAACATAAAACATGTACACGAAAATGTTCATCAACATTAAATATGTTTGCGAAAATTTTCATCAACATTACACATGTACACGAAAATGTTCATCAACATTTAGTATGTTTACGAAAATTTTCATCAATATTAAATATGTTTACGAAAATTTTCATCAACATTTAATATGTTTACGAAAATTTTCATCAACGAAAGCATGTACACGAAAATGTTCATCAACATTAAATATGTTTGCGAAAATTTTCATCACCATTAAACATGTACACGAAAATGTTCATAAACATTAAATATGTTTACGAAAATTTTAATCAACATTAAACATGTACACGAAAATTTTCATCAACATTAAATATGTTTACGAAAATATTCATTTCACATTAATAATGTAAACGAAAATGTTCATCAACATTAGACATGTACACGAAAATATTCATCAACATTAAGTATGGTTACGAAAATGTTTATAAATTTTAAATATGTTTACGAAAATGTTCATCAACATTTAATATGTTTACGAAAATTTTCATCAACATTAAACATGTACACGAAACTGTTCATCAACATTAAACATGTACACGAAAATGTTCATCAACATTACATATGTTTACGAAAATTTTCATCACCATTAAACATGTACACGAAAATGTTCATCATTATTAAATATGTTTACAAAAATTTTCATCAACATTAAACATGTACAGGAAAATGTTCATCAATGTTAAATATGATTACGAAAATTTTCATGAGCATTAAATATGTTTACGCAAATTTTCATCAACATTTAATATGTTTACGAAAATTTTCATCAACATTTAACATGTACACAAAAAAGTTCATCAACATTAAATATGTTTACGAAGATTTTCATCAACATTAAACATGTACACGAAAATGTTCATCAACATTAAATATGTTTACGAAAATTTTCATCAACATTAAACATGTACACGAAAATGTTCATCAACATTAAATATGTTTACGAAAATTTTCTTCAACATTAAACATGTACACGAAAATGTTCATCAAAATTAAATATGTTTGCGAAAATTTTCATCAACATTAAACATGTACACGAAAATGTTCAACATTAAAAATGTTTACGAAAATTTTATTCAACATTAAACATGTACACGAAAATGTTCATCAACATTAAATATGTTTACAAAAATTTTCATCAACATTAAACATGTACACGAAAATGTTCATCAACATTAAATATGTTTACGAAGATTTTCATCAACATTAAACATGTACACGAAAATGTTCATCAACATTAAATATGTTTACGAAGATTTTCATCAACATTAAACATGTACACGAAAATGTTCATCAACATTAAATATGTTTACGAAAATTTTCATCAACATTAAATATGTTTACGAAAATTTTCATCACCATTAAACATGTACACGAAAATATTCATCATTATTAAATATGTTTACAAAAATTTTCATCAACATTAAACATGTACAGGAAAATGTTTTTCAATGTTAAATATGATTACGAAAATTTTCATGAGCATTAAATATGTTTACGCAAATTTTCATCAACATTTAATATGTTTACGAAAATTTTCATCAACATTTAACATGTACACAAAAAAGTTCATCAACATTAAATATGTTTACGAAGATTTTCATCAACATTAAACATGTACACGAATATGTTCATCAACATTAAATATGTTTACGAAAATTTTCATCAACATTTAATGTTTACAAAATTTTCATCAACATAAAGCATGTACACGAAAATGTTCATACACATTAAATATGTTTGCGAAAATTTTCATCACCATTAAACATGTACACGAAAATGTTCATCAACATTTAATATGTTTACGAAAATTTTCATCAACATTAAATATGTTTACGAAAATTTTCATCAACATTAAACATGTACACGAAAATATTCATCAACATTAAATATGTTTACAAAAATTTTCATCAATATTAAATATGTTTACGAAAATTTTCATCAACATTTAATGTTTACAAAATTTTCATCAACATTAAGCATGTACACGAAAATGTTCATACACATTAAATATGTTTGCGAAAATTTTCATCACCATTAAACATGTACACGAAAATGTTCATCAACATTAAATATGTTTACGAAAATTTTAATCAACATTAAACATGTACACGAAAATTTTCATCAATATTAAATATGTTTACGAAAATATTCATTTCACATTAATCATGTAAACGAAAATGTTCATCAACATTAGACATGTACACGAAAATATTCATCAACATTAAGTATGGTTACGAAAATGTTTATCAATTTTAAATATGTTTACGAAAATGTTCATCAACATTTAATATGTTTACATCTACATTTAATATGTTTACGAAAATTTTCATCAACATTAATCATGTACACGAAAATGTTCATCAACATTAAATATGTTTACGAAAATTTTAATCAACATTAAACATGTACACGAAAATTTTCATCAACATTAAATATGTTTACGAAAATATTCATTTCACATTTATCCTGTAAACGAAAATGTTCATCAACATTAGACATGTACACGAAAATATTCATGAACATTAAGTATGGTTACGAAAATGTTTATCAATTTTAAATATGTTTACGAAAATGTTCATCAACATTTAATATGTTTACATCTACATTTAATATGTTTACGAAAATTTTCATCAACATTAATCATGTACACGAAAATGTTCATCAACATTAAATATGTTTACGAAAATTTTTATCAACATTAAACATGTACACGAAAATGTTCATCAACATTAAATATGTTTACGAAAATTTTCTTCAACATTAAACATGTACACGAAAATGTTCATCAAAATTAAATATGTCTGCGAAAATTTTCATCAACATTAAACATGTACACGAAAATGTTCACCAACATTAAATGTTTACGAAAATTTTCATCAACATTAAACATGTACACGAAAATGTTCATCAACATTAAATATGTTTACGAAAATTTTATTCAACATTAAACATGTACACGAAAATGTTCATCAACATTAAATATGTTTACGAAAATATTCATTTCACATTAAGCATGTAAACGAAAATGTTCATCAACATTAGACATGTACACGAAAATATTCATCAACATTAAGTATGGTTACAAAAATGTTTTTCAATTTTAAATATGTTTACGAAAATGTTCATCAACATTTAATATGTTTACATCTACATTTAATATGTTAACGAAAATTTTCATCAACATTAAACATGTACACGAAAATGTTCATCAACATTAAATATGTTTGCGAAAATTTTCATCAACATTACACTTGTACACGAAAATGTTCATCAACATTTAGTATGTTTACGAAAATTTTCATCAATATTAAATATGTTTACGAAAATTTTCATCAACATTTAATATGTTTACGAAAATTTTCATCAACGAAAGCATGTACACGAAAATGTTCATCAACATTAAATATGTTTGCGAAAATTTTCATCACCATTAAACATGTACACGAAAATGTTCATAAACATTAAATATGTTTACGAAAATTTAATCAACATTAAACATGTACACGAAAATTTTCATCAACATTAAATATGTGTACGAAAATATTCATTTCACATTAATAATGTAAACGAAAATGTTCATCAACATTAGACATGTACACGAAAATATTCATCAACATTAAGTATGGTTACGAAAATGTTTATAAATTTTAAATATGTGTACGAAAATGTTCATCAACATCAGACATGTACACGAAAATATTCATCAACATTAAGTATGGTTACGAAAATGTTTATCAATTTTAAATATGTTTACGAAAATGTTCATCAACATTTAATATGTTTACGAAAATTTTCATCAACATTAAATATGTACACGAAAATGTTCATCAACATTAAATATGTTTACGAAGATTTTCATCAACATTAAACATGTACACGAAAATGTTCATCAACATTTAATATGTTTACGAAAATTTTCATCAACATTAAATATGTCTACGAAAATTTTCATCAACATTAAACATGTACACGAAAATGTTCATCAACATTAAATATGTTTACAAAAATTTTCATCAATATTAAATATGTTTACGAAAATTTTCATCAACATTTAATGTTTACAACATTTTCATCAACATTAAGCATGTACACGAAAATGTTCATACACATTAAATATGTTTGCGAAAATTTTCATCACCATTAAACATGTACACGAAAATATTCATCAACATTAAATATGTTTACGAAAATTTTAATCAACATTAAACATGTACACGAAAATTTTCATCAACATTAAATATGTTTACGAAAATATTCATTTCACATTAATCATGTAAACGAAAATGTTCATCAACATTAGACATGTACACGAAAATATTCATCAACATTAAGTATGGTTACGAAAATGTTTATCAATTTTAAATATGTTTACGAAAATGTTCATCAACATTTAATATGTTTACATCTACATTTAATATGTTTACGAAAATTTTCATCAACATTAATCATGTACACGAAAATGTTCATCAACATAAAATATGTTTACGAAAATTTTAATCAACATTAAACATGTACACGAAAATTTTCATCAACATTAAATATGTTAACGAAAATATTCATTTCACATTAATCCTGTAAACGAAAATGTTCATCAACATTAGACATGTACACGAAAATATTCATGAACATTAAGTATGGTTACGAAAATGTTTATCAACTTTAAATATGTTTACGAAAATGTTCATCAACATTTAATATGTTTACATCTACATTTAATATGTTTACGAAAATTTTCATCAACATTAATCATGTACACGAAAATGTTCATCAACATTAAATATGTTTACGAAAATTTTCATCAACATTAAACATGTAAACGAAAATGTTCATCAACATTAAATATGTTTACGAAAATTTTCTTCAACATTAAACATGTACACGAAAATGTTCATCAAAATTAAATATGTTTGCGAAAATTTTCATCAACATTAAACATGTACACGAAAATGTTCACCAACATTAAAAATGTTTACGAAAATTTTAATCAACATTAAACATGTACACGAATATGTTCATCGACATTAAATATGTTTACACAAATTTTCATCAACATTAAACATGTACACGAAAATTTTCATCAACATTAAATATGTTTACGAAAATATTCATTTCACATTAATCATGTAAACGAAAATGTTCATCAACATTAGACATGTACACGAAAATATTCATCAACATTAAGTATGGTTACGAAAATGTTTATCAATTTTAAATATGTTTACGAAAATGTTCATCAACATTAGACATGTACACGAGAATTTTCATCAACATTAAGTATGGTTACGAAAATGTTTATCAATTTTAAATATGTTTACGAAAATGTTCATCAACATTTAATATGTTTACGAAAATTTTCATCAACACTAAATATGTACACGAAAATGTGCATTAACATTAGACATGTACACGAAAATATTCATCAACATTAAGTATGTTTACGAAAATGTTTATCAATTTTAAATATGTTTACGAAATTGTTTATAAACAATAAAAATGTTTACGAAAATGTTCAACATTTAATATGTTTACGAAAATTTTCATCAACATTAAACATGAACCCGAAACTGTTCATCAACATTAAACATGTACACGAAAATGTTCATAAACATTAAATATGTTTACGAAAATTTTCATCATCATTAAACATGTACACGAAAATGTTCATCATTATTAAATATGTTTACAAAAATTTTCATAAACATTAAACATGTACAGGAAAATGTTCATCAATGTTAAATATGATTACGAAAATTTTCATGAGCATTAAATATGTTTACGAAAATTTTCATCAACATTTAATATGTTTACGAAAATTTTCATCAACATTTAACATGTACACAAAAAAGTTCATCAACATTAAATATGTTTACGAAGATTTTCATCAACATTAAACATGTACACGAAAATGTTCATCAACATTAAATATGTTTACCAAAATTTTCATCAACATTAAACATGTACACTAAATTGTTCATCAACATTAAATACGTTTACGAAAATTTTCTTCAACATTAAACATGTACACGAAAATGTTCATCAAAATTAAAAATGTTTACGAAAATTTTAATCAACATTAAACATGTACACGAAAATGTTCATCGACATTAAATATGTTTACAAAAATTTTCATCAATATTAAATATGTTTACGAAAATATTCTTTTCACATTATTCATGTAAACGAAAATGTTCATCAACATTAGACATGTACACGAAAATATTCATCAACATTAAGTATGGTTACGAAAATGTTTATCAATTTTAAATATGTTGAAAATGTTTATAAACATTAAACATGTTTAAGAAAATGTTCATCAACATTAAATATGTTTACTAAAATTTTCATCAATATTAAATATGTTTACGAAAATTTTCATCAACATTAAATATGTTTACGATAATTTTCATCAACATTAAACATGTACACGAAATTTTTTATCAACATTATATATGTTTGCAAAAATTTTCACATCAACATTAAACATGTACACGAAAATGTTCATCAACTTTAAATATGTTTACGTTCAACTGACAACTTGACCCTATGGAGACTTTTGTAGAACTCAATGAGCTGAACATTTAAGCAAGCAACAGCTTTTCTCTATATGCAATATTTTTCATTCTATAGGCCAAAAACACTATTTTTGCCTTTAACGGGTCGTATACCCCCAATAAGGGGTCATCTGACAACTTTGACCCTATAGAAACTTTTGTAGAGCTAAGTGAGCTGAACATTTAAGCAAGCAACAGCTTTTCTCTATCTGCAATAGTTTTCATTCTTTAAACCAAAAACATGATAAAAGGCTATTTTTCACCTTTAAGGGACTGTAAACCCTATAAGGGATCATCTGACAAATAAGACCAAATGAAGACTTTTTTTTAGAGCTTTTGATACTGAAACAGTACGGTGGCTTCAGATTTCATCTATCTCTTATGCTATTTGAACTATAAGCCAAAAACAGTAGTCTGACCCCACTTGGTCAATTTTTAGTCACGGCGGCCACTCTGGCTGGAGCTCCAAAACCGGCCCAGGATGACTGTCGAGGTGTATAGAACAATTTCTCATCGACCACCGAATCGTTATTTGGACCTGCTGTGGACTTTCGTGGAAGATGAGAATCATCCAACTCTTTCCATGGTTTCTTGCTGTATTTGACAAAACCTTTTTGGGTTTCCTTGTCAAAACAGTCGGCACCAAACATCCATCTATTGGTATTGCATGTACGGGGCTTAATTTCACCCTCAGGCCAAGTACACATGGTTTGGTAACCAAATGTTCTATAGGTTTTGGCAGCTTCAGCGTACGACTTGGATGGTGTTGCTTCATTCGAGATAGAGACTTGACGAAGTGCTTCTTGGTATGAATTGTTTTTTCAGCCTTAATTTTTTGAATTTGTTTTTCACGTAAAAGGATTGGGCATTGTTTGGATGATGAAAGGTGGTCAGCGCTACAGTTTACACACTTAGGATCGTTGGCACAGTTGAAATCCGAGTGGCCTTCCTGAGCCCACTTAACACACCTTTCCCTTCCATTGCATGTAGCCTTTCCGTGGCCAAAACATTGACATTTAAAACAGCGAAGAGGATTAGGAACAAAGATGTCTACAGACACTCTGAAATAGCCTAGATTTAAATGACTTGGTGGAACAGCTGAATTAAAAGTAATAAGATAAGTATTTAATTTGATAATTTTGTTGTCTTCTTTATTGGTGAATCTTTTGACTTGAGTGACACCTTGTGATAACAGTTCACAGCAGATCTCTTGCTCTGATAAATCAGCAAGGTTTCTATCTCTATTGAATTATACCCTGCGAACGATTCAGTGATCGATGAGCTTCAGCGGAAACTGGAATTTCTAAAATGAACGATATTGTCAAAATAATTTTGGCTTGTTGTTTTTTACACTCCACTAGGAGGTTACCGGATCGGAGTTTCGTAATCTTGGGAACATCACCTCCGGTAACGCCTTTGAAAGGGCGAGTTGCATCTTTGCTTGAAAGCACAATAAACTTTGGCCAACTATCATTTGTTGTATTTTGACGCTTAGATGAAGCTGGTGCGTCCTGGTCGTCATCATCACTGCAAGAAATATTCCTTTTAAACATTTCACTTGAACGTGTTGTTGTTTGTTTTTTTTAGGGAACCCATGATGAGAGAAAAAGATTCACTGCCTTGCTCCTAGCCCGCCACGGAGCACCAACAAGGGCGATGCGGTTGATACAACCCTCCAGAATGACATCCACATGATTGATCCATGAGCCACCGCCTTCTGTAGAACATAAATGACATTAATTTTAATAATTTCAAACATAACAAAATGGAAGTTAGAAATACAATGAGATGGTGCTCCACAGGGCTTGGCGTGACCAGCCGATTGATCAGACCGAGCCGAATCTGACCGCCTGTCTAGAAGAAGTAAGGGACAAAGCCCACATACGTGGACCAGTATCCCGTCCTCCCCCGACACAGGTGGAAACACACGGCAAACTTGTTGACCCGTATAGTCGCCTCATACGACAAGCTTTCTTTCAATTTTTTTCAATTTTCCATTTAGTATTGATATGGTTTATAATATCTGCATATATTTTTTAGAGCTGAAAACCCTTCTTTGAAGTAGTTGCCGTGGAATAAAATATGTATATATCTTAAAAGTTTTCATTCTGTAGGCCAAAAACATGAAAAATCGCTATTTTTCAGGGGCCGTAACCCCTGTAAGGGGTCATCTGCCAACTTCGACCCTATGGAGAATTTTGTAGAGCTAAATGAGCTGAACATTTAAGCAAGCAACAGCTAATCTCTATGTGCAATAGTTTCCATTCTGTAGGACAAAAACATGAAAAAACGCTATTTTTCAAGGGCCGTAACCCCTATAAGGGGTTATCTGACAACTTCGATCCTATGGAGACTTTCGTAGAGCTAAATGAGCTAAACATTTAAGCAAGCAACAGCTAATCTCTATCTGCAATAGTTTTCATTCTGTAGGCCAAAAACATGAAAAATGGCTATTTTTCAACTTTAAGGGGCCGTAACCCCTATAAGGGGTCATCTGACAACTTCGACCCTATGGAGACATTTGTAGAGTTAAATGAGCTGAACATTTAAGCAAGCAACAGCTAATCTCTATCTGCAATAGTTTTCATTCTGTAGGCCAAAAACATGAAAAAATGCTATTTTTCACCTTTAAGGGGCCGTAACCCCTATAAGGGGTCATCTGACAACTTTGACCAAATGGAGACTTTTGTAGAGCTTTTGATGCTGAATCAGTAGCGTGGCCTCAGATTTCCTCTATCTCTTATACTTTTTGATTTATAAGCCAAAAACAGTAGTCTGACCCCCCTAGTCTATTTTTAGTAACGGCGGCCATGTTTTTTAACGGATTAAAAATCAAAACACAAGTTTGGTGCAGGACACCCTAAGGATCATTCATACCAAGTTTCATTAAATTCTGTTTGGTAGTTTCAGAGGAGAAGATTTTTGAAAAATTGTTAACAGACGACGACGACAGACGACGACAGACGACGACGACAGACGACGACGACGGACGCCAAGTGATGGTAATAGCTCACATGGACCTTCGGTCCAGGTGAGCTAAAAATGCAATTTACCTCTATGTTCTATTTTTAGCCATGGCGGCCATATCTTTTGAAGAATCAAAAATCCAAACGATAGAATTTTAGCAGATATGCAATTGAACATGTGTGCCAAGTTTAGATGCAGTTGGTCTAATGGTGTCAGACAAGTTAATCTTTGAAATTCAGAGACACAAAATTCTTTGAGACACAAGACTTAGTTAGTTAGTTAGTTTTTGCTTTACTCCCAAGCAGCACGATTTCGGCTATATCCGGGAGTGGTGATACAATGAACATGGAATGATGATGAAGTGGAGGAAATGGGGACACAAGGCCAATCGGGTAGGAGAGTTTTGACTGCCACTGGAAAAAGGAGTAATGGGTAGGGACGGGAAATTTAGCCTCCTGCATGGGGATCCTACGGGACCTACTCTTACCGAGACCATCACCAGGGTTCTTTATCGTGTACAGAACGTGACATTTTTCC
The DNA here is from genome assembly GCA_963971305.1 of Arcuatula senhousia. Classification (NCBI taxonomy): domain Eukaryota; kingdom Metazoa; phylum Mollusca; class Bivalvia; order Mytilida; family Mytilidae; genus Arcuatula; species Arcuatula senhousia. The sequence goes on along the minus strand of OZ020314.1, from coordinate 27,373,527 downwards.
CAACACGGTGCACCACTATGGTTTACGGTCAGGTTTTCCGCATTATCGCCTGACGACCCCACATCTCCCGATGTCAGGGCTGCCCAATTCAACCACCTGGGGCACACATCCAAGTCGCTTTGTGGGCAAAGCGGCCTTACCCAATGTCAGGTTTCTGAGCGCTCTTTAGTGGACTTTAACCGACTAGCTTAGCGCTGCTGCGGGCCTATTCGCCACCCGGATCCCCGCACGGTTTGAGACTTTGCAAGAAAAACTTACTAGAGCTGATAAATCTTAATATATATGTAGCTTGAGTCAAAGCATTTGACAGGTTTAAGATAGATATAAAAGCATATTGATTTATTTGGTGTACAGTCCTGTTTCATTTTAAAGAGCTTAAATAAGAGGAGACTGCTGAAGGTCCCCACAGTCTAAAAATAAGGGGTGAAACACCGATTGATAAAATACAAAGTTTGATGGGGTTTATAGAAACCACCTAGTATATGTCTCTGTCTTTGTTTGTCCATCTGTCCACACAACTCCAAAATCATTTACGTATTTCAATGAATCTTAGCATAAAGAACGACATCATATGTGCAGGCTGTCATATTATTCAGGGGAGATAATTTGTGTTCTTCAAATTACAGCTCAATATGAAGCCACTGGTATCCTTTTGTGCTCTCGGACACATTATTCCTCATTATCATCATCTTTATAAGAAATTAGCAAATTTTATAGTAATAAAATGTGACAGAATAAGGTAAGTAATTCTCTTCATGATTATTCAAAATAAGGGCTTAGAACAAACACTAGATTTGGGGGGCCCAACCTTCCCCCTACAAAGTATATAAATTATATTATATGCATATATATGTTGTGTTTTGTAAAACAAGTGACAGGACTTCTTGTTATTTTGTGGCATATTGTGAAAAATTGTGGTTTAATATAAGTTTTTTTCATGACCAGGCTGTATATTTTTGTTCCAAACATGTTCTAAATATTTTAATTATAGGAAAGAAACATATAAAGAAAGTTGGTCTTACGACACTGGTCGAGTATTGCCAGTTCGTTCATGAGATCATCCCAGCCCCACGAAAAAGAACAAACAAGACCCTCTTTCGTAATAGATTTACTGTAAGTAAATACAAGAGGCTCCTAGGAGCCTGAATCGCTCACCTGGTCTTGATGTCAACCCTATGAAGACTTTTGTATAGCTAAATGAGCTAAATGTTTAAGCATGAAAAATCATTTCTCTATCTGCAATAGTTTTCATTCTAAATAATCAAAAAACACTATTATTCAACTTTTAAGGGGCTGTAACCCCTATAAGGGGTTATCAGACAACTTCAACCCTTTGAAGACTTTTGTAGAGCTAAATGAGTTGAACATTTAAGCAAGCAACAGCTTTTCTCTATCTGCAATAGTTTTCATTCTATAGGCCAAAAACACTATTTTTCGCCTTTAAAGGGCTGTAACCCCTGTAAGGGGTCATCTGACAACTTCAACCCTATGAAGACTTTTGTAGAGCTAAATGAGCTGAACATTTAAGCAAGCAACAGCTTTTCTCTATCTGCAATAGTTTTCATTCTATAGGCCAAAAACACTATTTTTCGCCTGTAAAGGGCTTTAACCCCTATAAAGGGTCATCTGACAACTTTGACCCCATGGAGACTTTTGTGGAGCTAAATGAGCTGAACATTTTAGCAAGCAACAGCTTTTCTCTATCTGCAATAGTTTTCATTTTATAGGCCAAAAACAATATTTTTCGCCTTTAAAGGGCTTTAACCCCTATAAAAGGCTTTAAACCCTATAAAGGGTTATCTGACAACTTTGACCCCATGGAGACTTTTGTAGAGCTAAATGAGCTGAACATTTTAGCAAGCAACAGCTTTTCTCTATCTGCAATAGTTTTCATTTTATAGGCCAAAAACAATATTTTTCGCCTTTAAGGGGCTGTAACCCCTATAAGGGGTCATCTGACAACTTTGACCCTATGGAGACTTTTGTAGAGCTAAATGAGCTGAACATTTAAGCAAGCAACAGCTTTCCTCTATCTACAATAGTTTTCATTCTATAGGCCAAAAACATGCAAAATGCTATTTTTCACCATTAAGGGGCTGCAACGCCTATAAGGGATCATCTGAGAACTTTAACCTAATGGAGACTTTTGTAGAGCTAAATGAGCTGAACATTTAAGCAAGCAACAGCTTTTCTCTCTGCAATAGTTTTCATTCTATAGGCCAAAAACACTATTTTCCGCCTTTAAGGGGCTGTAACCCCTATAAGGGGTCATCTGACAACTTTGACCCTATGGAGACTTTTGTAGAGCTAAATGAGCTGAACATTTAAGCAAGCAACAGCTTTTCTCTATCTACAATAGTTTTTATTCTATAGGCCAAAAACATGCAAAATGCTATTTTTCACCATTAAGGGGCTGTAACCCCTGTAAGGGATCATCTGACAACTTTGACCAAATGGAGACTTTTGTAGAGCTTTTGATGCTGAAGCAGTAGGGTGGCATCAGATTTCATCTATCTTTTATACTTTTAGATTTAGGAGCCAAAAACAGTAGTCTGACCCCCCTGGTCTATTTTTAGTAACGGTGGCCATGTTTTTTGACGGATCAAGAATCAAAACACAAGTTTGGTGCAGGACACCCTCAGGATCATTCTTACCAATTTTCATTAAATTCTGTTCAGTAGTTTCAGAGGAGAAGATTTTTGAAAAATTGTTAACAGACGACGACGACGACAGACGACGACGACGGACGCCAAGTGATGGTAATAGCTCACATGGACCTTCGGTCCAGGTGAGCTAAAAATGAAAGTTTGGATGTTAACCGAACAATTCATTAAGTGTTGCAAAACTTTACACAATAAAAAATTAACCAATTCAAGGAAATGACTGCAATTCTATGAAATTTTCAGACAAAATTTAAATCAATAATCAAGATTTTGTTTTTATTCTGTTTTCTTTGAAAAAAAAATCTAATTTCATATTTGCTTTCCACCTTGTTTGAATTATAATAAAGGCCATGTATTACATTGTAGTAAGAAAATGAAATATCAACTGGACAAACATCAACTGGACAAATACCAACTGAACAAACACCAACTGGACAAATATCAAATGAACAAATATCAACTAAACAAACACCATCTGAACAGACGTCAACTCAACTGGACAAACAGCAACTGAACATACATCAACTGGACCAACATCAACTGGACCAACATCAACTGAACAAACATCAACTGGACATGAGAAGGAAAAGATTGAGTGAGTGAGTTGGTGTTTTACGCAACTGCAACGCTATATAGGTTATTTACAGGCGATGAACATGAAAAGGGTGATAAGATTAACATGAAATGATGATGATGAATGAAATATGGGGGTGGGATGGGAAACAAAGGGCCGGTAAATTTTGAAGAACCACAGGAAAAGGGGGGAGAGGTGGGTAGGGACGAAAAATTTAGCCTATGTGGTGCACTACTTGGCGGTCCACAAAGGGGTCTTTTACGTGCATGAAGCGTGGCACTCTCCACACACGTTGGCCCACTATGGTCGGCGGTCAGGGTTTCAATATTCAATATTTTAGCAACCTGATAGAACTGGAAAATAGTTTATATGACATCTCTGAAGAAGATATGAAACTGGTTTTCCCTGATCAAACATACAAAAGAAAAAGGGTCACGGCAGAGGTCGTGGGGACTCAAATTAAAAAGATGTAAGTAATTATCCATGTCATTTGTAAATATTACTTACAAAAATCGTACAGGTAGTTAACCAATCTTATTGAGAGCAAAATACCATGAATCAGAAATTACACCTAACAAAATATTAGCTATTTGTTCACTTCAATTGTGCTACCAATCTTTAATATATCAACATAATTTGTTAAAGTCTTATAAAATTTGAACAGAGAATTGTAATTACCAATAAAAATATGTTATTTTTTGAAACACCCACCACACGACAAGCCAAATGATTATATTCCTAGCCTGTAATACTTTAAAATAGTATTCGCAATAAAGTTAACCAAACCCATACGATAAATTATTTCTCTTTCTTTTGTAAATGTGAATTAAAACTGAAACTCACTTATAACTTTATTTTCTTTTTCAGAAAACTAGAGACAACACCAGCAGCCAATTCGAAATAATTTAATTAAAGTACTTTGATCTTTGTCTATAGTAATTAATTATAACGATGTAATAGTCATCGTATCTCCCAGAACAAGGTACCAAATGAGGCATCTGAATAAACATCAAAGCTTCGACAAAACTATCAACACAAACGATAATGGCACAAATAAACATAAATCATAATATAAATCGGGCGCAGGTATGTTAATGCACTTTTCAGGAATTTCCGGCAGGACCACCCCCCTTTTTTTGTACATATCCTATTTTACTGGAACTAAATGTCGTATAGGATATTTTAATAAACCAACAGAAAAGGGACTAGAAATTAATATCTTTGGTGAATTTTTATTCTATTTTATCATTCGTATATCGTAAAAGTTGCGGAAAAGTCTTTATTTAAGGATCGGTATTAAAATAGACTAGAACAAGTTACCACACACCGATTTTTGTCTCGAAATTTTGTTCATGGGAAGACATGATACTTAGTTGTGTAAAAACTGCTGAACCCTTAAAAATAAATCATTTCTTCTATTTTAAAAAAAATAAAAATGCCAAAATTTAGCAATTTCGCACCATTTTTCTAATCTTTTCAAGCTAAATTCAAGAAATTAGTTGCGATTTGCGAGAGGGTTCAGCGATTTTATGATAGCTGTTTATCTTCGAAAAGATATATTTAAAGGATTAGGGATTTTGTTAACTGTGGTAACTTGTTCTAGCTTGAAAAAGAAAGCCCGCTGTCTGGATTTCAGTATTTCTCCATTGCTGTCAAACGCCGAGTTCATCAAGATCTACGGCGTCAACAACGTGATGACGTTAAAATATCTCTATTTATCTAACATAACGTGTTTGCACAGTGCGTGTTTGCTGATATTTTGATTTCGTTCGTGATTTTAGTTTTATAATATTATTAAATTGTGAAGAAATGTTTGTAGTTTTGTAGGCTAAAAGAAAGCGGCAGCCGTAAATCATGTGCGTGACACAAACGTTAGTTTTTCAGCTAAAAGGGGGAGGGGCGGAGTAAAGTTTTATGATTGAAGCTTTTATAAATAAAGTACAGTAGTTTAATATTGTACCCCGGGACATACAGGATAGGTATACAATCTGTGCACCAGGTCATACAGATAACAGAATCATTTCAGTTTTATGTCATAGAACCTCAACACATTTCATTCTACTTCTTTCACTGTGATTTTTTGGTTAGTTTAAGACAATTGGTTCCATTTAGTTAAACAAATCTATTAAGTTACAAAGCAAAGCTCCTAATTTATGTTAAATTCAACTGAACACAACTATGGATCATCATATTCCATATTTATCATTCTATTTCTGTGTTTCTGTTATGCCTTATAATTTGTTTTCATGAGTAAAATCTGTTTGAAAAGTGTGCAATGTCCATGTATACTGTTTACAGTTGCTTTGATTTCAATCAGCACTTATATTTATTTTGTTGTCCCATAAAAACTTTTTATATCTCTGACTTTTCACTCATTTCATTGAAAGAATTCATATTTAAATGATCTGAGTACATGAATTTATGCTCAAGTATTTTGTTTGATTCAATGAATGTAAATTTGTTTTATATGCATGCTTTTTTGTGTCCTTTTTTTGTCTTCTTATTTTGTCTTTGAATGAAATGTACTTTTTTTCAATCAAAGCATTTACATTTTTGACTTTCTATGTTTTATATCCAAACTAAAGTTTATCTGGTCATACTAATAAGAATGAATTTGTGAAAAAAAAAAGAAGTAGAACAGAATATCACAACAAAACATTTTATGCTATGAATGTTAACACTTAAACACATACAGCTACCCATTCCATAAACAACTTAAAAGGTAGGGTGGTGATCCTTCATTGAGTTTCACAGAGTGAGAATATTAACTTTAATCATACAAATGCACACAATCATTTTATGCCTCCATTTAATGAATTAACCACTTTTATTATTTACACTTTGAAAAATCCAGCTCCTCAATTTCTTGAAATGTATATATAATTATGTATAAACTTATAAGGGATGCTGTTTTCCTTCATTGAATTCCATAAAATATAACATCCATCCTATAAAATACCATGTATTTAGTCACACATTCATTTAGTTTAACATCATAATAGCAATATTGCCTCTTTGTAAGAACCACACACCAGATTTCATCAAGCAAGAAAATTGCAAGCTGAAATTAATGAAACAAATATTTTAAAATGATTAAAATGAAATTATATCATATGCTATATAATAATATTTTATAGTTATTGTTAGTCTATCACTTTAAAGAAAATGGATAACAAAATACAAATGACAACAAAAACATAATATACAATTTGACATACAATTCCTTTTTAACTAAAAAAGGTGCTATTAGAAGTGGGGCTATACTTTAGGTAGATTAATATTAAAAAAAAAAGATAAATGTACATATGCATAAACCATCATCTGATAATATTATAAAAATACTTATCTTCAAGATATAACAAACTGTATGCTTTTTAAAGTGCTTTTATTTTTTCAAATATCAAAATTTTCACATGCAAACTTTCAGAATAACATAAAATTCATGATTTTTTAGATATATCTATTTTGCCCAAGACTTTCATTTCAGTAATGCATATGATGCTAAAATGTAGATCTATATTTAATAAATGTGTTTTTAAATTCTTTTAAAAATAAATTCAAGTATCCCCCTTTTTTGTAGAAGTAATGCCAACAATGTTTTATTGTGTCAATTTAAGCACATATGGCTTTAGAAATAAACGATAGAACTTACTTGTTAACCTGGAAAGTATTGTTTGTCTCCATTCTCACCAAAATAAAATTTTGTCAACGTTTTCTAAATGGCACACCTGTTGAGTCGTCGCCGTCAAAACAAAAGCTTCTTCGGGATCATGAGAACCAATATTAAAAATGCTTTACTGTCTCCTTGTTACAAGTATTTGCTGTGATAAATACGTTTCAAATTGACTAGATAGTTGTGTAGTTGTAACAAAATATAAAGAATTGTCCGTAAATAGTGTATTATTTACATTAACGTCATAAAACTTAAGCGGAAATGACATATTCTCCTAACGTCATAAAATATACAATTAGAGTCAAAAACGGTAAAAATCGAAATTCCGGATATTGTTTCTCAAACGGCATTAACATACCTGCGGGTGAAATGCAGTCAACACAGCACAGTTGTAAAAAACTTTGAAGTTGAACTTGTTTACTGAAAACAAAACCGTCTTTGCCCCCCCCATGCCCCCATGTAGCAATTTAACAGTGAAAAATATATCAAAACCATTGACACATCTAGTTGACAGAATTTAATGAGCAATTTAACAAAAAAAAAGAATTTTCTAAATTGAAGGAATAATAAACATACTACAATAGTTTTGTCGATACACCCATTTTGACCCTTTTTTTTCTAAATTCGTAGGGGCCAAAAATCCTAAATACAATACCAACCTTTTTTTTCTGGATATAATCATCATATTGAAACTTCATAACAATTGGCTGGCCCACTAGAACTATTTTTTTTGTGTAAAACTATTTGCTTGAAAAAACTTAAAATAATGACGGTTTTTGCCCCTTCGACCACTAATTTCTCAAAAATGGTAAGATATATTGCAAATATGATTGAAAAACCAAGGCAGGGATTTTCACAAGGATTCCAATGAAAAAAAAATGAAAATCGGACCACAAATAAATAAAAAGCTACGCCGAGCGCAGCTTGATACGACCGCAACATGTTGAACCCTGTACGTTTTAGGCCCAATATGGATAGTCAATTGCTCTGGACACATGCAGCCCATGCTGGGCTGACAAAGGTTTTTGACACATGCAGCTTTTGGTGGACTTTCCACTCACATTTTAAAAGGAATTATTTTTTTTTCCAAAGGAGATCAAAAGTAGACCACAAATAAATAACTTTCCATTTTGGCTCCTAATTACATAATGGGGGAATAAGGGGGTTGCAAAAAGTAATTCTCAATTTTATATCCACTATTTGACAAGAAAAAACATGCAAAAAAAAATCAAAATCGGATCACAAGTAAAAAAATTCAAAATCGGACCCCAAAATCAATCCCATTCATCCTTTTATGGTAAGGAACATAATTGCCAAATAACAAAGCAATGGGATATCTAGAACTAAAGTCATCGTGCACAACAAACATAAAAGTAGAATTTTTGGCCCCTTTTCGGCCCCTTGTTTTGAAACGAAACATGGGGGACCCCCAAAATCAACCCCATACATCCTTTTATGGTAAGGAACATCATTGTCAAATTTCAAAGCAATCGGATACCTAGAACTAAAGTAATGGTGTATACACCAAAGTTAACAGACGCCGCGGACGACGACGACAGCATCATACAATTATACGTCCGCAATTTTTTTGCGGTCGTATAAAAAGTCGAATTTTGGGGTGTGGCCCCTTTTTGACCCCTTGTAGCAATGTAACGGAATTTTAAAAATCGAATGAATAACAAACATTCTACAACAGTTTTGTCAATACACCCGTTTTAGCCCTTTTGGCCCTTTTATCTAAAACGGCAGGGGCTACAAACCCCAAATTCAATACTAACCTTCCTTTAGTGGTTACAAACATCATATTAAAATTTCAAAACAATTGGTTGACATTTACTCAAGTTATCGCACGGAAACAAAAAGTTCCCAGACGACAACGACGACGACATCGCAATAACATTATACGATCGCAAAATTTTGCGGTCGTATAAAAACAAAACAGAATAGATTAGTTCGTGGATTATTTTTCAACTGCGTATTGCACTGATCAACAAATTATTAAATTCATTTTTGAAAAAAAAATCATATATCTTAATAAAAAAAAATAAATAAAAATTTCGCCAAAAAAAACAAAGATAGTATAATTTTTATATTATTTCTACATTGATTTATTTAACGTACCTGAGGAACTTGCTGTCTCGCCTTCAACATTATTGGGGGTTATCCGAGCACTTCTTCTTTGGGTACCTGAAAAATATAGGAGAGAATAGTTTTATTGAATCAATCGTGGGTTATTTTCCGGTATATATCTCATAGTTCAACAAATTATTTATTTTTGGTAAAAATTATATATATATACCCCCTAAAATAATATAAAATGACATAATTAATTCTATATTGGAAAAATAGTAAAACAATTAAAAAAAGAAATGTACCTGATTAACTTGCTCCCATTCCTTCAGTCAGATAGCTGGAATGTGCTGGCGGCTGTCTCCTTGTCCTCTTGTTTGGTGACAATTGATGTTCAGCATCATCTCCCCTAGCAACACTCGTTCCAGGTTGTTGGTTAGCGCGGCCTCTTCTTTCGAGGTGTCTTTTCGATGCCAAGTGTCTGTTCCAGTTATCTCGTCTGTTGGTTTGGTAGTGACAGATCTGACAGCTGTAACTATCCTTGTGTACTCTACGATGACTTGTGAGACTGACCTTCGTGGAATAGCTCTTGCCACAAACACCGCAAAGAAAACCACCTCTGTTTTGTTGCATTCGGGAACCGTCCGCACCATTGTCATCATTTGAATCAGTTTGCAAGTCCTGACAAACATAATACGGCATGGCAAAGGTCCAGGCGTCGATAAGGTTTTCGTTGAAGCAAGCCATGATGATTGTATATAGACGTCAGTGAGATCTGAGATACTATGATTCTACTCAAATTGAGAAGTTGTTTTATATCGTCCATTTTACAATGTGTTGGTTACGAGTACTCATGGAAATTAAGATGTTTATGCAAACATGGGGAAGCACCTTTTTTCTGGTTGCTTTGGAAGATAAGGAGATTATTTCGTTATCAATTCAATTGTCTTTTTATTAAGGATATTGTTTCATGAAAGTGGGCAACAATGGAAAGAGTATTTATTTTTCCCAAAATGCTAATAACTATCTATTATCTACTAATCAACAAAGACCGGGCAACGTTTGGACATGCGATGCAATTGTGCAAGCAGTCACAACAATAGCATTTAATTAATGCACGAATGTACATGAGTTGCTATCATCCATACACTTGTAATCTACTTAAAGTCCTAGGGAACGTGGAACATGCTATCATCCATAACAATACTATTTAATTGATACATGAATGTACATGAGTAGCTATCCATCATTAATTGATTTACTGAAACTAATCAAATTACGAGTTTTGAAGTTTCTATATCAACAATTAGATAATCAGAGTAAATTAGAATTTAAAAAATTGAATAAAAACAAACATGCACGTACCTAAAATAAGTTACTAACCATATTCCTTTTTTGTTTTTGTTTTTTTTAGATCAATTTTAGTTCATACCATTACATGTAAAATATTGCATACATCATGGAGCGAAAACCTTCAGAAAACGTTACAAACTTTTTGTTTTCTAGACAAATTAATGGAAGACGTCAAGGAAAACACTTGTCGGTAAAAGTCCACTAAAGAGCGCTCAGAAACCTGACATCGGGTCAGGCCGCTTTGCCCACAAAGCGACTAGGATGTGTGCCCCAGGTGGTTGAATGGGGCAGCCCTGACATCGAGAGATGCGGGGTCGTCAGGCGATAATGCGGAAAACCTGACCGCAAACCATAGTGGTGCACCGTGTTGGGAAAAATGTCACGTTCCTCACACGTTAAAGAACCCTGCTGCAGGTCTCGGTAAGAGTAGGACCCGTAGGATCCCCATGCAGGAGGCTAAAATTCCCGTCCCTTCCCATCACTCCTTTTTCCAGTGGCAGTCAAAACTCTCCTACCCGATTGGCCTTGTGTCCCTATTTCCTCCACTTCATCATCATTTCATTTATTGTTTCACCACTTTCATGTTCATCTCCCAGATATAGCCGAAACGTGCTGCTTGGGAGTAAAGCAATAACTAACTAACTAACTAACTCAAGGAAAACACCCGAATATAAAAGCGAGATCGTTTCTTGCGAGGGACCAGATTGTTCCATTTCGACGCGAACACATTTCGACGTGGCCCGTGGGGAGCTGGGTGTTTGGTGCATACTTTATTTGTATGTTATTTCAGTTCAAGAATAATGAAGAATTTTTAAAGGATTTGCACTTCAATGGATAAGACAAAGAAACAACGACACTACAGTTGCTGTCGATTTTTAAACCAATTAATGAGCACAGACCGAAGGCTGTTATAAGATACCGGAAAGATGACTAAACTTTTACACTTTATGTGTAAGGTCCACCAAATTTATTCAAAAAGACTCTTACTTGATGTATAGTAAAGGGTTTTAAAACAAATATTACATCCTAACTTTTTAATACCGCAAATAAAAAAAAATCCACTCTTTCTTTTTTTTTTTTGTACACACGCAAATTCTCTATAAATATTCAATATGTTTTGTTAAAAATCAAGTACTCGTCTCAATTCATGCTCTCATTTTCACTTAAAACAAATAACATATTTTTTTACGTTTTAATCAAATGACAGTAATAACTGAGGATATAAAAGGGCTTTAATAATAAAAGTTAACTTTATTTGAATCTCAATCATGGAAGAAACCGGTAGCTCTGCAGATAGTACTCAAACAGAGTGGGGATTTATGGGAGAAAGAGTGCCCAAGGCCGAAATAGATCATAATTGTCATTGCGATGGTGAGTGAGTGAGTTGGTGTTTTACGCCCGTGCAACGCTATATAGGTTATTTACAGGCGATGAACATGAAAAGGATGATAAAATGAACATGAAATGATGATGATAAATGAAATATGGGGATGGGGTGGGACACAAAGGAACGGTAAATTTTGAAGAACCACAGGAAAAAGGGAGAGATGGGTAGGGGCGGAAAATTTAGCCTATGTGGTGCACTACTGGGCGGTCCACAAAGGGGTCTTTTACGTGCATGCGATGGTTATTACATCCTTAGCAAATATAACCATGCAAAATGGGAATAACGAGCTATGGATTAGTTTACTAAAGCCCCCGTCACACTGGACCACGACCTTACTACGATCTAGATTTTTTCCTAAATCGTTGAACATCGTAGTGTTGTCGTCCTGGGGTCGTGGAGATCGTGTTGTGATCGTACTAGGTCGTGGGTGACTACGACTGCACTACGTAAATTTTGAACATGTTCAAAACATTCGTAGTGCAGTCGTGGTGAAAATAGAGCGTACTAACAGCGTACTGAGATCGTAGGAGGATCGTAGAGCAGTCTGCTTCAGTCGTAGTAATGTCGTGGGACAATCGTGGTAAGGACGTACCTTAATTGACTGCCGATCTCACTACGCTAGTGCTACGCTCTCGTCACGATCATACCACGATTATAGTACGACCTAAACGATCGTACCACGATGATACTACGACCTAAACGATCGTACCACGATGATACTACGACCTATAAGATCATACCACGACAACACTACGACGCTACCACGTGATTGGCGTTCTTAGTACGATCATACCAAGATCTTTCCACGTTTAACAATTGACTCTCGCACTGACAAAATCAAATGCAAAAAAGTATCAATTGGCCTAGTCGTATACCCATTTGCAGCAGCATATGTCTCCCTAGATTTCAGAAACCACAAGTTTCATAACAAAAAAAAATTATATATATTTTGAAAAACCACAAACGAGTCCTGATTTTGATGTTAATTAATTCGCTCAATTGAAATGCCAATTCGCTCAAATGAAGTGCACCGAATTAAGGGCATATATTGGGTCTAGGATTTAAATATTTTATTTATTGTGCGTATATCAAAACATAATGACCCTCATTTATTATTTCCACGAGTAAATAGTTATTTAGCGAGGGTAAGAATTTGTTATATGCACACTATAAATAAAAAAAAACCTAGATACAAACGACTGTGCGTACATGTAGAATACTTAGTAGCTATCACGTGTTCGAATTTCATACCATCATTTTTTCATACAATTGTAACCGGAGAGCATGAATTACTTCACAAAATCGACATGTCCTGAGCGGGATTCGATCCCGGGACTTCTAGGTTTACAGTCAGGCGCTCTACCTCTGAACCAAAGAAGTACTCCCCCGTGTTCAGGGATAAAGGCTGGCTATTTAAATCTACTAGGAAGGGGAGCAACCCCGTTACACTTCCCCCTCCTCAAGAGTCATCATACCTTCATGTATGACTCTTAACACAACTAACCCTGGCTAGTTTTCCTGTTCTAACCATCGTGGGTTTTTTAGTTGGGCGCCAATGTAACCGGAGAGCATGAATTACTTCACAAAATCGACATGTCCTGAGCGGGATTCGATCCCGGGACTTCTAGGTTTACAGTCAGGCGCTCTACCTCTGAACCAAATAAGTACTTCCCGTGTTCAGGGATAAAGGCTGGCTATTTAAATCTACTAGGAAGGGGAGCAACCCCGTTACACAATATTCCATAGTGATTGAGTTTGGTGAAATGATTCCGACGGCCTGTTGCCCAATCTTTCATTCTGTCGATCAAGTAGACAAAGCATTCATGAATTTGAAAATGAAGCGCCTTTCATATCGTATTGTTTTTTTTTTATTTCACAGACTTTAGTTTTGTTGACCTCGCACATGTCTAACAAATTAAATACATTTTGCAAATTTACAGGATTTTTAAAATTTAATATGAAAATATATAAATTCTTTAATTGATGTATTGGTGAAAATTGGTAACATTTTGACTGGGGGTGCGCAGCACATGCAGATTTAGACAACTGATGTCAATTTAGCCCATTTGTGTTCTTATAAAATCATCTTAACGCCTTTTTTTCAAATAAAGATGCAATGCTGAAACTATGGCTTTATAAATCTTTCCGCTCTGTAGAGATCTCATGATTATTTTTTAATTCAATTTTAAAAGGAGAATGTGAGACGATATCAATTTCTGATGCAACATGACAGAAATTTTACGGTAAGATAAAATGAATTTTCAGAAGGTACATGCACGTATAGAATTCACCTTTATTTATGTGGCTTAACATGTTAAAGGAAACATATAATATTACATTTCATGACTAGCGTGGCACCTGCACTTCTATACTACCGAGTTTGAAATTTAAGTTCGACTGATCGTAGAGGAGTATTTGTTAGCGTAGTGGAATTGACCGAGCGTAGTACAAGCGTAGTGATAGCGTAACAGTCTATGAAACAAGCTAAGAAAAGGTGATGATTTTCATCAGCCCTCTTATCTCAATCTTTATCAGCTAAATCGGTAACCTCTCAGCATGATGGCCATAAAGACAGTGAAAGTTAGACATTAGATTGGTTTTAATTACTTGTACACTGTTAACTTCAAAGTGATGTTTGAAAATTTGTAAAATATTTTCATTTTTGTGAAGAAAATTCTGTAACATGATATGTGCACCATAGGGTTTGTGGTCAAGGAACTCAACTGGGTGTTGATATATTTATAACTAATTTTAAGTGATCAGAAATAAGAAATCTAGCATTCATCTAGCTTATTTCATAGACTGGTAACACGATCGTAGTGATCGTAGAAGATGCGTAGGAAGGTCGCAACTGGTCGTGGTATAATCGTAGTATGGTCAAATTTACCTAGGCAGTCAGATACATCAGAGACAGTCGCCAGCACACCCAATCCAGGTTTGACTAGGCGACAATCCAGGCAACCATACACACCAGAAACAGTCACTAGTACACCCAACCCAGGTTTGCCTGGGCGGCAACCTAGACAAGCATACACACCAACTGCAGTTGCCAGCACACCCAACCCAGGGTTGACTGGGCAACCAATTATGCAAAGTGTTTCAAATCGAAGGTCAAAACAACAACAAATACCAAGAACCCCCATCACAACTGTACCCAACCAAAATCATACTAGCCTGAGAACCCAACAACATTACCCCGTTGCAACTGGGAATGTCCAACCTATGACAAGTGTTTTGCACAGTGTACCAAACCGACCCGTCCCATCAACTTTGGCGGATTCTAATTGTATACAACAGACAACAAGAGTACCTAGACCATATATGGTTCAACCTAATTATGAACAACAAATACCAGCGACATTGGCAAATTCTCAACTTCAACATCTATCAGGATTACCTACACCAATCAATACTCAACCAACTTATGAACAGCAGATGCAATACAAACCACCAGAAGACTATGGATATAATTATGTTCCAGAAAGTACGATGGTTTCAGGATTCCCAAACTTACAGTTGGGCTACACACCGATCCCGGTGCAACAAACACAGCCAATGAATGCTTTTCCTGTGACGTACACAATGGCCAATTCCAGATTAGTTCAACAGCCGCCTACAGTCGGTTACTCCATGCCACAATTTCAACCCCCTCATGATCCGGAACTGATGAATAGGGTACAGATGCATAGTCGTCCCATGCCCATCAGAGATGATAGACCTTTCATGAGACATGAGACCAGATATACTGACGATCCCTACACTTCTGACCAGGAATCGATTGACGGTCATTTCCCTCTTAGGAGGGGGGAGGAGGACGATAGAAGTAGAGAGGCAAGGCCAGTTCCCATCCCTAGAAATCCTAGGGCCAATAGGTTACAACAGGAACAAAATCGTAAGTCACAGAATTACTTCTCTGCCATGAAAACGCTTAGGTATAAAGGTGACACCAATTGGAAAGCTTTCATCACTAAGTTCGAAGATATGGCTGAGGCAGCAGGTTGCAACAACGAAGAGAAACGTCAGCAGTTGAGTTGGTGCTTAGAAGGTAAGGCCAGCGAGTTTTATACCCTACTTTTAGAGGGCAATGTGAGACCAACATATAGAGAACTGGTTTCCAAGCTGGAAAAGCGCTTTGGTTTTGCAGAGTTGAAAGAAACCTCCATGCTACAATTCACCACCAGTAGACAAAACTACAATGAGTCCTTAGAAGATTGGGCCGATAGAACTGTATCCCTTGCATCAAGGGCCTTCCGGGGTTTACCGGAAGAACACATGACTGAGCAAGCAGTTCTGAGATTTTGTCAAGGGTGTGATGATACAGAAGCAGGACAGCACGCATGTAATGCTAGACCTCGTTCTATGGAGGCTGCCATAGATATAATAAAATGGTTTCAACACCCCAAGAGAGCTATCCAGAATGTAGGGTCTGCTATCGCTGGAGTTAGTATAAGTAAAGAGGATCCAGATCCCACTAAAGAACCTGACAGATTAACTCAACTAGAAAATAACATCAAAAACATGATGGAACAGTTGTCATCCCTGTCTGATCGGGTATCCAACCCTGGTACTTCAGGGCAGTCTCCCAAAAATAAAAACTCCAAATCCAAAGGAGGAAAGAGAGGTAAAGGAAGAAACCAAGTTGATTTAAGTCAGATAACCTGTTATTCTTGTGAAGAAAAGGGCCATTATGCAAACAGATGTCCCAATAAGAAACAACTGGGTGGTAAGGATAAACCTGATAAAAGCAAATTTACTTCAAATACAGCAGCAGTAGGTATGCTAGGCACTGCACGCATGATCAGAATTGAAGTCAAAATACAGGGTAGATCAATTCATGCCATTGTGGACACAGGGGCTCAAGTGTCAATCCTAAAAGATAAGATTGTGGATGGACTTCCATATAAGCCTCCTGTTGTCAGGAGCACCACCCTGCATGCTGCAGGGAGAGACATGATCATGAATTGTGGTATACTGGAGCCCACCTATTTTGAACTGGATCGGGAACAATTCAAAGAGGAATTGTATGTAGCACCCATTGACTGCGATATGCTGCTCGGGTTAGATTTCCTCGAGAAACACCATGTTTCAATACACCTGGGAAGGAAAGTCCTTGAGTTTTGTGGCAAAGATGTGCCGTTCCAGTTGGCTGAGGGAGTGCCAGGTGGTATACCAAAAATACAGAAAGTGACAGTACCAAACAGAACCGTCATTCCCCCAAATTCTGCAGTGAGATTTACCTGTAGTGCTGAGTTACAGTCTTCTGACTATATTGTGGAGCCTGTGGGTCCCTTGTCTGAGTCTTCATTTATCCAGCCTAGGGTTGTGTGTAAGCAAGGTTCAAATCCCCAAGTTTGTATTTTAAATGTCACTGACAATATACTTGTGCTTGACAAAGATCAAGAGGTAGGGTTGATTGAGCCATTAATCAAAGACAATCCCCTTGATAAGAAGGGGCATGCTTACTCTGTACATGTAGAGGTGACTAAATACAAATGACAACAAAGTTCCAGACATTAAATTTTGCTACGCCTGACGCGCGTTTCGTCTATTCAAGACTCATCAGAGGCGCTCTACCAAAAATATTGAAAATGCCAAACACTGTATGAATATGAAGAGCATAGAACAGTATAACCAAAAATACCAAACTGGGGAACCAAATTATTACTAAGATATTCAACCTTTGTCTGGGGTAGGAAGAACCTTAGGGTTTTGACAATTTTGAAATTTAGACGGATAATTTAAAGCTTTGATGTATTCTCCAACTCAAAAGTGTTGGTGCCGGAGCGGGCTAACCTCGGGGAATTTACACTCCACCAGCAGTGCTAACCTTCACGTGTGTTCGAAATACAAATGACAACAAAGTTCCAGACATTAAATTTTGCTACGCCTGACGCGCGTTTCGTCTATTCAAGACTCATCAGAGGCGCTCTACCAAAAATATTGAAAATGCCAAACACGATTTACCATAAAATTTCTAATATTTTGTTGCTGAAATGTCCGATTTTTAAATTCTAAATTGTTTAAAACACCAGGTTTCTTTCCTTGTAATACACATGGTCGATATCCTAGGTGCTGGATTTGGCTTCCTTGTTAGAACTTTTTGGTTTTGAGTACTTTTCGTTTTCAACAGTTTGGGTTTGACCTTCCAATGTTTTGATTTAAATGCTACTGATGAGAGGTTACTCCTTGAAATATCGATATATAGCATATCCAAATTAATCGTTTATACCCGCGTTTTGGTATTTGTAATTTTAAAACCACTGGGCGATAACCGCTGCTGGTGGACCAGAGGTCCCCGAGGGTAATCACAAGCCTGGTCGTCAGACTTGTCTGACACGATTTACCATAAAATTTCTAATATTTTGTTGCTGAAATGTCCGATTTTTAAATTCTAAATTGTTTAAAACACCAGGTTTCTTTCCTTGTAATACACATGGTCGATATCCTAGGTGCTGGATTTGGCTTCCTTGTTAGAACTTTTTGGTTTTGAGTACTTTTCGTTTTCAACAGTTTGGGTTTGACCTTCCAATGTTTTGATTTAAATGCTACTGATGAGAGGTTACTCCTTGAAATATCGATATATAGCATATCCAAATTAATCGTTTATACCCGCGTTTTGGTATTTGTAACTGTATGAATATGAAGAGCATAGAACAGTATAACCAAAAATACCAAACTGGGGAACCAAATTATTACTAAGATATTCAACCTTTGTCTGGGGTAGGAAGAACCTTAGGGTTTTGACAATTTTGAAATTTAGACGGATAATTTAAAGCTTTGATGTATTCTCCAACTCAAAAGTGTTGGTGCCGGAGCGGGCTAAACTCGGGGAATTTACACTCCACCAGCAGTGCTAACCTTCACGTGTGTTCGAAATACAAATGACAACAAAGTTCCAGACATTAAATTTTGCTACGCCTGACGCGCGTTTCGTCTATTCAAGACTCATCAGAGGCGCTCTACCAAAAATATTGAAAATGCCAAACACTGTATGAATATGAAGAGCATAGAACAGTATAACCAAAAATACCAAACTGGGGAACCAAATTATTACTAAGATATTCAACCTTTGTCTGGGGAAGAGTCCAACGACAAGGATGAGGTAGTGCTCCCCCCTTATTTACAAGGGCTGTATGATAGGTCTACAGAAGAATTGTTGCCAGAACAGCAGACAGCACTGAAGAAGTTACTGTATGAGTACCGAGATGTTTTTGCCAAGGACGATTTTGACCTAGGAAACTTCACCGCCAAAGAGCATGCCATAGACACCGGTGATGCCCCTCCTGTTAAGGAGCGAATGAGACGTACTCCCCAGTGTTTTGTGAGTGAGGAGGAAACTCATCTAAAAGAAGATGTTAGATGCCGGGGTAATACAGCCATCAACCTCAGAGTGGTGCTCAGCCCCAGTTCTTATCCGTAAGCCTTGTGGGGGGGTCCGATATTGTTTGGATTACCGTAAACTCAATGCGGTAACCAGAAAAGAAGTTTACCCCTTACCCTTAATAGAGGAGTGCTTAGATACATTGGCTGGTAACATTTACTACTCAAAATTAGATGCCAACAGTGCCTATTGGCAAATCAAAATTAAAGCACAGGACCAAAAGAAAACAGCTTTCATAACTAAATATGGTCTTTTGAGTGCGTAAGGATGAGTTTTGGCCTGTGTAATGCCCCAGGTACTTTTGCCAGGGTTATGCATTTGATACTCAGGGGGTTAAGCTGGAAAACCGTTTTGGCTTTCCTAGACGATATCTTGGTACTAGGTTCAAACTTTGAAATCCATCTCACTAATCTCAGAGACGTGTTCGATCGGTTACGCGAGTATGAACTGCGGTTAAAACCGAAGAAATGTGAACTTTTTAAGCGGTGCGTTACTTTTCTAGGTAGAACGGTTAGTGAAAACGGTATTGAGATCGGAGCAGCTCATCTAGCGCCAGTTGAGCACTGGCCTGTCCCCACGAAAACGCGCGATGTGGAATAGTTCTTAGGTTTCGCGAATTATCATCGCGGGTTCATTAAAAACTTTGCGGATATCGCGACACCCCTGTACGCAATCACAGGGAAACAACCATTTCAGTGGACTGAACGCCAGCATTGCGCATTCGAGGAAATTAAGCGTCGGCTGCTTTCCGCGCCTGTTCTAGTTCTACCTAACAAGGAGGGACATTTCATCCTTGATACTGACGCGTCCGATACCGCTATTGGTGCTGAATTGGTACAGGAACAATCCGGGGAAGAAAGGGTAATCGCGTATGGTAGCTTTTCTCTGACACCAGAGCAACGTAATTACTGCACAACTCGTAAAGAATTACTCGCTGTAGTGCGCTTTACGCGACAGTTTCGTCACCATTTGCTTGGTCGCCCATTCACAGTTAGGACGGATCACAGTAGTCTTACGTGGTTATTAGGGTTTAAAGAACCACAGGGCCAAATCGCGCGCTGGCTTGAAGAATTAAGTCAATACGATATGAAAATTGTGCATCGCGCAGGAAAAAATCATCAGAACGCTGATGCTTTGTCGCGTATTCCAGATTCGGTACCGTATTGTCCCAGCTTTACTGCTGGGGGAGTGCTCGCGAACTTGCCATGCGGAGGTTGCGCCTACTGTCAAAGAGCCCATAGTGAGTGAGTGAGTTGGTGTTTTACGCCCGTGCAACGCTATATAGGTTATTTACAGGCGATGAACATGAAAAGGATGATAAAATGAACATGAAATGATGATGATAAATGAAATATGGAGATGGGGTGGGAAACAAGGGACCGGTAAATTTTGAAGAACCACAGGAAAAAGGGGAGAGGTGGGTAGGGGCGGAAAATTTTGCCTATGTGGTGCACTACTGGGCGGTCCACAAAGGGGTCTTTTACGTGCATGAAGCGTGGCACTCTCCACACACGTTGGCCCACTATGGTCGGCGGTCAGGGTTTCCGTATTATAGACCTGACAACCCCCGCGGACGAGGGCTACCCTATTCAGCCACCTAGGGTACACACTTGGTCGCTCTGTGGGCTGAGCACTGACCCGACGTCAGAATCCCAAGACCCTTAGTCGCCTCTTACGACAAGCTAGGCTCTGCTGCGGGCCTATTCGCCACCCGGGCCCCGCACGGGACAAGAGCCCATAGAACATGGGATAAGTTCCTGACTGAGGTGGACGAAGCCGTGCCCTTGACCAGATGTAGCCGGAAGCCCAAGATCCTGAAACATTCAGAGACTGAAGATCAGTGTATTGCTATGCTGTTTGGTGAGCTAGACCAAGAACCAGTCAAGAAACAGCCCATTGGTGATCCTTACCCATTACAGACTCCTGAAGAAATTGAGTTTTCGTCTGGAATTGAGATTGAGAGGCCAGAAGGAGAACATTACATCCATGCCTATACCAGTGATTTGAGCTATGTAAGTGTGGTACGCCCCTATGAAGGTATAGGGTTGCAGGGTTATACAACTGAGGAGCTGGTGGCAGCCCAGAGAGATGACCCAGACTTGGTTTTGATTTTGCAGTGGTGCAGAACGCAGGAGAAACCAACTGAAGACCAACTTTTCATAGCATCGCCAGCTGCGAAGTCCTATTGGTTAAATAAAGAGTTATTTTTCCTTGATCCTGAGGGTATTTTGAGAAATATTCCCAAGAAGGAAGATGAGGGACGCAGGCTGGTAGTTCCTAAGAGTTTGAAAAATCTGGTAATGGAGTTATGTCATGAATTGCCTTCTGCTGGTCACCAGGGAACTGAGAGAACCTTATCCAAGGTGAAAAGTGGGTAGTACTGGTATAATATGTCTAGAGAGATTAGGTCCTTTGTACTGACATGTTGTGTGTGTAGTCAAAGTAAGAAGGCCCCCAGAACAGCTAGGTGTTCTATGACCCCCTATCATTCAGGGGCGGCCATGGAAAGAGTCCATTTAGATTTCATGGGTCCTTTCCCCCGTACTAAATCGGGGAATGAGTATGTATTAATGATGGTAGACCAGTTCACCAAATGGACAGAATGTATACCCTTACCGGCACAGACAGCTGAGATTACAGCTCGTGCATCCCTTTGAAATCTTCACTGATCAAGGGCGCAATTTTGAAAGTTCCTTGTTTAAAGCGGTATGTCAGTTATTACATATTCATAAGAAAAGAACTACCCCCTACAGGCCATCAGCAAATGGCCAAGTTGAACGCCAGAACAGAAGCCTAATGAGCTCTGTAAGATGTTTTGTAAGTACCTCACAGACTGACTGGGATGTGTATCTTCCCCAGTTAGCTGGGGCACTAAGATCCAGTGTCAATAGATCTACCGGGTATACTCCCAACAGATTAATGTTGGGCCGAGAGACCAATCAGCCAGTAGACATTGTGTTTGGTGGTAAGAGTAAGTCTGAATACACAGGCCCAGATAGGTACGTTAAAGGTCTGGAGGAGGCTATCAAAAATTCAGGTGAGATAGCAAGAAAAAATCTCCAGGCCAATCAAGCCATAATGAAAAGGAACTATGACTTGAGGGTGAATGAGACAGAGTTCAAGGTTGGGGACATGGTATATGTGCTGGACTCGGCACAAGTGAAAGGTAAAAATAAGAAACTCAGTCCTGTGTGGAAAAGTTCCCGGCTTGGTATTAAGAAGGGTTACTTCTTATGTATACCGGGTGAAACTGAGAAGGTTGGTATTCACCACGAACCATGATCGCCTGAAGTTGTGTAAGGACCGGTTGGTACCCGCTTGGTTGCGGGAAGGTCAGCAAAGACTCCTCGACGGTGAGGATCTAATGGCAGAAGAGTTGCCTACTGATAACACAACCAGAAGGTACTGTATTTGTCGGCAGCCAGACTATGGGGAGATGATGGTAAGCTGCGACACTTGTAAAGACTGGTTCCACCTTTCCTGTGTGCAATTGTCCCCTGAGGAAGCTCAGGGTATGGATGAGTACATGTGTCCTAACTGCACAAAAGTTCGATACTAGATAGTAAAAAGTCAGGTTAGGTTAGATGATAACTGGTAGTTGGTCTTAATTCTTCCCTTTTATTGCAGTAACTGAAATTATGGCAGAGAGTCGACCAGTCGGAAGAGGTCGGGGGTTATTACGTTTTTCCCGGGAGGAAATTAAAGAATTTATTTCAAGAAAGGAGAAGAAAAAAGTTCCAGCACCCCTTCCGGTAGAGGAATTGCCCATTAAATGGGTTAGTAGGTTTGGCACCTTCCTGCCCAGAGAGTCGCCTTGCCCTGTCCTTGGATGTCAGAGGAGGGACAGGAATTTAAAAAAGCATGTTCTGAAATCCCATCTTTCGGAGGTTTTCACTTTCCCAGACCATGGGTCTGGCACTCACCAAGCTGCTCAATTAGAGGTCTTGAGGTTTCTGACCCTATGGATTGTAGGTGAAGGGATGAATATTCTCCAGCTATGGGAGTGGGTGAAGAGGAGGATCTCCTTGTCAGAGTTTTGTACCATTTCCCAGGACATTGTCCCGGGCGTTCACCAGTTGTGCAAGATGGCTGGATGGACACCACCCCGAAGGCTTAAGCTTTCCCCCATCAACTGCCCAGCCCTACTTTTGTATTGGAGGGTAGCTGCGCGGTTACTGGAGTACCTGCCAGAGGAAAAAAGACGGGAGGTCAGGACCTTAGGTAGAGACACTGTTATAGTACAGGTGGAGCTGGGTGCCAAAGAGCCGGAGGTGGCCCAGGAAGAGTATGTCGTAGTGGACCAACTCCAGAAGGAAGAGGTGGGAGAAGACCCAGTCCAGAATGAAGACGGACGGGCTTTTATGATTATTAACAGCCATACCCAGGATGAGCACTGGGTAAGGGTTAAGTCTGTAGAAGAGCTTAGAGAGGTGGTGGCAGACCTTTGCCCAGATCCAGAAGATGATGTTTTACGCCCGTGCAACGCTATATAGGTTATTTACAGGCGATGAACATGAAAAGGATGATAAAATGAACATGAAATGATGATTATAAATGAAATATGGGGATGGGGTGGGACACAAAGGAACGGTAAATTTTGAAGAACCACAGGAAAAGGGGAGAGATGGGTAGGGGCGGAAAATTTAGCCTATGTGGTGCACTACTGGGCGGTCCACAAAGGGGTCTTTTACGTGCATGAAGCGTGGCACTCTCCACACACGTTGGCCCACTATGGTCGGCGGTCAGGGTTTCCGTATTATAGACCTGACAACCCCCGCGGACGAGGGCTACCCTATTCAGCCACCTAGGGTACACACTTGGTCGCTCTGTGGGCTGAGCACTGACCCGACGTCAGAATCCCAAGACCCTTAGTCGCCTCTTACGACAAGCTAGGCTCTGCTGCGGGCCTATTCGCCACCCGGGCCCCGCACGGGACGGACAGATAGGGACCTGGCCAGGATTCCGGAGGGCGAGTCTCTCTGGTTTTGTTAGACCAACTGCCGTATTACATGACGCCTGACAGACGGACGAGCACTTATTTGGTAGGTACCTTCACTTCTTTCCTGGCGGTCTCTGGTATGATTAAACTGAGAAGAATTAGTTTTTGAACTTTTTGAGTAGAGTCATATTTTTATATCTTTCCCCTGCTCAGTCAGGGGCCCCCTTTTATTGGGGTACGTGTTTTAGTGCATGTATATAAATACTTATATACTTTTCAGTGAGTTGTTACTTATTTTTGAAAGTTTATGGCTTACCAAAGGCTGCTGGGGGGAACTTTTTGAGAGAGGACCACCAATGCTCAAATAATTTTTCCCCTGTGAAAACAGGGATTTTTTAGACATTTTTTGACAGTTCTTGTAAATATATTTTTTAATCTAGTGGGTTAACTAGGTTTGTCAAATTGTCAGGAAGATAATTTGTGAGGTTTTTAATAGATTTTTCTATTAAAGTTTTTGATACTTTTTTATTAAAAGTTTTTGATAATTTTTCTGTAAGGTACATTTTGTACATATTTCTAGTAAGGTTAACTAGAATAAATTTTTGATATTGCCAAGAGAACAATTAAGTTTTTGAGGGTTTAATTTGTTTATTAAACTGTTTGTTTTTGTAACGTTTTGTAATGTTATTAGGATTTTTTAAGTATTCTCAATCCCGTGAGACCCTATTCTTGTCCAGTAATTTTTTGGGATTTAAGGGTGGTATTTTTCTAAGTCAATTAACAGTTTTATTGACATGACATTTTTGAGACTTTGAAACCCTTGCCCAGGCTACTTGTCAGTTATTTTAGTATTATCACACTCCACTTTTGGTTATTCCCCTTTGTATGGGTTACCTTGTACTTTACCCAGAGTAGGATGTTTAGCTACATGTATTGAATACCTTTCCTTTTAAGGTAATTATTTTATGCTAGATGGCATATAGTATTTTCCCTTTTAATAAGGGTTGTTAGGCTGGCATTCTGCCATTTCTGGGAAACTTAACATTTTATAATAGGTATATGGCCCATTTTAGAAAGTTGGGGGGAGTGTTGTAAAACTGGATTCGGGGGTTTCCGATAAGTTATTTATATCCGTGCCATGACGATATGGAAATACAAGAAGACGATTGGCTAGCCAACGCGGAACACATGGACAGACGAGATCTCGCGGGGAATTCGAGAATACGGCCTTCTAGTTCCAGACTTTGATCAGGTAACACTGTTTTTCCATTTTGTCCCAAGCCCTTTGTAAATTTGCCAACACTGGCGAACCGTTGTCATTGAACTCGGGTCCCGTGCGGGGCCCGGGTGGCGAATAGGCCCGCAGCAGAGCCTAGCTTGTCGTAAGAGGCGACTAAGGGTCTTGGGATTCTGACGTCGGGTGAGTGCTCAGCCCACAGAGCGACCAAGTGTGTACCGTAGGTGGCTGAATAGGGTAGCCCTCGTCCGCGGGGGTTGTCAGGTCTATAATACGGAAACCCTGACCGCCGACCATAGTGGGCCAACGTGTGTGGAGAGTGCCACGCTTCATGCACGTAAAAGACCCCTTTGTGGACCGCCAAGTAGTGCACCACATAGGCTAAATTTTCCGCCCCTACCCATCTCTCCCCTTTTCCTGTGGTTCTTCAAAATTTACCGTTCCTTTGTGTCCCACCCCATCCCCATATTTCATTTATCATCATCATTTCATGTTCATTTTATCATCCTTTCATGTTCATCGCCTGTAAATAACCTATATAGCGCTGCACGGGCGTAAAACACTAACTCACTCACTCACTCACTCATTGAACTCGGTGCTAAGGAGTCAGCAGTTCCTGCCTCCATTCATATCCCATAACCTGTTTTACTACATGATAAAGTTCAGGATCAAAAGACTTCAAAATCGACAGTTTTACGAAAATCTTTAAAATTCGGCTAAATGTCGGTAAATTTTAACTGCATTATCAATAAAATACTATAAGCTATATTTTAGTACCAAGTTTGACATCAAATGGAATGAGTTGCGCCCGGTGTGATTTCACTTTCGGCGTTGCTCCGTTACGAGCAATGGGACCGCATTGTAGCTCCGCCGATTCAAATATGTCAAAGGAGCTACATTATTGTAGTTAATCATTCATATGTTCACGTCCGCTAAATTTGGCAGCTTAATTAGTTTTTCAAGGTTATTCTTTGTTTCCAAAAGTTTAGTTAATGGTAAACACCAGATGTTGTAGGTATTATTTTCATTTTCTCATGCCCTAATGTAATTTGATCTGGTGCCCTAGCGCCCTACTGGCCCTAGCCCTAGTGCCCTACGACTGGTGCCCTATGGTTTGTTAATTATGTGTTGCATCAGAAACTGTTTGATTGGTTAAGTGTTTAACCTATATATCCATATATGATTATTAATTAATCGGGCTAATTATTAGTATAAATAGAGCCTGCGTGCTCATTAAAGTCACATCATCATCAGAGTCACGTCTCAGTCCTTACAGCTGAACGGACGTGCTGGTTAGTCTTCCTTTAACCGGAGATTGCCGATGACAGCCGAGAACTTGTTAACTGAATGGCACTTCGACTCTCGAATTGCAGTTAGACCTGGGGTTTACCTGGATATGGTACAGTTGCACCGTTCCCGCCTAGCACTTGGACTACGCCGCAATGCGTCACCAGTGCCCGGATAAGGATCCGGATTCAGCTTTACTTGCCAAGTATACCGATCCTGTCTTCGCCAGTTGAGTCAATGACATGGGGTGTACCTGGATCGGCGAGGGTGTTTCCTGTCCCGTCTCGAACTTGGACTTAGCCATCGTGCACACCAGTACCTGACATGGACTTGGATACATCCAGACCTACCAGTTATGCCAATCCAGTCAACTATTAATCGCCACAGTGACCAAGTTAGCAGTTGCCATCGACCATCGCTGGTCTGTCAGACTAACCTACCTGGCCCTGAAAAGCGCCGTTGTTTGCCAGAGAATAGAAAAAATAATCTTCATATCTTAGTAATGTATCTCGCTCCTTCCTTCCACCATAGCCGGGCCAGGCACCAGACTACACGCACTTATACCACCAGGTGCCGTCGCTGCAGACCCTGTAGGGTATAGTCACGACGTTAAACTTCCACAGTCAGTCAGTCATTACAGTCATTCTGTTGGGAATTTAAACACCTATAACATCTATAGGCTCAGGGCAATCTCCTCCGTTAACCACCAGGATGAGATACCTATAAAAATAAATACATAATTATATAACACTTAACATTTTAATATGTTTGAATTAAAACAAGAATTAAAAAGATAAGATGAACCAAATTCATATCAAATAATAAAATAAGATAGGGAAATTAATCAAATAAAGAAGGTGTGTATCTATTATTATACAGGTATCTGTCATAAAATGCCCTGGGTGGGAATCGAACCCACATACCAGAAAATACTGATTTAAAAAAATATGATTGAAATAAATCAATGAGATACATGTATATATGCATGATAAGCTTAAAAGTTATTAAGTGAAAACTTTATATTCATATTTTGAAAAAAAGTTTGACTTTTTCATTTAAAAGATTTCTTCATTTTTACATCTGATGTATAAACTAGTAAAAGAAATTCTATTTTTAAAATCTGTTTTATTTATATTCATTTATTATCTAAAACTATTCTAGGCTAGAGTAATTAATCATCATTTTACTAAACATATCTGTTGTTCCTTCAATGTATATATTTCAATCATTCTGTCACATCATCCAGTATGTTTTAATGCAGGAAGTTCAATATAACTTTTGCACAGACTTGTTCAATACACACAAAATGTAAAACAAAGGATTAAACTGAACATAAGGTTTAAATAAGAATAATATGTTGAGTAAATAAAACAGACAAAATTATATGAAACATGTATCATATCTACAGATGATAACTAAATATAAAAAATTTTGGATCGTGTTAAAATTTACATGTACAAAAGTACATGGAGGGTCATGCATATGATCAAGTTGTTGAAATGTTGTTTTTGACTCGTACATGTATTGATCAAGATATATCTTTTTTCTGTTGAAAGGCTGACTTGTAAAAAGTTAATGACTTTAAGTCAATAAATTTATTTTCAGAAGTATATATATATATATATATTACATTTATAAGTGAACTGTACATGTACATAAAATATTTTTTAAGGGACCAACCAATAACTTGAAAGGGAAGGCCTTCATTTTTTCCTAAACAAATATTTTGAAAATTATTTTTGATGGAAAAACATTTTAGCAGCAGAGGGTAAGAAAAAAAATCTGCTACATGTAAAAATGAAAATAAATATTCTGTCGCCGTGCCTTCAAAAGATATATATATATATTCGGGCGAAAACAAAAAACCAAGGCCCCCCTTCAAGTTAAATGGTCCACCCCTTACAGATACTTGTTTATATATATACATGTCAATATTAGTTATGATGCAAATTATATATTGCTGTTAAAATGTGCAGATTTCATTTTTTCTAAATAAAATAAAATGGTTACATAACGAGTGTCTCTTCTTCAATATATGTTATAAACCATGCAATTTAAGTACAGTACATTTGTACATTTAATATTAGTGATTTTTCGGGATATTAAAATAATATTCCGAGTTAAATTAATACCTTGTTATATGTATCTTACTGCATTTGTACAATGTATAAAAGATAATGAGATGTGGAATAATTAAGTGTATGCCATATAACCTACAATATTACCAGTAGCGTTAATTAAAAAAAAATCCACAATGGAAAACAGCCAAAGGCCTTCAATGTAACCAGTGGTCACTGCTCGCTGTATGTGGATTTTTTTAAAAGAATTGCACAAATTTCACATTAGCTTTAATCATGCACTGGTGTACTTACAATACTTTCCAAAGAACCCAGAGCACACCTCTCCATCTAGGAAAAGTTCATTTGAGTTTGACTCGATGCATGAATACATTAAACTTGTACATTTATATATATGTTTTAGCATGGTTTATTTTTCAACTTTCTAACATGTTTCTATAAGTTATAACCCCAGTGTATTTGCACAAATGGTTGTCAAACATCATGAAACTAAATATTTGTCATGAAGATAGTAAAATATGTCTCAAGAAGCCTTAGAAGGGACTTTCAACACCATGGCCAATCATACAACAGAGCTAAAATGTAAGGTAGTGAAGACGAATATGTCCATGCTTTTTTCCCCTGAATTTTGGGCAGCTCAACTAGGGTGTGAATATTAGTTGCCTAATGTAATATAATATTTAAGGAGGTATTTATGCTGCTATTATCGTTTTTTTTTCAATACGTACGAACCTAAAACCCCGGCAGTTCTATAATCCCCTGGCACAAAATGTTTGTGGCACACAACATCGTGCTTTCCAGGTTTCCATACACTATGAACCAAAAAAATTACTGTCTATACCAGACACAGTCATTTTTTTACTGCCTTACACTGCTATTTACTGTGAAACTACTGCCAAACAACAGTGAATTACCATTATCACCCTATACAATCAAGGACAGTTTGTGACAGTGATTACCTTCCGCCTATAATGCACTGTCCTGCATTGGCCTGCACTGTCCGACATTGGTACAGTTTATCATAGATCATGACAGACTTTACCTGGATTGTGAATCACTGTCCTTAATTGTAACAATTTTGGGCAGTAGTTAACAATTTTACTTGTTTTGTTTATCACTGTCCTGATCCGTAACAATTTTGCACAGCAGTTGACAATTTTTCTTGACCTATTATACACTGTCGACCATTGCCATAGTAAAAGGCAGTACTTGACAAGATATCCACTAACTGCTATGCACTGTTGTGAATTGCTGCAGGAAATATTAGGTCATGACAGATTTGTGTTTTCTGTCTTGAACTGTCATAAACTTAAGCAGGAAATAATAGATGGTAACAATTTATAACGGTCTCTTATTTACTGTCCTTCATTTTGTGAGTTTTTGGCGAAGACGAGATTATGTTTATTTTTATGTTTAATTATTATGCTTTAAATGCTTTGTATATAGAATCTTTTATAACCTAGCCCGCCACATCGAATGCGCGAGTTTATGGGTTTTTTATTTTTATTTTCACATATTTTTCTATCAGAATCAGAACCACAAATTTATAACTGTCACTCGTAAAGCCATCTGGAAAAATCTTCTTTTTAAAAAATGATAGAAACTTTTTTTTTGACACAAGCTCTTAAAATCGCTGATATTTGTTGTTCAAAATTAAGATTAATTAATTTTTTGTTCAAACATCGTCATCCATAAGATTTAATATGCCTTTCTTACACTTACGTTTTCAATGTCAATTTTAAAACTCGGAAATAATTATTTTTATAAGTTTCATGTCAGTAATAATAATTGGAGAAGAAAAAAACCCACTACAAATAATAAAAGAAACTAGAAGGAAAATGTGTTTATGAGAGATGGGTGAACCGCCCGTACTTGAAATATCGCCACCCCCTCAAACATGAAGTTCTTAGTGACCTAAATATACTTGGGCGGTAGCAGTACATACTATAGTGTTTAAATATTAATGTCTCCAAACATGCATCCAACATTAAGTAAAGAAAGAAATAACCCATAGTCGTTCATGTGTAAAATATAGGATGCAGTGACCTATTTTCAAGTGGATGATGAGTTTCTATTCAAATCAAATCTAGTATTGAAATATCATCAATGATCATTGGCATCCACTATGTAGTATTCAAGATCATCAAAGTGTTACAGATACACCGATGATTGGATGCACGGACGCACAAGCGTAAAAATTTAGCTCTAGCCAACATACATAACTATTAAAGCAATGAAAAAAACTTCTTTTCCGTGTTAAATGTATCTTTCAATATGATAAATACTAAGTAGTTTTATTTAAAGCCTATGTTTCTAATATCCCCTTCACATTTACGAGATTTCCTTACGAGTTCTTCGATTGCAAAGATTCGTAAATCACTCTTTGTTACTCATAAACAGGTCTCGTTAGCTCGTGTGAAATCGTAAGAACTCGTGAAAGTTTTACGAGAATTTTTGAAATGTCAAAAATCCTCGTAAGACCGCAGTTTATGAGTTGAAAAAACAACAATGTCATAATTAAACTCGTTAACACATCGAAAAGAACTCGTAGAGATCGTAAATGACTCGCCTTTACTCGAAACTAGCTCGGGAAGACCTTACAAAGGAATTATTTTACGAGTAGTTTGCGAGTGAGTTACGATATCATTTCCAATATCAAAATTCACTCGTAAAGGCACCGTAACATGCTCGTAAACACCCAGAAAATAAAATTCGTTTCGTCTCTGGACGGGAGTGCGAAAAATTTCCGCACAACTGACGAAATCGTGACAACTCGGAAAGAGATCGTAAAAGGTTGGAAGAAACTTTCACAAGAACTCGTTAGACTATATATTTTTAAAATCGTACCAACTCGTAAGAGAATATCGTATATGTGAAGGGGATATAAATGTAAAATTACAAGTCTATGGTTCTAAAGGTAAAAATTAAAACGGGTCTGTAATTCCCAAGACTTACTCAATAGTTAAAATACATCCTTACCACACTTGTACATGTATATGCCTTTTACGCTTTTACCATTTTCCAGCGGATCGCTATATTTTCCGCTTTGTATACTTATTTATTTCTATGAAATAAATTTATCTTGAAAAAATATTTTGGCAGCAGAGGTTATTTCTGCAATATAAAATTATGCTAATAAAGAATAAATAATCAATTATTTTGTCTCGTTACCTTTAAAAATAATATTTTTTCCGACCAAAACATAAATTAACCCCCCTTTTTTTAAATGAAGTTAAATGGTCCGCCCCTGAGCCCGGTTTACATTATTAAACATTATTAAGACGCATTTGTAAATTAACAAGTTACGCAATAATGCCGTGAAAATGTCTTGATGGGTATCCTGCTGTGTGTGACCAGGCAGTAGACAGGATGTTTATTGTGAACGACATGTATATTACTTAATACCTGCATGTCTGTCTAGGTAGCAGGTTAATTATCCAAACACTTACCTGAGACAGTTTACACTCAGAGGAGAGATTCCACAGTTTAAGAAAATCATGAGTTTTACTTTAAACATTTAACGCAGGAAAATGCATGCAATGACAAGAAAATGAAAGTATTTTATGCATATACACCTTTAAATTATTGTCTCAGTGTACACATACTTCTTATTCGTTCCGTTTTGTATAACAATAATTTAACAAGAGGCTCCCAGGAGCCTGAATCGCTCACCTGGTCTGGATGTCAACCCTATGAATACTTTTGTAGAGCTAGATGAGCTGAACATTTAAGCAAGCAACAGCTTTTCTCTATCTGCAATAGTTTTCATTCTATAGGCCAAAAACATTATTTTTCGCCTTTAAGGGGCTGTAATCCCTACAAGGGGTCATCTGACAACTTCAACCCTATGGAGACTTTTGTAGAGCTAAATGAGCTGAACATTTAAGCAAGCAACAGCTTTCCTCTATCTGCAATAGTTTTCATTCTATAGGCCAAAAACACCATTTTTCGCCTTTAAGGGGCTGTAACCCCTATAAGGGGTCATCTGACAACTTTGACCCTATGGAGACTTTTAAAGAGCTATATAAGCTGAACATTTAAACAAGCAACAGCTTTTCTCTATCTGCAATAGTTTTCATTCTATAGGCCAAAAACACTATTTTTCGCCTTTAAGGGGCTGTAACCCCTATAAGGAGTCATCTGACAACTTCGATCATATGGAGACTTTTGTAGAGCTATATAAGCTGAACATTTAAGCAAGCAACAGCTTTCCTCTATCTGCAATAGATTTTATTCTATAGGCCAAAAACACTATTTTTTGCCTTTAAGGGGCCGAAACCCCTATAAGGGGTCATCTGACAACTTCGAACCTATGGAGAATTTTGTAGAGCTATATAAGCTGAACATTTAAGCAAGCAACAGCTTTCCTCTATCTGCAATAGATTTCATTCTGTAGGCCAAAAACACTATTTTTCGCCTTTAAGGGGCTGAAACCCCTATAAGGGGTCATCTGACAACTTCGACCCTATGAATACTTTTGTAGAGCTAAATGAGCTGAACATTTAAGCAAGCAACAGCTTTTCTCTATCTGCAATAGTTTTCATTCTATAGGCCAAAAACATTATTTTTTGCCTTTAAGGGGCTGTAATCCCTACAAGGGGTCATCTGACAACTTCGACCCTATGGAGAATTTTGTAGGGCTAAATGAGCTGAACATTTAATCAAGCAACAGCTTTTCTCTATCTGTCATAGTTTTCATTCTATAAGCCAAAGACATGAAAAAATGCTATTTTTCACCTTTAAGGGGCCTTAACTCCTATAAGGGGTCATCTGACAACTTCGACTCTATGAAGACTTTTGTAGAGCTTTTGATGCTGAAGCAGTAGCGTGGCATCTGATTTCATCTATCTCTTATACTTTTTGATTTACAAGCAAAAAACAGTAGTCTGACCCCCATGGTCTATTTTTAGTAACGGCGGCCATGTTGTTTAGACGGCGGTCACCATTTGTGCAATCTTGGTAGAGGACATCCCATAGATGAAGTGTGCAAAGTTTCAAAGCAATCCCTTCAGTGGTTTCGGAGGAGAAGATTTTCAAAGAAAAGTTAACGACGACGACGGACGACGACGACGACGGACGCCAAGTGATGGCAATAGCTCACATGGACCTTCGGTCCAGGTGAGCTAAAAAGTGGTAGAAACACTTAATACAATCAAACATCACATTATTTTATATGGATGCATTGACTAAGAACTTGTCATGAAAGATCGACCTATCTTCGTGTTTTACTATGAGACCCCTTCCAATCTAATCATACCAAATCTAAGTAGACATAAGCTAATCAAAATTATTATTTCTCGAGAGAGGTGAGCACACACTTGTCTTATTACTTAATATTCTTCTTTAAAAGTTTTTTTTTTACTCTCAGACCCCTCCATATGCACTTCATTATTGCAAGTTTTATGAAAATTAATTGTGTGATATAGATCTATAAGGAGGTGTGAATAAATGTTACACATTGTAGCGCACACACACGGTTAATAAACCTTTTTATTTTTCTGGGCTCCATATTTTGTACATGTTGCGAAAAACAGATACATGTTGCATTATGCTTCATCAATGACCTAAATAATACATTATCATTTAAAGCGTGTATGTTGCAATTATCAATAAATCCCTGTCGCACATCTACTTCCTGTTTTGAAAATATCAGTGATGTTACTCAAGGCATAAAATCAGGACGCTACCAATAGTTAATCGTTCTATGAGTGTTCTTGTTGCTTAGTCTAACAAACTTATCTTTAAAGATCTTCAAAATTCATTACTTTTCTATACAAGAATTTCCAAGAATTTACAAGTAATAACTCTTAATTTTCAAACAATTTTAGATAAACAGACGGCAGATGTCTCTGCTGAGAATTCCCGGGGGGAGCGGGTGAGGGCTTCTGCGAAAAAAAAACTTCCCCGCAAAGACAGGTGGTGAGAAACCATCTGTATCCCGACTACTGAGGCTTTTATGGTAAATCAAGATTATGAAACAATATAATGGATGTTGTTTAATTTAATAAATGTGTTATGTTGATAAAAAAATCTGTTAATTTAGTAGTGACAAAGGGGCAAATGCAAATGCAACATTGGGTCCATTCAGCATAGAATTGAAAGAAAGGCCGCAAAATGTGTCACCTTAAAACTAGTTCTGGGGAAAAAGGGTTACCGGCTATGCTTTACCGCTGGTAAACTAAAGACGTACATTTCATTAAACAAATTGATGGTTTACTATGATTTTGACAAGAAGCGGATACTAAGAAATAATAGCTAGACAAATACTAGGATATATTAGACTGCTGTTTACCGCTTAGACCTATTGTTTTTTTCTACAAGTCATGATCAGGTGTATTATTTTGGACTATCTTCTTTGTAGTCGGTGAATGCAGCTCATTCGACATATTAAAGTACATCTTACCTTTCCAGCTATCGATAAACATTCCAGTGTTATTGAATGTTATTGAATGTGTATTGCAGATCAAAGGACCGGCCTGAACCAGATTCAAAAATAAACATGAAACGTATAAGGTGGCAATGTGTTCATAGAATTGCAATTTTTTTTATTTACAAAAAAATCTAAAAAGTTTTTTCCCCATATTAAAAAAAAAAACATTTAAATAGTTAGTAAAATAAATATTAATTTTATGGATACGTAATACATTAAACAAGTTATTAATTGATCCTATATGTAAAGGGAAACAATGATAAAAAAAGTCCACTTCAACTTGAATGGTGGAAGAAATAGAAGATTTGTGCTTTGAATTGTTACTTATATTTTGACAAGCATTGGCTATTTAGATTTTTTTGTCCTGGTAAATTTTGATTTATTATCGTTAACAAGGATTTTTTAGGGTAAAGTTTGATGCATTCAACATTGTTCAAAGTACTTACATATCATGGGGGGGTTACTCTTAGTACTTTAGGGTACAAATTTTACACCCACCCCATTCATATGTAGGCCTGCTGAAAAAATAAACCCATTCATATATCTATTTAAATCAAACGGTTTGAATGCTCAAAGTTATCGAATGCGTGTACAGTTACACGGAGGCAAATTGTGAATACGAATTGCATATTTTAAAATTGTATGTCGCACATACAAAATAAAATTAGATAAAACATAAACAAAAAACAAAAACTGAAATATGTGAATGTTTATTATTTATCAAACCAGTGAATGAAAAAAAAATAATTGTTTATTTAATTTCATTTAGTATACGCGCGCGCAGTCTTGAGCGTTTGATAAATCTAATGTTTTAATAAGTTAAAAAACTTTTTTTTTAAATTAAGGTCCTTTAGTTGTAAAAATAGTCCTGTGGTTAAAATGAATTTGTATAAAAGGGATAAATATCTATAAAACTGATGGTACATTGTATATCTGTGAAATATTCCTTTGAATTGGTATAATGAGTTTAAATGTTTATTGTGCAAGAGGTTTTGACATGTTTATTGTAACTACCAAAATCAACAAGCCGCACGTGTATTCCGATACTTAAATGCACCCAAGGATGCAAATCATTTTTATAATTCTGAATTAAAAAGACTCGTAATAAATAAACAAACTAATACTGGTGCATGTACATATAATATATAATCCTTTTTATTCTGTCATTCCAAATTTACTAATTTAGTTATAAATTTTAATTCTTTATCTAGCCTTTATTTGTATCATTGAACAATATCATAATCATTTATCAGATATTTTTCATTAAACATTGTATGACCTTACCCAAGTCCGTCTAAAGACCTAAGTTGAGTCATGTTTTCGAAGGTCTTTCAATTTGGGATACTCCGTCATTTTTCTCCTAACTTTAGGACACCTGACGTTCCATATGTATTTCAACCATATTAATGATTTTAATTATTAATTCTTAAAAACGAATCTAGTTATACTTATACAGGAAACACCAATATTTTGGCAGGAAAAGATTTTGAAGGATTTATATTATAAAATCAAATTACATTAAAAATGTTTTTAAAATAGAAGTATATCTATGTGTTTTTTTTCTTTGACTTTATTTTTCTTCATATGTTCGGGTCCAATAGCTGAATTGGCCCGCAGCAGAGTCTAGTTTGCCGTAAGAGGCGACTAAAGGTCTTGAGATTCTGATTCTGCCAGTGCGACAAAGTGTGTGCCCTTGGTGGGTGAATAGGATGACCTATAATACGGAAATCCTGACCGCTGACCATAGTGAGCCAACGTTTGTTGAGAGTGTCACGCTTCTTGTACATAAAAGACCCCCTTGTTGGCCGCCAAGAAGAGCATCAAATAGGATAAAATTTTCTCATCATCATTTCGTGTTCATCGCTTTTAGATAACCTATATAGCGTTGCAAGGGCGTATAACACCAACTCACTCTTCATATGTGCACAGTTTTAATTTCTTAACAAAAACTGACTCAAGAAATAATACATTATATTAATTGATTATTTATTGAAATGCATAGTCGTGCCTTTATACCAGCTGCCGTTTTATAATAATAAAATCTGTCAAAGTCAAAAATGGCCGGATTTCGTTAAACAGGAAGTAGGTGAGCTACAGATCAGTAATCGTATCCCCCGTTATGGGACCCCACCTTGATGCTGTATACCAAATATCAAGTGGCTGTGATCAGTAGTTGCTGAGAAACTGTTGCGAAAAATATTTCCACGCCTGCACGCCGCCCGACATGAAATCGGGCGGCCAATTATAGTTAGGATTGCCTGAGTTAAGAAGTTACTAGGAATACTTCGAAAACACCCTAAGTATTTCTTAAGTCATTCCTAGATGTTTCCGTAAGTCTGTCTAAGAACCTTTCTTATGACTTTTCTTAGGAAAGCATCGGGAACACCACCCCAGATTAATACTGCAAAGGATCAAAACGGAAAATTCATATTATTTAAAGGGTGATCTAGCCTCAGATCTAGCAAAACGTGCAAAGGTGAGATTTATTTGTCACTCCCTGCATTTGTAGGGTTTTTTGAAAATTTCTAAACCATGAATCATATTTCAAGATAAAAGTTCTTCAAATGAGCCATGATTAATAAATTTGAATAAAAAAGAAAGAGCAAAATATAGAACTGCTTTTTCAAGGAAAAGTAGCGAAAACATATCTTGAATGTAGGTTTGGTCGCGACATGTATCCCACATCTCATTTTTTTATGATTGATAGGCCAGCACATGATAAGCAAAGTGTTTTTCCGAATCTAGGTGCTTTCGTCGAGGTCCGCTATCGCTTTACCAAGAATGCATGTTCTGAAAATCTAGATGCTTTCTTCGAGGTCCGCTATCGCTTTTCCGAGAAAAAAAACATTTTCTGAAAATCTAGGTGCTTTCTTTGAGGTCCGCCATCGTTTTTCCGAGAAAAACAAATCGGCCTCACGAATTATCCATTTTATGGCTTGAAAATTTGTTGACGTGTTGATTTTATTAAAAACATAGTGTTTTATTTGGTTATTTCAACTTATTGTTTAATTTGGTTATTTTGTGTGGTCTCAAGCGTAAACATTCAGCATTATTGTCAAAATGAGGTCTTGTTCAATATGATGACTACCACAAAAGTTTTTTTTCTAATTTTTTAAATGAATGGCGATTAATTCTAAAAAAGACCTAGTGCAAAAGGCAAAAAAAAAAATGTTTCAAACCCGTCTTCACTCGATGAATTAAGTTCAGTCTGAAAAGCCGGATTGGAAGGTTATTTTACAAATTTGTCTGGCAAAAGAACGCGTGCAACTGTCCCGGGGCCACTGTCCTCTATCAAGCAGGAGTACAAGAGCAAGATATCTGGTCAAGAACCGACAATCGCTCAGTAGAAAGCGTTAGAAAATATAAACGTCCGTCTGTTCTGTTTACTGGAATGCCATCACTTAGCATCCGTTGTCTATTTTCTACTTTCGGGTACAAGCGTCTCTTACGAGTCTTATATTGGTGAAACTGTAGCACTAAGTAGTGTGTTTACGTGGTTGCTGGTTGGTAAACTAAGGAAACGACCGTTTAATTTTCTAGGGGGGGGGGGGGGGGCTGGGATTATCACCCGAGTCGAGAGTCTTTTTCGACCGCTGCGCGGGCCAGCCTATTTTATCCCATACACTCAATGCTAGAAAATTTTGTTTAAAAAATCTCTTTATTTCTAATGCGCAAAATGAGGGCCAGTTTATTTTTTTCCGCCCTATGAGCTGGTCAGACTATTAATAGGCCAAAAATCAGAGCCAGAATATATTTTTTTTAAATTTGACTCCCCGAAAGTCAAATGGTCGGTACCTAATCAAATGTGTCGAAATGTGTCGAATTTCTTTCATGGGTGATGTACACATTTGTATAGAAATTTAATTTATATATGGTATATGGACACCACCTTGAAAAAGATGATCTTTTTTGTCAGCTGTAAACGTTAATATGATGTTCGGCATAAAGATAAGAGGTTACATGTGTGCTCTATAAAGTTGTGTTAGAGGAGTTCCTTTAGTTTCTTTTTAAATATAGGAGTATTTCCGGGTTGCTTATAAACTTGTGGTTTTGATTCAGATTCTGATGCAAAAATATGTGCAAATAAAACACATAGAACTTCGAGCATGCGTTGTATCAGGCTAGGTTATTATTAATATAAATATTCTTGTCGCCGCCAAAAACTAACAAAAAGAAGGACAGTAAATAATTAGCCATTATAAACTGTTACAATCTATTATTTCCTGCTTAAGTTCATGACAGTTCAAGACAGAAATATAAATCTGTCATGACCTATTATTTCCTGCAGCAATTCACAACAGTGCATAACAGTTAGTGGATATCTTGTCAAGAACTGCCTTTTACTATGGCAATGGTGGACAGTGCATCATAGGTCAAGAAAAATTGTCGACTGCTGTGCAAAATTGTTACGGATCAGGACAGTGATAAACAATAAGGTAAAATTGTTAACTACTGCCCAAAATTGTAACAATCTAGGACAGTGATTAACAATCCAGGTAAAGTCTGTCACGATCTATGAGAAACTGTACCAATGTCGGACAGTGCAGGCCAATGTAGGACAGTGCATTATAGGCGGAAGGTAATCACTGTCACAAACTGTCCTTGATTGTAAAGGGTGATAATGGTAATTCACTGTTGTTTGGCAGTAGTTTCACAATAAATAGCAGTGTAAGGCAGTAAATAAATGACTGTGTCTGGTATAGACAGTAATTTTTTTGGTTCATAGTGATAGAGTCTTGGTTTTTGGATCTATCCTCTTGATGGCCACTCGCCATTTCATCCGTAAACCATCATCTAAAGGGAACTTATGTCCCCCTTCACTTCTGCAACCTGGGACAGAACAATACTGTGGCATATTTCCATAAAATGGCACTATCAAATCAAGCGACACCTTTCATGTTTATGTTGGAATGCAAGCGTCTAAAAGATAAAGCGCTTGAGTAACCACCGATAAAACAATACGCCACCTATCGAGGTAAAATTTGACGGGTGATTCCTATTTTTAATGGCACAATATTATTCAGAATGTTATTGGTAATTTAGAACCATCTTAAAGCTTTGTTCGAGTTGGAGAAAGAAATTCGATTTGCTCCATTACGAGTAATGGGACCGCATTGTAGATCAGCTCAATCAAAGATGACAAAGGAGCTACATTATTTTAGCTAATGTAAAATCTGACACTCATGAAGAGTATCCATCTATAAACTTACCAATTGTTTTATAGTTCACAATTCATCCATCATGCCTTGTAAATGTTCTTTAATCTGTAGGTACTGAAATATTTTTTTTTCAAAATGTAGACCTCAATAACAGACAAAGTGATTTATATTTGTAAACCTTTAAAATGGATGAAAAATATGTATTACTTAAATAAATACAATAATTAAAAAAATATGTCCAAAAGATTCTTGCAACATTTTGGATGGACAGACTTACCATGATTAAAATATTCCTTTCTGGCTTTTTGTAGCGCTTTCAAATACATGTACTCACATTCTTCATGACCACTTCATTGAGTTTAAGTTGGTCATCTTCATCATCATTTGAATCTCCCTCCTCCAATCTTGTTGAGCACTTCTGTGGAAGAAATATCTGGTTGGGATGCTTCTGTGGAAGAAATATCGGGTTGAGATTCTTCTGTGGAAGAAATATCAGGTTGGGATGCTTCTGTGCAAGAAATATCTGGTTGGGATGCTTCTGTGGAAGAAATATCAGAATCCCATATCAGGTTGGGATTCTTCTGTGGAAGAAATATCTGGTTGGGATGCTTCTGTGGAAGAAATATCAGGTTGGGATGCTTCTGTGGAAGAAATATCAGGTTGGGATGCTTCTGTGGAAGAAATATCAGGACAGAAACATACATAATTCGATGTCTGCATCTTGAGATAAAATCTCTTTTGTTGTCCACAACTCATCCATGGAATCTTAAAAATAATATAAATTAAGACTAACAAAAGAATATGTACAAACAACCTTAAATATTAGATTAAGTTGTAAAGTAAATAAATCACCGAAGGGATTTCTGAGCATTATTTACATGACAGAGCACCAAAGAAATAATTGGTCAAATATGGCGTAATGCAGGTAACTACTGATTCTTTTATGTTCAAAATATATACTACTCCCTCAATTACTGTCATTTTTTTGTCACTGGCACTTACATAATCCATGGGAGCTTCTGTATGAACAATTTTAACTCTTAACGGTCTGGTTATTTTCTTGCAATCTCTGGATGTTTCAATGGACGAGAGATCCTAAAAGGAATATTTTAACAATAGTTTGACATCAACAAATTAAAAACCTATACCAGAAATGCAACATTTAAATTACTCATAAAAATGGCACTTGAAAAACCTGAAAAAATGATGCATGTGTACAAAGTAGATTCCCTGGATTGTACCAACTGTGTGTGTGTGTTTGCTTTGCAATTTGTTTCGAAAATGTAGAAGGTAACACTAGGCTATCTTGTGTTTGCTTTGCAATTTGTTTCGAAAATGTAGAAGATAACACTAGGCTTTCCTCTTAATTAAGAAAACCAATATAGATGTGTTTTTTTTTCTTTTCTTTCCCTAAAAGATCCTAAATGCACACATCAACGAGGAAAATATAGATTGTGGAGACCAGTTAGTTTTACCCCTAGAAGAACATGCAGATGATGAATGTTTAGAGGATGATATTTCCCACCGTTGTGTATCGTTTGGATGTCAAGTCAAAATACAACCAAAAAGAGATCCAAGCTTTGCCAGAAAACCGTGAAAGAAAAAGGACAAAATATCACTTCGAATAGATTTGTCAGAATTGGTAGGTACATTTACTAAGACTGTTTTATTTTCCTCTCAGATTATTAAAATAAAATTATTCACACATTTGAGGTACAGAAAAAAATATATGTACACTTACATGACTTATATACTTGTAGAGCCTGAATCGTTTATAGTTTAGAATAAAAAAATATTATTCTAAAACAAATCAATGTGCACTTTTTATCTTTTACTTTTTTAACACATGCAGTATATTATTATAAATAAAATAAGAAGCAATATTTCTGAACTTGTACATCTGATTTGTGTATTATAGGCTGCCAGACAGATGAGAGTTGTATTGGAAATACAAGCTCAAGGACAGGGGTAAATATGAGAAATGCTTTTGGCCAGGTGAAACCTCATTATTTTGACCAGAAAAACCAAAAAGAGTCCAGTGGAAAATATGTGATATTGGGTGGAGATGGAAGAGCAGACACTCCTGGCCATAGTGCAAAGTATGGCAGTTACACCATGCTGGATTTAGAAGAAGGCATTGTTGTAGATTTATAGCTTGTACAGGTACGTTTTAGGCCCAATATGGATAGTCTATTGCTCTGAACACATGCAGCCCATGGTGGACTGACAAAGGTTTTTGACACATGCTTCTCTGATGGACTTTCGACCCAGGGGGTAAAAATATAAATTTTCAATTTTGTATTCTACTCTTGAAATGAATGTTTGGGGAAAAATTAAAAATCGAACAAGAATTTTTTTAAATTATGATTACGGCCCCTTAGGTTTAAACATATTTATTTACCCTGGATTGGGAAACAAGCTTAATGCTTATATTAATCCCTCTCCAGCTAGCAGATTGCGAGTGTGGCCTTTGTAGCGGCCCCATTGAGCCTATTCTTATCGAAATCTACAACGGGGTTTTTAACGTGCATGGGGTATTGCTCTTCCATACACGGAACAACCTTTTTTCGTCCCTACCGAAGGACTAGCATCAGTTCTTAAGACCTTCCTCGCAAATGGTGTCAAGAGAGAGTTGGAAAATTGGTTCATGAAATTTTCACCCCTGACGAGGATCGAACCACGAACCACGGTGTTAGTAGCCCGACGCGTTAACCACTACACCCCTTAAGTAATGAGCGAAAAAAAGATAGGGGTCGCAAAAATTTATTCTTAAATTTAGAATCGCTACTTGGCAACGATGAACTTGTAATTTTTTTTTAATCGGACCAGAAATAAAAAAGTTACGATTTTGGCCCCTTATGGTCCCTAATAACCTAACAGTAAAAAAAGTGGACACAAAAATATATCTGCTACTTGACAAGAATAAACTTGCAAAAAAATTGTCAAAATCGGACAATAATTTAAAAAGTTTCAATTTCGGCCCCTTCTGGCCCCTTATTACGCAACAGGTGAAAAAGGGGTTGGGTCGCAAAAATAAATTCTCAAATTTGGATTCGCTAATTGACAAAAATTAACTTGCAAAAAAAATATTCAAAAACAAACCAGAAATAAAAAAGTTTTGATAACGACCCCTTTTGGCCCCTAATTAAAAACAAGTGAAAAAGGGGATGGTCGCAAAAATTAATTCTCAAATTTGGATTCGCTACCTGACAAGAATAAACTTGCAAAAAAAAATTCAAAAATCGGACCTAAAATAAAAAAGTTTCGATTTTGGTCCCATTTGGCCCCTAATTACGTAATAGGGGGAAAAAGGGGGGGTGTCGCAAAAATCAATTCTTTATATTGAATCCGGTATTTGACAAGAACAAACATGCAAAAAAAATTTTCAAAATCGGACCACAAATAAAAAAAGTTTCGATGTTGGCCCCATTTGGCCCCTAATTATGTAATAGGGGAAAAACAGGGGGTCGCAAAAATTAATAATAATAAATGAGCTGAACATTTAAGCAAGCAACAGCTTTTCTCTATCTACAATAGTTTTCATTCTATAGGCCAAAAACATGCAAAAACACTGTTTTTCACCTTTAAGGGGCTGTAACCCCTATAAGGGATCATCTGACAACTTCGACCAAATGAAGACTTTTGTAGAACTTTTGATGCTGAAGCAGTAGGGTGGCATCAGATTTCATCTATCTCTAATACTTTTTGATTTACAAGCCAAAAACAGTAGTCTGACCCCCTGGTCTATTTTTAGTAACGGTGGCCATGTTTTTTGACGGATCAAACATTGAAACACAAGTTTGGTGCAGGACACCCTAAAGATCATTCATACCAAGTTTCATCAAATTCTGTTCAGTAGTTTCAGAGAAGATTTTTGAACAAAATTGTTAACAGACGACGACAGACGACGACGGACGCCAAGTGATGGTAATAGCTCACATGGACCTTCAGTC
Source organism: Arcuatula senhousia (assembly GCA_963971305.1). Classification (NCBI taxonomy): domain Eukaryota; kingdom Metazoa; phylum Mollusca; class Bivalvia; order Mytilida; family Mytilidae; genus Arcuatula; species Arcuatula senhousia. Next base: position 27,329,343 of record OZ020314.1, on the reverse strand, counting down.
CAGGTGAGCTAAAAATATAAAATTAATATAATTAAGTCTTTTTGACACTTATTATTTTCGTGACTGGTTTTTTATCTATCAAGTAACTGTAAAAATTCTTTGTTTAGGCAAAATGAGTTTTTATTCAAAATAATTAGCAACTCGACGGGTTTGCTATAGCATGCAAGAACCACTTACTCTTCCGGAGCACTCTAGTTCGCTCTTGTTTGTATATATATTGTAAAATGTTAACTTCTGTTCTTTTCAATAGGTCCATCTTTCCTTTCTTTATGTTGGTCACACCCATGAAGACATAGATGCCGCCTTTTCAAAGATTTCAACAACTTTGCGATCAACAAATGTTGAGACAATTCCAAAATTGTTATTGAGTTTAGGTGCTGCCAAATCCAAGGGGTATTTGATGTAAAATCTTGGTTGTTGCCATACTTGAAAGATATGAAACACCATTCCAAGCCATTGCATTTCAAGTTTTCTAGAGACAGTTTGAACAAAACATGCTTGTCATATAGAGCAAACAGCACAAAAGTTTGGGCTCGACTTGAAGAAAGCATTTTAACTGGAATACCAGCTGGCAAACCTATGGTGCTTATTCCACAAAATTTTGGAAAAATAGAGTGAGTGAGTTGGTGTTTTACGCCCGTGCAACGCTATATAGGTTATTTACAGGCGATGAACATGAAAAGGATGATAAAATGACAAATTACAAGCAGTCTATGGCATGTATGTTACCAATTACTAAAAACATGGACAGGGGTTCATGTACATGTGCATGAAAAAAATCCTTTGACCTCTAATTGCTTTTGACATTTATCTATCTTGTTAAAATGTTCTATCTGTTAATAATTTTTCACAAATAATATTATGATGCCACATAGTGTCTTAAAATTATACATGTATAAGCACCTGAAAAGGGGGTTAATGCTTTGGCAAGTAAGTCTACAATGGTGTTGCATATTTAGGAAAAAGTAGTCTACAAAAGGGTTGTGGTTCAAAACTTCTATCTACCCCCTCCCCTGGATTTTGTACAACGACCCCCAAGTCTAAACGAACCTTTAGAAAGTTGACCGTCATCTCTTTCAAGAGTATAAAAAATTAAAATATGAACAAAAAAGATAAATGCACACCGGTATATTATAATAGATTATTTATTTTAAATATTATTTCTTCCAGGTTACAGTGCAAAGCAAAGGGAGAGGAATTTTAAAAAAAATAGGAAAAAATGATTTCAACTTAAAGCAAAGAAACAAATGCACGGTTTAATCAGCAGATTTGTGATACAGACCAACTATTAGTAACTTAATTTGTTAAAACTGCAATTTAATACTAAAAGTCCTTGTATAATATGATAATATTGCGGGTTAATTTTTGTATTGGCCTTGTTATTGGTCCAAGGCTTGCTGTATTGGCCTGAGGCGCAGCCGAAGGCCAATATAGCTGGCCGAGGACCAATAACAAGGCCAATACAAAAATCAACCCGTAATGTTGTCTTTATTAATTAACACCCAAAATTCTCTTTGAGGCACAGCCGAACCAAATACATAAGGCCAATACAGATTAATTAATAAACACCCAGTATTTTCTAGAATTTCATGAATATACATGTACAAGTCTAGCATTGTCCAAATATTGCCAGTATTGTGGATTTTTTCTTGTGTTTTATGCATTTGTTTAACTTATGTATGAATGTATAAGTTTATTAAGGTTACAAGGCAAAAAAATATATATTACCAATACTTTGAAACACAAACAATCAGAACAATTCCTTTTTAGACCCTTTCATTTGTTGTATCGGAAAACAGGAACTGGAAGTAGTAGGCCAACTGACATGGAAAGGCGAGGCAAAGTACAACTCATCATGTTTAAGCTGTGTACCAAATTTGAAAAAATAATCCCTCCAGTAGACAGATGAACAGACAGACGGACAAGGTGATTGCATATGCAAATTATCTTACAATATGTCAGCAAATAGTTTTATTTATTATGAAATTTAACAATATTATAAATGAACTGTAAAATTTAACAATTATAAATGAACAATTAGTTTAACATGTTTGTAAGTTTTACTCCTGGGATGACACTATTTCATTAGTCTGACTAGATAAGTAATGCCCACTTGAGTTTTTCTTTTTGCTATTTCCGGCTATAATGTTAATATTAATAGTTCCGCCACTTATCACAGCATTTTGAAATAAATTCATAGGATTGTCTTTCTTCTCACTAGTATGTGATTGCATCTGTGCGCAAGAAGTTGACATTTCTACAACAGAATCTGCACTATTATCTGTGTGGAAAGTAGGAACAAGATCTATAACTGTAGCATTATTGTTAGCAGGAACAAGATCAATAACCGTAGCATTATTGTTAGTGTCAGTAAGACTTACTGGATTGGATTTTGTACCCTCAGCACTAGTGTTATCACATGTAGATGCATATGATTTATTTGGCCTTAAAATATTTGAAATGATATTTGAATTATCTTCCTGTTGTTGAATGGACGGAACTGCATAGTGTGTAACAGACTGAATGTTCTTCCATCCTCCTAATTGGGCAACCTCTGTTACAGCTTTACCACTTTGAAGTAAACTAGTTGCAAAGGTTTTACGGCCAGAATGATTAACCTTCCTCCCCTCTAGCTTGCCTTCTTCTGCCATATTTTTCATAAATTGTCCCAATTTATCTTTTCCGATAGTTTGTCGACTATACCATACATCAGTTATGGGGTCTACCAAAGCTCTTAAATAAAATCGAGATTCATGTTCACACATGTCTGAGGGTCGATGTTTACGAAATTCTTTATAAACATTGACTGGACAATATGGGTCATCTTCAACAGCAAAAGCTCTTGGTGGTACTGCTCTTATATCACCAACTTTCACACCACTCCTAGTTTTAGTACTGCGCTCTAAAATTTGGAAGAAAAAAACATTCATACTATAATACAATATGTAAATTTATTACATACTTTAATGAAATAAATGCATAATATGACAGAAAGTAAGCTATCCATATCAGCCCACTGGGCCAATAACCGTTTATTTGGTGCACCTCGTGCAAGCCAGGCCAAATCACGAGCATGGTTGTTTCCATATTGACCTGATTATCATCCCTCGACCCATATTGTCCCTCGACTACTTCTCGGGTCAATATGGTGGTCTCAGGCTGATAATCCAGCCAATATGGAAACCCCCATGCATTAATCTATATTTATAAACGGTTAATTTGTTTGGTTTTCATGTAATTTATACTTGTTTTTTTTTAAGGGGGATTCATCTTAACAAAAAAAACGTTTTAATAAATTGCTCAAGGCATGGTTGTTTCCATATTGGCCTGATTATCATCCCTCGACCCATATTGTCCCTCGACTACGTCTCGGGTCAATATGTGGGTCTTGGGCTGATAATCCAGCCAATATGGAAACCCCATGCATTAATCTATATTTATGAACGGTAAATTTGATCGGTTTTAATTTACACTTTTTTTAAGGGGTGTATTTTTTTTTAACTTTAACGACTGTTGTCTCCTAACTGTAGAAAATAATGGGATGTGGAACAATTTATGTTTCTATGTTAATGATTATGAATGTTTTATTTTTCATATTCATGTATGTACATTTGTATTTAAAATTTCATATACTTTAATATAAAGATTCAAAAATAATTTTTACCATTGAACTGCAAGTATTCTTTTCCATCTGAAGTCTTTTTCAAGAGAATGTCTCCCCAATGCATATTTACATGGTCCTGACGACCTCTCAGTCCAAAGAACATACTATTGTTAAGCCACACCAGATTCAGCAAAGCACTTGGATTATCTAAAACAATTAATACATTTTTTTTCAACCACATGATAAAAAGAAAGGATATGGGGAAATGTTTTAAATATAACCATGCATCAAATGGATATGTATAATAAAAACAAATATGGGTTACCACAAGGTCATCAATAGTGGAAACCACACCAAATAGCAAGCCATAACTGGTCCTGGGTAAAACTGACTGAGTAACATATCTTTAGATACATCTACATGAATCAAGTTTTTAAAAATGGTGAGTTCTATTTTTATTTAACAAAACATAAAAATCTTCTCAACACACCTTTTTTTTTATCCTAAATGTTGTTCTGTGATCTTGAGGGTAAATATAAGTAAATAAATGAAGTAGATTGCATTTATCTGACACAGACCAATAATCTGGCAGTACAATTTGAATATTAATTGATTTAAAAAAAAACAGAATTAAATTAATAACATGTACATGTACAATGTACTTACGAGTTCCAATTATTCCTTTTTCTCGCAATATCTTCAGCTCTTCGGAAGTTAACGGCTCTGCTGCATTTGGTTTATTCCCCTTTCCCATTGATTTCAAAGACTTAGTCTTCGCCTCCAACACTCTTCGGCTATGTGCAAACTGTGCATCCTTCTTTATACTACAATAAAAAAAGGGTAAAGAAAAAATTATGTTTTCTTAGTGATGGTTCGATTAATCGGAAAATCTAATCAAAATGGGCTGCAGATGTTACTACTCGATTATAAAATCAATAATCGATTAATCGAAACATAATAGATTTTAGTGAATTTATGCAAATATTGCCGAGAATAACATTAATTTTAAGAGTAAGTTCTATCATTTTCATGAAAAATTAAGTCCGATTTTATAATCGATTAATAATCGATTGTGATCTTTCGATTATTTCCGATAATCGATAATGAAATAAAACCGATTGCCCAACACTATGTTTTCTATTGGTGATTGGTAATAGACGGTGTACTATAGCAGACAGGAACGGCTAACTCTTCCGGAGCACCTGAGTTCACTCTTGTTATGAATTGAGTTTGTGTTGCTAGTTCTCATTCAGTTGTATTTTTGTGGTTTATACACGTAGTTACAAAAATGTACATGTATGTGTCATGTGTACCATACGTCCATAGTGTACATACATGTATTACTGTACAATGTACATGTACTATACTTAGAATAGGATCTGTTTTAGTGTTTACTTTACCAGTTGTGTGTTTGTGTTTTTATTTATTTTGTTACTTTGCATTTGGATTTTGATCTAACCTGAAATTCAGTTTCTTGTCACGTAAATATCTGTCCAAACTGTTACTTATGCTGATTAATGTCCCTGGTTCATATTCTGTTCCATCTCTCTTTCTGGCTCCCAGATAAAAGCGTGCCAAAAGACTGTCAAGTTCCGAGACTGGAATTTCAGAGCTGTCTCTAAATTCTTGAACAGACACAAAATAGTCATGTATAATTTTTAAGTCACTCTTTGTTTTGATTCCGGTATTCTTATTACGGTTCTCTTGTATGAAAGAATCAGTATCCTCGTCAGTGACATTGACAAATCTTGGATTGTTTGCGTTTTCGACTGACCCGTGACCGTCGGCTGTCTGTCCTTCATCTTCAAAATCTTGAAAAATCAAATTTTCACCAGCATTTTCATGTATCTCTTCAAGTGGTGCGCCGCCAGAAACATTACTTAAAATCTCATTTGCCTCCATCTCCGCCAACTCTTCATACCTAAATATGTCCTCCACTAGAGCATCACGCATTTCAATAGCATTTGTAATTTTTCTTTTTTTGCCTGATGTGGCCATGATTGTAAACAGACGACTATTGAATGTCTCAGGTTTTTACCTGCTCCTTATAACATAAATCTTGATACTTTCCGAATGTCTGTATAGGCCGCGGATCGGAACCCGGCCAATATCAGTAAAATCGATATTGGCCGACTTTTTTCCTGTATTGGCCGACTTTTTCTGTATTGACTGAGTAGCGTGTTTTATATAGTAGGGACAGTTTACATGTTATTAAACATAATATAACGTTAGTTAATTAATAATATTTGATATTATTTTTGTATATATTTGCTCTGTGATAGTACTTTTGATATTGTATAACTTAATTTAATGTGAATGTGTTTATGAGTACTTGTGACTACTTGCTAACATTAATGTTTAATGAATCATGTCATCTCATGTATTTGTGAAATTATATCTTGTCATACTCAAATATAGAATATTATTTTAATTAAAGCATTATAAAAACTGAGTTTATTGGACTTTATTAACAGTACTAATCAGATTTTTGGCATTATATATATCTATATATGGTTATCAAAAATGATGACATCACACAACTAAATTTGTCACTTTATCAATTCCATACCAAAATCGTCATTGGTCATATAATTCTTATTTAAATACTAATTTATTTTATGCATTTTTATTCAATCTAGTTAGAAACTGACACTTCAAATCTATGCTGTCACCATATTTTTTTCATCATTTTATTTTCTATGGTGATGGTATTTAATAATAGGCTGTATATAGAAGTGTAAATTTGTAGATATGTGAAACTCAGGACTATTCTATAGGAATATATAAAACAACAGCACTTTTATTAGTTTATTTGATTGTTATTGGGACCATCATTTCAATTTAAGATTTATTAAAATTGTTTGGTCATATGAGTTTCTAGAATTTTAACCATCTTGGCTTCTAATAAACCTTTTATAACAATATTGTGAAACAATATTTTAAAATGTAATTTATGACAATTAATATTGTGCTTCATTACACTTATTTCAGTTCATATGAAAATGTTATTTTGTAAACACAATATTTATTTTCTTAATTCTAGTATTTAAGTCAGCCTATTTCCTTTAGCTCTTTTTTCTGAATTGTAACATTAAATGTCTTACAGATTAAAGTGAATTTTCGAAATAAAAATATTTTAAAAACTAAAATAGTCATATACAATCATTTGTCATCCCCCTAATTAAAAAAAAAATTGTATCCATGTTGAGATTTATCTACTGCATGTGCATCAGACATGTTACTGTCAGTTAGGTATGCATGGTGTTATATTTGTTGACATTTTATTAAAAAGCCAATTTAATACACAATAAAGTGTGTGTGTAGCTTATTGAAAAATAATATCATATGTAAATGTAACATGTTCTTTCTAGAAATATTAATATTGTATTTTTAGATTATTGGCACCTTTACAAAGCACCACCAGAACCACCAATGACTGAAGCACCATCATCAGGTAATGAACTGTTGTCTTGGAACAAAATGATTCAACACTGTAATTTTTTGTTGTGCTTAGATGATAACTTCACTTAACTGTTTGTGCCCTCTTATCAATATTTCTACATATTTTCTCCGTCTGGGACACCACGTAGGCTACTTCCCGTTATTGATTAACATTTGGCTTTCATGGACACTGCTGATAGGATAGGCCGTTTACACGGCACCAATACAGCTATCCGAGACCACTTGAAGTGTCTCGTACAGGCCGTCTCCCCAATGACAAACTGGAGGAATTTCTGGTGGACTGTTGACAGTCCTTGATTCCTTACGTTATCAAAGTCAGTGTCCTACCAAATCTCATCTACTTGGTTGAATTGCAAAGGGTGTCAAACCCATCACGCAAGTATCATTGGTCTTAAACAGTAGGGGTCACAAAACCTCTCCGATACCAACATCCGTTTTACCATTTATAAACAAAATTTAAAACTTTTGGTATCGCTGTCCACGATCACAAGTAGTTAGCCATTAATCAAAATTGTCACATTCGCATAATTTATGCTGAGGTCATTTAATTTGTTGAAACCGGGTTACCTAGAAGAATTTCTATATATCTTTATTGAACCTCTTGAAAAAAAAATGACCAATAAAATGTAGCTCCTTTGACATCTTTGATTGGGCGGATCAAAGATGTCAAAGGAGCTACATTATCGTAGCTAACCGTCTCCTATACTTATATGTATTTATAAAATTACATATCTGTGATCGATTTATTTCTTAAACCATGCAAAGATTCGAACCATGACAAAGGGTCCTGAAATCATCAAAGGCAGAGGGGACTTTTAAATATTTATCTTTCCAGTTTATGCTAGGCTACAATGCGGTTAGCTACAATAATGTAGCTCCTTTGACTGGGCGGAGCTACACTGCGGCCCAATTACTCGTAATGGAGCAAATCGAATTTCTTTTTACAACTCCAAAAAATAGTTAGTTATTGCATTACTCCCAAGCAGCACGATATCGGCTATATCCGGGAGATGAACATGAAAGTGGTGATACAATGAACATGAAATGATGATGAATGGAGGAAATGGGGACACAAGGTCAATCGGTTAAGAGAGTTTTGACTGCCACTGGAAAAATGAGTGATGGGTAGGGACGGTAAATTTAGCCTCCTGCATGGGGATTCTACGGATCCCACTCTTACCGATACCTACAGCAGGGTTCTTTATCGTGCGGAGAACGTGACATTTTTCCCAACACGGTGCACCACTATGGTTTGCGGTCAGGTTTTCCGCATTATCGCCTGACGACTCCGCATCTCTCGATGTCAGGGCTGCCCCCATTCAACCACATGGGGCACACAGTTCCACTGTTTGCAACGGGAATGAAACTTCCTATTTTATCATCTTTATTTTTCTTATCCATTTTGAGGTGTGTAGGCCAGTACTTTCTTCCTATAGGATCCACATATATATGTTGACTGTTCCAGAAATGATAGTGCCAATGGCACGCTTGTATAAATTTAATCAACAAATACGATGTGATTTTGCATAGTTATCTTTTCCACAAGATTTTCAACTACCCGTCATGTCAGTCCTTCTTTTTTTTGCTTTCTCATGTAAACTTGAAAGTTCCATAAGTAGCCTGTATTTGCACCAGCAAGCAAAAAGATCTTTAATCCTCTTTTTGTTTTGCTGGTTTGTTTGGTACCCCGACTATTCCATAGTGCTGGCCATGGCATTTTATCATAGCTTCGTCAACTGAAACTTGTTGGTGTAAATTAAAATCTTTCATGCTGTTTTTTTTCTTACCTTTTCCATAGTCCCGTGCGGGGCCCGGGTGGCGAATAGGCCCGCAGCAGAGCCTAGCTTGTCGTAAGAGGCGACTAAGGGTCTTGGGATTCTGACGTCGGGTCAGTGCTCAGCCCACAGAGCGACCAAGTGTGTACCCTAGGTGGCTGAATAGGGTAGCCCTCGTCCGCGGGGGTTGTCAGGTCTATAATACGGAAACCCTGACCGCCGACCATAGTGGGCCAACGTGTGTGGAGAGTGCCACGCTTCATGCACGTAAAAGACCCCTTTGTGGACCGCCCAGTAGTGCACCACATAGGCTAAATTTTCCGCCCCTACCCACCTCTCCCCTTTTTCATGTGGTTCTTCAAAATTTACCGGTCCTTTGTTTCCCACCCCATCTCCATATTTCATTTATCATCATCATTTCATGTTCATTTTATCATCCTTTTCATGTTCATCGCCTGTAAATAACCTATATAGCGTTGCACGGGCGTAAAACACCAACTCACTCACTCACTCACTCACTACCTTTTCCATAAGAGGATATACTTTGTATAACGGATTTTTTTTCAGAGCTTCTTTTCTTGCCTCTTTATCTGCATTTCTTGTTGGATCTTTGATTGGGTTGTTGACGTGAAAATACCTTTGTATAAATTTAAATGTCTTTCTGGACACTGTCGATCTTCTCGTCTTCTTCTCTCCTCTCCAACCATCTCATATTTTCTCAGCCTGTCATCATATTCCATCTGCTGCTTGTGTAACCTTTCCTCCATTTCACGCCCGTTCCTCCATCTTTATAAAAGACTCCAGTGTTTCAGTCATACCAGAAACTGAGGTATTACGCTTCTTCCTGATCTGGAGTGGGTGATTTGGATGTAGAATCATTATATGAAGTTTGAGACGAAGTGTGTGGTGGAGTTTGTTGAAGATTGATGGACGATTTCTGAGCTTTTTGTGTCGTCTTTTTGGACCAAGTGAATACGAATACATCTGTCAAATACTGTGGTTTCATTATTATTCGTGGGGTATCAATTTTCGTGGTTTTCGTGGGTGGCATCGACCCACGAAATTTGATTCTCCACGAAAATGTAATTTTACATTAATCTGTATGGTGCAGATTTCAGAAGCACGAATTTAAAAATCCACGAACTTATCAATTTTTATAAAACCACGAAAATTGGTGCCCACGATAATAAACGAATCCAGTAGATTCAAAACATTTATCAAATTTAATCAATTTAAGTACACCATTTCGATAACAATGAGAAAAATTCTTGATAAGAAAGTAATGTACCGCTTCATGGTTGCATCGACAACATTGTAAGTATGGGGAACTTATCAAGTCCAAGATGCAATGATGTGAATCAGATGAATCTTTTTGAACAACAGGATACATTTTCTTGATATTGGATACAACCGATTATTCATACCAGTCGGTGTTCCACACGAGAACAAGGAAAATCGCTCTTTCATTTCTCTTCCAATTTACACAAAGGTTTTGATGCCATAAATTTAGGCAACAATTTACACCATAAATCTGTTGCAGAACATATTCCTTCTTATTTCAAAGACAAAAGTGTTCAAGTCATTTCGTATTCCTATACTTCCACCATTTCACTATAAAAAAAGTTTTGCGGGATTACAAAATGAACGACCTCAAGGCTATACCAACAGACTGTTCGTGTGACAAAACCCCATTCAATTATTGTCCCTCTAGCCACGTCATTACCGGGAACCTCAACATCGTGGGAAATTATCAACTCCGCGATGTTTTGACAAAAGGACCAAAATATCGTGAGCCTAAATCAATCAACTGGAACCATAATTTCACAACAATTATGGATTCAGTTGAAGACTATGCCAGAAAACGGGCCAACAAAGAATATGAAATAGAAAGCGATGTTCTTACTGGGTGGATAGAGTCTGTGAGGTCATTGGAAGAAGTGAGATAATAATTTTGTAACGAAATTGGAAGGCTGTGACATACCTTGAGGCACATGTGGTTCAAATTTCTTTCCGAGGTCAATGTGTATCTGAAGAACAAGTGATGTAACTACTTCACAAAGCATCCAAAATTTAAATCCAAATTAAGATTTTTTGTTCAGAATATATTGAATCATCGATGATCTAACTTTAAATCCGACCAAAGACTCATCTTTCGTTAGTTCTTGTGGTTTATAATAGTACATAAACTTCCTGTTTACAAAATCTATAAGCGGTTGAATTCGTGTGGCCGGACTGTAAATAGGGTCGTTTCTGACAACGATCTTTTTCTCATCTATAAGGCGAAAATATGTTTTGAAATATGTTTCTTGAAAAAACGGATCTAAACTCTGGTGTAGATTGCGATGCGTCCGTCCTTAGTGTTCCAGTATTCTTGAATTGATGCTTTCTTATTCAGCCCCATGTTGAGCAAGACAGCAAGAAATGCTTTGGACTCCTCGATCGTTAACTTTCCCTCTTTAATCCAAAGACGTTTACGACAATGTAATCCAGTTTGGTGTACTGTTTTCAGGAAAAAAAAAAACATTTTCAAAACACATACTTAAAAGTTAATGTAAAGTAATTAGTATGACTTATGGACCAACCTTTTACTTAATGGGGACAGCTTACCTTTTTTCTTAAATTATTTTGAATGTATTTTTTATAGAAAAGATATTTTAGCAGGATAGGTCAAGAAAAGTCTTCAGAATGATTTCTGCTATGTAAAATGATGTTAATTTTGTCTTGACACGTCTGACAGAAAATCATTTTCCTACCCAAATAAAAACACAACATTTCATACCTGCCTGATTCCATGACAGAACTTTAGAAGTCTCTCCACCCTCAAATAAGTTTGAGCTCAAAAATTGTCTAATAACAAGGTGAGGAACTCTCTTTTTGGTCCACCTTGGTCAATCCCTTCTTTATTACCACCAAATGAATCTGAGAATCTGACCATTAGTGTGTTCTCCGGTATAAAGTCTTTCTTTTTAAACTTTCTTATTGTGTTTTCCAGTATTGTTGGCCGGTGAATGTTGAGCCGGGTTATAGCAGCTGGATTTATCTTTCCTTGTAAGTGGGTTAAGGTTCGAACAAGGAGCAGATCTTCACTAGAAATAAATATATATAATTTATTAGAATTTGATGAACCTGCAATACAATACAGCTTTAATGTCCAGGAAACTTTTCATAAAAGTTAGTAAGCCTAATTTTAGTTGCAACTTTCTCAATGTTTTATATTATGCTAAGCGACCAAGTGTGTACCCTAGGTGGCTGAATAGGGTGGCCCTCGTCCGCGGGGGTTGTCAGGTCTATAATACGGAAACCCTGACCGCCGACCATAGTGGGCCAACGTGTGTGGAGAGTGCCACGCTTCATGCACGTAAAAGACCCCTTTGTGGACCGCCCAGTAGTGCACCACATAGGCTAAATTTCCGCCCCTACCCACCTCTCCCCTTTTTCCTGTGGTTCTTCAAAATTTACCGATCCTTTGTGTCCCACCCCATCCCCATATTTCATTTATCATCATCATTTCATGTTCATTTTATCATCCTTTTCATGTTCATCGCCAGTAAATAACCTATATAGCGTTGCACGGGCGTAAAACACCAACTCACTCACTCACATATTATGCTAAGACCAAATAAAGAATAGGTGTGTTTCCAGTTTCATGGTTTTTAAAAATAGGGTCGGTAGGTCAGAATTTTTTTAATTTTTTTATTTGGTCTATAGGTCCAGTACAAGTTATTTACATGTAAATTCTCTGCATGGAACTTAACATAATAACACATAATTCACCTTTCATTCATGTTATTGGCTGTAGGTAGAACTGTTTCTTCACATTCCATATCTGATGTACTACTATCGCTATCCTCAATACATATTACTTCCATGTAGTTACTAGAAAAATTAAGAAAATTTATGCTTTTTATACCCCCTCTCGTAAGAGAGGGGGCTATATTGCAATCACTTTGTCCGTCTGTCTGTCCGCCCGGTTCACTTTGTCTGCTTCAAATTTGATACACAGCTTCAGCATGATGAGTTATACAATGCCTCCCCTTTCCAGATCAGTCCATCATCTACTTCCTGTTTTTCTAGCCGACTTAGACTTTTTTAGGGTAAAAAATTTGAAATGTGAAATTTTTCGTAACAGATTTCTCGGCTTTGATAATGATAAGATATTTTGCCCTTGAGGATTCTTTTTTATTAGAGCATTGAATTTTATTTTGCTCCTAATGTTTTACTTAGTTTTATTATTATTTTTTTTTTGTAATAACTGCATGCCATTTTAGATGCAGAGGTTTTGACTGAATTCAATCAATGTACGAGGTATAGATATGTAGAAATTGAAAACGAGGCTAGGAAGATTGACCAATGCCTTTCAATAAGACTGTTATGACCTAGATTAACAAGTTAACCCACGCCTATAACATAATTGAATGACTTTCTTTGAAACGAAATTAAATCCATGTTCCAAATTCATTAGTAATTGAATTTTATTTCACATTTATGCTCAAAACAATATGAAATCTTAAAGAGTTTAATCCTTTAAATATGGTGATGGTCGTTTTGTTATGGGTCCAGTTTTCTCATGTTTCGTACATGGCCAGGTAGTATTTTCTGTTCTCTTTCTTTTATGTATGTTTCATATTCATTGTTCCATTTGTCATTGATATTACTTATTTTTGACATAAAGTCTAATTGTGTCTTTCTCTGATTTTCGATCGTCGTCCCGTGCGGGGCCCGGGATGCGAATAGGCCCGCAGCAGCGCTAAGCTTGTCGGTAAAAGTCCACTAAAGAGCGCTCAGAAACCTGACATCGGGGTCAGGCCGCTTAGCCAATAAAGCGACTGGGATGTGTGCTTTAGGTGGTAGAATGGGGCAGCCCTGTCATAATGATTGCCGGTGTTGTCAGGCTATAATGCAGAAAACCTGACCGCAAACCATAGTGGGCCAACGTGTGTGGAGAGGGCCACGCTTCATGCACGTAAAAGATCCCTTTGTGGACCACCAAATAGTGCACCACATAGGCTAAATTTTCTGCCCCTACCCATCACTTCCCAGTGGTCTTCAAAACTTACAGTTCCTTTGTTTCCCATCCCACCCCCACGTTTCTCTTTCAGTGTGTGTAGATCCAATCAGGGTTCATCATTGTATTTTCGACAGATAAGGGTTGATTGTGTGAAATCGGGTAAGGGTTGTCTATATTCCACTTAGGTAAGTGTTCTAACTAGTATGACCTCATTTCAGGTAAGTGTTCTTCATTGTTGGTCACCATAGGTAAGGGTTCCAGATTGTCTGAAGTTTTTGGGGAGAGATTTCGTCGCTCTCTGGGTACATTGGCCTATGGTGCATTGAGGATGCATTGGCCTGTCTTGTGAGTTAGTTCGTTTTCCTTCTGGTTTGTGGTCGTACATTGGCCCTTTTTCGCATGAAATGCATGGGTCTGTGTTATGGGTGCTGTTTCCTGGGTGGGTCTACACAATTCAGTTTGTTTTTTTCAATTAGTTCTTGTCCTGATTATGACTGAAATATTGTTGACTGGACATAAAACAAACAAGTTTTCGATCATCGAACCTATTTCTCTGCTGGCATCCTTCATCACTTTCTCGGCCTTCTCTGTAATAAGTTTATTAAGTACCTATTTTGTTGTTTTGTATTTTATTTTCTTTATTTCTTCTATCATATTGTCTCTAGCTTCAGCGGAACCAAAATAAAAGGAGTTAATTCCAGAAAAAGTTTTAAAAATTTCGGAATTTGATTGTTATTCCTATTCCCTTGAAGGGATGCATTTAAGGTGGCTATATGATGCCTTATTGATAACATTTTTTTTCTATTTGATCTATTGAACTATCGACATTATCATTACATGATGTATCCTTGGGTGTGTCAAGAACTTTTCATATCTTGAGAGACAACAAAGTATTGCTTATATCCCTTTGGATAACAAACACATTACTCTCAGTTATTATTTTTACTACTTACTAGGACATTAGTTTTTGTTCTGATATGGTTCCAGATATTTTTCTGTTTGGTTTGAAAACATAGTCCGGAAATATCTGCTTCAAGTGAATTGCATTTACATCCCATTGATGGTCGTCATTATATTCATATCATCTCTGATAGTAAAATAGAAAAAAGAATCTAGAAAATCAGAGCACAATGAAAAATCATACCGTTATTCGACCACATTTTTTGTGCGGTGTTATAAAAAGTTAGATTGACATGTAGTTCTTAGTATTCTCCTTTTTGTCTGGGTCATAACTATTTTGTCTTTTGACATAGGCCTTAGATATTTGATATGTGGGTAGGTCACCATACCATGGCGTGTCACGTACCATCATGGTTGACCTTTGACCTCAAGGTCATTTTTCACTGAAACCTTGTCCGGGCCATAACTTTTTTGTGTTTTGACATAGGCCTTACATATTTGATATGTGGTAGGTCACCACAAAGTGGCGTGTCACGTACCATTATGGTTGACCTTGACCTTTGACCTCAAGGTCATTTTTAATGATATTTTGGACCATAGTCTTGGCTGGGCCATAACTTTTTTATGCCCCTGCGACGACGTTCTAAATTTCCGTCAAGCTTTTCTCAGAAACTGTACATGGGAATGATTTAAAACTTGGTAGGATGGTTCAGCATGATCAACTATATATCGTAAGCAACTTTGAGAAATGTCGGTCTTCTACTCTTTGTTTTATGATGGGCCGATCTTAAATTGTACTTATCAGACATACAAATTTCGGATTATACAACGGATTCTAGGAAGTCTGCTTCATATTTAGATCTACTACATCTCGAAATTAACTCTCAAAAGGTCTCTATGACAAACGTGATGACTTCAACTTTCCCTTCTTCTGTAGCAACATTCCGTCTGCTCCAGCTTATGTAGTTAACGTATTTCAAACAAGGTATAATTGAAACTGGATGCAGTTTCGAATGTCTCCCAAACGAAGTCCCATTAAACACATGGGAAAAATTTGTGAGGGTGCTTACCTATAAATACAAGTTTTACAGAAGTCCAAAGGGTAAGCAAAATCCTGAAAATGCCTTTAAATGCATTTTTAGAACCTCATGGGAAAAATTTGGGCAGGGGCTCCCCTGTAAATCAAAATTTTACAGAAGTCCCACGAGTAAGCAAAATCCTGGAAATGCCTTTAAATGCATTTTTAGAACCTCATGGAAAAAATTTGGGCATGGGTTCCCCTAATAACTCAAGTTATTTAGTATTCTATCATTTGAGGGGTGGGGCATGACCCCCCTCAGACGCCCCTATGGTACCAAATAATTCATCTAATCATTAGGTGTAATAATATATGTGGTTATAGGGTGGGGATCTAAACTAATTTCAGAATATTTAGCATTTTTTTCATTTGAGGGGGTGGGGCATGACCCCCTTCAGACCCCCTATGGTATTAAATGATTTGTCTTATCATAAGGAGTAATAATATATGTGGTTATTAGGGTGGGGATCTCAATGGTTTTCAGAATATTTAGTATTTTGTCATTTGAGGGGGTGGAGCATGACCCCCCCCTTAACACAATGAAGCGGAGGGTATTACATAATACCTCACCACTAAATGTGGCCAGGTATGAAAATTAAAATTTATGAGGTAACACAGTATTTCCAAGTTTAAGATCACACATTATCAAGTTATATCACTTTTCCCATAGACTTCTATAGTAAAATTTTGCAAAACCCCACCCCCTTTTGAGACCCCAAAAATATATGTTCCCTCCAACATATTGAAAAAAAATTTTCGGGAGGATCATCTAGGAGTATGGGCCTATCAAGTCATATGATATCAAGCGATTCCGTCTATCGGTTTCTGAGAAACGCCGCAGACAAGTGTTCGAAAAGGAAGAAAGAAAGAAGAAAAATAATAATAATAATAACAAGTATTAACTGTGATTGCAAGCAAGTCACAAAGTCCCCCAAACGACCCATATTTGCCACTATTCTCTTCAGCATGTCAAAAAAACCCTAAATATCAATTTTCATGTAAATCGGAGCACTTTGAAAATTTTGATCCGATTATCTCCATTAAAATCACATTTTTATTTATATCTCAAAAACCGTAAATATCGCTTCAAAATTTGTTTTTCATATTATTAAAGAGAATGTTTTGGTCTATCAACCTACAAAATTTCAGAACCCTGCGCACTTAGGTTACCGAGATATTGCAATGTCCAATATTTAGTCCATTTTCCTGTTCCCATGGAAACGGTGGCCATTTTGAAAATTCCGATTGTCCACGAAGCTTCCTTTCTTTACAATCTATTATCCTGCCAAGTTTCATATTGATTTGTGGAGTGGTTTTCTCTGGGATCTCCGGACAAGTTCACGACTAAGTGGAAGAAGAAGAATAACTAGATGTAATTGTGTTGGGATGCCAACACAGAAGTCACCTCCCGTTTGAACTGCATGTATTTCGAAGCGACATATTGAACTGCATCACCATATAAAATTGTGTTGAAATCTGTCAAATAATTTCCTAGATACCCCCTTTTTTCAATTTTCGATGGCGACCATTTTGAAAATGGCGGCCATCTTGATTTTTTTGAATTGGCCATTCAACTTCCCTTACTCCCATCTACCTAAATACCCAATTTGGTTGCAATCCGTCAAGTAGTTTTAGAATAATCCCATTTTACAATTTTCGATGGCGGCCATTTTGAAAATGGCGGCCATCTTGATTTTTTTTTCGAATTGGCCATTCAACTTCCCTTACTCCCATCTACCTTAATACCAAAGGAGTAGAGCCACGAAGGCCACAAAATGGCCCAAAAATTCAACTTTGATAAATCTGCTTGTAGCTGCTGCATAAATGTTCATTAGTCTTTATATTTCATGAATTGTAATACTTTTTCCTTCAATTATTTATCAATAACGAGAACAGTGAGGTAAAAAATAGACTATTTTGTGAAAAATTACAATTTGTGACAGTTTTCCTTGATTTTCATGTATAAATCGATTTAAATGAAATGGGCCACACCTGTCGACCAAAATTATTTTGTGATAGAAGTGTGTATTATGATACTTTAAATAAATTATCAAAAAATTACGATGGTCGAAGCATGTGGCCAATACTAATTTTGACGAAATATGCAGAGAAACCAGTGAAAATGTGTGAAAAATGAGGAATTTTCTAATTTATGGCCTGTTTAAAGTCTCAAGACTAAACCTGTGGTGTAAATATATTGCTAAATCTTACAGCTATGAAAAGTTTGTCCATACCTTAACACATCTTGGTTAATTTTTTTACAAGTTATAGTAGTTGAAAAATTAGTGAAAATACCGGGCCGATTTAGGGCCTTCCTGGCTCAACTCCTTTGGTTGCAATCCATGAAGTAGTTTTAGAAATATCCCATTCTACAATTTTCGATGGCGGCCATTTTGAAAATGGCCGACGCGCAAAATTTTTTCTTGGTAAAAAAACCATCTACATATAATGGTATATTAATGTTCAAAATTTCATGCAAATCCATCGAGGTTTATTTAGGTAGATAAATTTAGCGGACAAAATTTTGGTCAATTTTTGACGGCGGCCATTTTGAATTTTTCGTATCCACCATTCAACTTCCCTTACTCCTCTCTACCTACATACCAAATTTCATCGAAATCCATCCAGTAGTTTCCGAGATAATTTTTCGGTACCCTAATTTGAGGGCGGCCATTTTGAAATTTTAAATGATTGATTGTTGTCTGCTTCATGTCCCGTCGGCGATATTGCAGCCATCATCGGGACAAAAACAGGTTATCATTACTGAATAAAACTTTGATATAAAACAAAGTCAAAAGACCGAAACTAAAATGTTTATCACCAATAAATAGATAAAAGTAGACATTAAAACAGACTAAGTAAAAGATAAAAATATATCAATAATATTTGTATACTTATAACAAAATTGTAACACGAACACACAATACATAAACAAATAAGTTTCAAACATCCACTAGTATGTGTATGAACAACACAATGATAAAACAGAAAAATAAAACTATAATTTATAATATAAACCAACTTCTTTCAAGAAGTTGATGATGGCATCATTTGGAATGCCGCTGAACAAATCGTACATAGAAGCACAGTTGAAATATTTATCACGTATTGGAGCGACATCAACACAGTCAAGGAGAACATGCCTCACCGAATACGGAGTGTCACAAGGGATGCACACCGGTGCCTCCTCTTGTGTCATCAAGTGGCCATGAGTGACTCTAGAATGTCCAATACGACATCTAGTGATGACCACTTGGTCTCGACGACATCGGAATGAAGCATGATTCTCCCCAAGCTGTGGTTTCAACTCATGAAGTTTGTTGTGCTCAGCGGCAGCCCAAACATCATCCCATAAATTTTGAACATATAAACGGATTGCATTTCTGCAATCCGAATGAGGAATAAAACATTTTGAAATAGGTTTGCGAAGGGCTTCCTTCGCAACCCTGTCCACGACTGAATTTCCATGAATACCAGTATGACTGGGTACCCATAGAAAAATCAATTCTGCACCACCTCTCATCAACTGGTGAATCATGTAAACAATTTTACTGATTAATGGATTTTTTAGTTTGCGGTTCTCAATTGCCAAAAGACAAGAGAGAGAATCAGAACAGATGAAGAATTGTGCGTGCTCTGAAGCATCAATTAAACGAAGAGCTAAAATAATGGCTCTGGCTTCAGCTGTAAAAATGGAAGCAGAAGATGGGAGTCGTTGGGTGGAAGTGCTATTTCCTAAGATAGCAGCAGAAGCAACGCTATCACCATCTTTAGACCCATCTGTATAAACAGTCAGAAAATCAGGGTATCTAGATTTAATTTCACAGTAGTCCTGTTGAATAAGCAAATGATTTGTTTCAGACTTTTTATGTTTTCGAAGATCAAAATTAAATTCAGGTTTTAGAAGTTCCCAGGGTGGAACTTTCAAAGGTGTAACAGGATTAATTGTTTCCAAATCAATATTAAGGATAGCTAAATGTGGTGCAATACGAATGCCAAATGGAGGAGTTTTATTTTCATGTTTTTCATAAACAGTTTTAAGAGGTGGGTTGAAAACACAGTCGTGGGCAGGGTTGCCAGGGAAAGCCTTCAGCTTTGTAGCATATTGGAGACCGAGTTTTATTCTGCGATGTTTCAGGGATGGTTCATTTGCCTCCGCATACAGGCTCTCAATAGGAGAGGTCCTGTATGCACCGAGGCAGAGTCGTAATCCCTGATGATGGACAGCATCTAAAATTTGTAAATAAGACTTTTTAGCTGATCCATAAACAATACAACCATAGTCCAATTTCGATCTCACAAGAGACCTGTACAAATTTAAAAGAACAGATTTATCAGCTCCCCAGTCAGTACTGGAGACCACTTTAATAATGTCAAGAGCCTTGAGGCATCTTGATTTTAACATTTTGATATGGGGTAGAAAGGAAAGTTTTCTGTCAAAAAGGACGCCAAGAAATTTTGATTCTTCGACCATTTTTATTTTTTTATTATATAAATATAAATCTGGGTCAGGATGGAGTTTTCTCTTTTTACAAAAGTGCATGGCGACTGTTTTACTTTCTGAAAACTTAAAACCGTTTTCAGAGGCCCATTTTTCAATTCGATTAAGGCAAAGTTGTAACTGCCTTTCAATGGTGCTCATGTTTTTGGCGCTGTAGCAAATTAAAAAATCATCAACATATAAAGAACCTTCAATGTTATCTTTCAAAACTTTGGCAATACTGTTTATTTTAATACTGAAGAGAGTGACAGAAAGGATGCTACCCTGAGGAACACCCATTTCCTGATCAAACTCTTCAGACAATGTTTTATTAACTTTAACATTAAAATGTCTATCAGAAAGGAAGTCGGCCAGAAAGGTTGGTAGCCTTCCTCTCAACCCCATATCAGAAATGTCTTTTAAAATGCCATACTTCCATGTGGTGTCATAAGCTTTTTCGAGATCGAAAAAGATAGACACCACATGTTCGTTCTTCGCGAAAGCGTTTCGAAGAAAAGACTCGAAACGGACCAAATGATCTTGTGTGCTCCTGCCTTGGCGAAATCCACATTGGATATTCGAAAGGAGTCCATTGGACTCCAGGAACCAAACAAGCCGATCATTGATCATACGCTCAAGGGTCTTACAGACGCAGCTTGTCAAGGCTATCGGACGATAGTTGGAAGCATCTGTATGATCCTTCCCTGGTTTGGGGACAGGAACAACAGTTGCAAGCTTCCAAATTTCGGGCAATTTTCCATTAATCCATACATCATTCATCAAATTTAAAAGAGTGGTCATAGAAATGTCAGGAAGATGTTTTAAAAGCTGATAGTGGATGTTATCAGGACCACATGCTGTATCGTGTGCTTTGCCTAAAGAGGCTTTAAGTTCGTCCAAGGAAAAGGGAGAATTGTAGCTTTCAGAGTTATCAGACTTAAAATTTAATTTGGTTTTTTCAGCTTTTTGTTTAAATTTTTGAAAGTCAGGTTTGTAATTGGATGAAGATGAATGTTTAGCAAAAGTCTCAGCTAATTTGTTGGCAATATCTTTTTCAGATGTTAGAGTGGAATTGCCAACATTAAGATGCTTGACAGATGATTTAGAGTTTTTGCCTTTCATTTTTTGTATAAAATTCCAAATCTTATTCATGGGTGTACGAGAAGTTAAACCAGATACAAACTTTTTCCAGGATGTTCTTCTTGTTTGTTTGCATGTTCTTCTAGCCTTGGCCCGAAATATTCTAAATTTACTTAAATTGTCTTTAGTTTGGTGGTTATCAAAATGTTTTTGAGCTTTATTTCTATCGTCGATAGCCTTGCCACACTCGTCTGTAAACCAGGGTTTATTTACCCTTTTTGGAGTTGCCGAGGTCTTAGGAATTGTGTCATCAGCTATAGAAATAAGGGTTTCATTAAAAACAGATATAGGATCTTCAGCTTCTGTAAAAAGTTCTGGTCTAAATTTTTCTGAACAGAGAATTGAAAATTTTTGCCAATCGGCTTTTTCTAATTTATAACGAGGAGTTCTTCGTTCAGGTTCACCAAAAAGATCTTTTAAAATGATAGGAAAGTGGTCACTTCCACAGAGATCGTCATGGACTTGCCATGAGAAGTCTGTTAAAAGAGAAGGATCACAAATGGAAAGATCAATCGATGAATATGTTCCATTACCAGAATGTAAAAAAGTAGAGGAGCCGTCATTGAAGATACAAAGTGATTCTTTTGACAAAAAGTCCTCAATCCTTTTACCCTTATCATTGATGTTAGCGCTGCCCCATAATGGATTGTGAGCATTGAAGTCTCCCAATACCATATATGGAGCAGGAAGCTGATCTGTTAATTGTTTAAGTTGTGCTAATGTTAAATTATTATTATTGGGCGGTATGTAAACTGAGCATAATGTGACTGTTTGATGTAAAGAAATTCGGACGGCAACTGCTTGCAGATCTGTAGTTAAAGGAATAGAACTATGAAGAACTCTGTCCTTAACTAAGATGGAGGATCCGCCAGCAGCTCGCTCAGTGTTGGAAAAGGTACTGTACATAGAATAACCCTTCAAGGAAATGGTGTCAGTTTCCTTGAGATGTGTTTCCTGAAGACAAAAGACAGTTGGATCTAATGACTGCACTAAAAGATATAATTCAAGAAAATTGGCCTTGAGGCCTCGGCAATTCCATTGAATGATGGTACTCATTTTGGAGTCTGATTAGGATCGGAAAGTCTACCGAGAGATCGCCTACGTCTGTGTGGAGACTGGCTCTGTGAACGCTCGATCGGTGTTTCCGAATGAAATTTTAAAACCATGAAGCCAACCTACATATGCGACCCTATATATATTCCAAGTTTCATGAGAATTGTTTCAGACACTTTTCCGTAATCTTGCGGACAAAGCTGCGTCAGAGAAAAAAAATAATAATAACAAGTATTAACTGTGATTGCAAGCAAGTCACAAAGTCCCCCAAACGACCCGTATTTGCCACTACTCTCTTCAGCATGTCAAAAAAACCCTACATTTCGACCCGATTATCTCCCTTGAGAAATCACATTTTTATATATATCTCAAAAACCGTAAATATCGCTTCAATTTTTTTTTTCCATATTATTAAAGAGAATGTTTTGCTCTATCAACCTACAAAATTTCAGAACCCTGCGCACCTAGGTTACCAAGATATTGCAATGTCCATTATTTAGTCCATTTACTGTTTCCATGGAAACCGCGGCCATTTTGAAAAGTCTGATTATCAACGAAGCTTTCTTTCTTTACAATCTATTACAGGATCCCCCGCCACCTGGTCATGGCAGTCAGAGTCATTTGACCTGTTGTTGGTGACACTACAAGTAGTGTCACCGGGGCCAGGATCCCCAGTCAAATCCGTTCGTTTCTTCTTAGACATCGGGTTCGCATCACCAGACTTGGCAAAACTCTTCTTCCAGTTACGTCTACGTGGCATAGCTGCAGTCTGCAAATATATATATAACATTTTAAATATAACTAATAAAAAGCTCTGCCAAGATTTAATCCAAAAGATTTAACATGAAAGTAGTCTTGCCTGCTTGCACCACCAGAATACCTTGTTATTCCTCAAACACAATCAAAGCTTTTATTAGGCATATGCATACCAAGTTTCATCAATCTAGGACTTGCAGTTCTTGAGATATGAAAGTGATATTGCGATAATATGTACTTTTGAAAATTGTAAAAGTCCCTTAACTGGAAAGTCAAGATCAAAAGTGGGGAGACAACTCTGCTAAGCTACTACTAGTGCATATGCTTACCAAGTTTCATTAACCTACTACTTACAGTTCTTTAGACAGAGATGTGCTGGCAAAACCTTAACAGTGCTATTTGTATTGAAAATTGTCAAAGTCCACTTTGTCAAAGTCACTCAACTGGAAAATCAAGGTCAAGGTGAAAAGATGGGGATGCAACTGTGTTTAGCTACTACTGGGACATATGCATACCAAGTTTCATCAACATAGGATTTATAGTTCTTGAGATGCTATTATATATATGTATTAAGCTGCTTCTGTGGCATATGCATACAAATTGTCATCAACTTATAGTTTTCGAGATATAAAGGTGCTGATAAAATCTTAACATAAAAGTTATTGCTGCTGCTGCCTGTAAAATAACACCAATGTCTCACTCTGACCAATAAAAAGCTTCGCCAAGCGCAGCATGATACGACCGCAACATGTGGGGCCCCCGCAGGGTACCCCCCCTCAGGTCGCAAGGTTGCTTTTAAAAGGGGCCTGAGGTCCCAAGGTCGCTTTTAAAAGGTATATTTTGGCGGAGGTCGCAGGTCGTTTTTTGGCATAGGTCGATTTTATGAAGTGTAGGTCGGAAGTCGCCCTTAAAAAGCCCTCAGGTCGCAGATCGTTTTTAACCCTATGGGAGCCACACACGTTGAACCCTGTAGGTTTTAGGCCCAATATGGATAGTCAATTGCACTGGACACATGCAGCCCATGGTGGACTGACAAAGGTATTTGACACATGCAGCTTTTGGTGGACTTTCCACTCACATTTTAAAAGGAATTATTTTTTCCAAAGGAGATAAAAAAATCAGACCACAAATAAAAAAGTTTCGATTTTGGCCCCTAATTACATTATAGGGGAAAAATAGGAGGTTGAAAAAATTAATAATCAATTATGTATCTGCTATGTGACAAGAACAAACATGCAAAAAAAAATTCAAAATCGGATCACAAGTAAAAAAATTTCGATTTTGGTCCCTAATTATGTAATACAGGAAAAAGGGGGTAGCAAAAATCAATTCTCAATTTTGTATTGCTATTTGACAAGAGCAAACATGCAAAAACAATTTTCAAAATCGGACCACAAATAAACTAGAAAATGTGTCTATGAGCCACAGGATGGCCCTCCCGTTCTTGAAATATCATAGACCCTAAATGTGTATTACCTGGGATATGGACCTTTACCAAGAAATTTATCAAGTGTTCAAGTGTAAGGTCGCTGTGACCTTATTTCTGGAGGGTGTTGCCATGTTACCAAGACTCATCGAGTAGTGAAATATTATTGACCCCCAACATGTAGTATTCAAGATATGGACCTTAACCAAGAACTTAACTGAAGTCCTTCATGCATAAAAATATAGGTCACAGTGACCTAATTTCTAGTGGATGATGTCACCTTACCCAAGACCCATCTGGTGGTGAAATATTATTGACCCCCAACATCTAGTATCCGAGTAACGGACCATAACCAAGAACTTAACCGAAGTCGTTCATGCATAAAATATAGGTCACAGTGACCTACTTTCTAGTGGGTGGTGTAGCCCTACCCAAGACCCATCTGGTGGTGAAATATCGTTGACCCCAAACATCTAGTATCCGAGTAATGGACCTTAACCAAAAACTTAACCAAAGTGTTACGGACAGATGTATGGACGGACGGACAAGGGTAAACAAATAAAGAGAGACCCCCAAAATTGATCCTATCCATCCAATTATGCTATGAAATATTATTGTAAAATTTAACAGCATTTGGTCAACCAGAACAAAAGTTATTGTGAGAACAAACTAGAATACTGACAAAGTCAGAAAGGGCCCCGCGGCAAAATATCTAAGTGTTTTCAAAATCATACAAACTTATTATAACCACTAAGGCATGTTCCATGGAATGCATATGAAACTACAGATCTGTATTGTTAATAACCTTTGAGTTTTATTGTTCACAAAGTCCAACTCTCAAAATCTGTGATTTTCGATAAAAAATGAAGATTTTTTCCAAAAATATTAATCAGATTTGCACAAAAATTTTAATATGCAAATCAGGACATGCTACTTAGCAGCTGAACAAAGTTTCAGAACTGTTTTGTTAACAGTTTTTGAGTTTTAGTGTTCACAAAGTCCAATTCTCAAAATCTGTGATTTTCGTTAAAAAATGAAGTTTTTAAAAAAAAATATTAATCAGATTTGCACGAAATTTTAATATGCACATCAGGACATGCTACTTAGCAGCTGTGCAAAGTTTCAGAACTGTATTAATAACAGTTTTTGAGTTTTAGTGTTCACAAAGTCCAATTCTCAAAATCTGTGATTTTCGATAAAAAATGAAGTTTTTTCAAAAAATATTAATCAGATTTGCACGAAATTTTAATATGCACATCATGACATGCTACTTAGCAGCTGTGCAAAGTTTCAGAACTGTATTGTTAACAGTTTTTGAGTTTTAGTGTTCACAAAGTCCAATTCTCAAAATCTGTGATTTTCGATAAAAAATGAAGATTTTTTACAAAAATTTTAATCAGATTTGCACAAAATTTAAATATGCACATCATGACATGCTACCTAGCAGCTGTGCAAAGTTTCAGAACTGTGGTGTTAATAGTTTTTGAGTTTTAGTGTTCACAAGAATTGTTGACGGACGGACAGACGGACAAAGTGAAAACTATAGGGCGTCTGCATCTTCGATGAGGGGCCCTAACAAAAAAGAAGCATTTTTGGCCCCTAATTTCTAAACAAAAAAAGGAGTGACCCCAAAATCATTCCCATCCATCCATCGACACAGACAGCTTCATACCATTATACGTCTGCAATTTTTTTGCGGTCGAATAAAAAAATTATATGCACAGGGTTGCATAAGCCAAGTTGTCATATTTTACTTACCAAAACTTAACATAGGTTATTACATGTACATGCCAATTTATTAAGATAATTGTTTAGTGATTGTCAGGAAGCCATTTCACAAGGAATTCTGCTGCCTTTATTTTTTGCCCCTTTTGGCCAAAATTTGCCCACCTATCACATATTTTTAGCTGAGAATCTAAGAATTTTTTATCATGGTCTTATTAATAAATAAATAGACCAATCTTGATCAATCTGTATGCTTGGAATAAAGCCTTGGATACAAACAGTATATTTATTTAACTAATAGTCTCAGTGGTCAATCACAAAACAACAAGTAAGCGCTACCAGACAAACTACTTGTCACATTTAACATGGCTTTATTCAGTTTATTGTGTTGAAATCTGTTAAAACATGACTGATTTCTGAAAGAAGCAAAGAGGCACCAAATTCTGAAATTAAGGATAAAGAAAGAACCTTAATGAACACGCTTTCATACCAATGCCTCCAAAATATGGACAGAGATTATCTATTTTAGAGTTAGTAATAAACAAGGAAATGTGTCAAGATGACACTGATGCCCCGCTGGCAAATAAAATAAAACTGTTATTTTTACCAAATTTGCTAAGTCCAAGGGCCCTAATTTGGGTCAAAATCAGTGGACCGGAACGAAACTCGAACTTGACCTGTAACTCATCATGGTAGACTCACATACCAAAAATCTTAAAGACTTTTGAATATATGCAAGGATGTGGAAAAAAAGTGAGGAAAACTTTTTTTTTACAAAATTTGCTAAGTTCAAGGGCCGTAATTTAGGTCAAAATCAGTGGACCGGAACGAAACTCGAACTTGACCTGTAACTCATCATGGTAGACTCACATACCAAAAATCTTTTGAATATACATGTATGCAAGGATGTGGAAAAAAAGTGTGGAAAACTTATTTTTACAAAATTAGCTAAGTTCAAGATCCGTAATTTAGGTCAAAATCAGTGGACCGGAACGAAACTCGAACTTGACCTGTAACTCATCATGGTAGACTCACATACCAAAAATCTTTTGAATATATGCAAGGATGTGGAAAAAAAGTGCGGAAAACTAAAGTGTGACGGACGGACGGACGGACGAACGGACCGAAAAACTATATGCCCCCCAACAAAGTTGGCGGGGCATAAAAAAGTAAAGAGATATTGTCTTTCTAAGTCAGCTTGTTAAACAGGAAGCTTCATACATTTTTGTACCTAATATGAAAAGCCTATGATTCATAGTTGCTGAGAAATCTGTTACGGAAATTTTGATCACAGACAGACACACTGACAAGCGAAAATTTAGTGGAAAAAAAGTCTAAGTAGTTCTTTAACAGGAAGAAGATATTCCACAGACCTGAAAATGAATCTGACCATATGGGACCCCTACCTGAAGCTACATATCAAATATCAAAAGCCTAAGATTCATAGTTGTTGAGAAATCCGTTACGAAAATTTTGATCATGCATGGACGAACAGACTGACCAGTCAAAAACATTTTACCCTTCACAACTTTATTGCATGGGGTATAATAACAAAGGTCAAGAAAATTTTGGTAAGATAGTGCTTTGGTCAGACCAGCAAGTCAAATTATGTTGTCAAACCAAAGGTCCAGTCTACTCCAAAACAATTTGGCAAGGTCTGTTATCATGGTTATTGCTGTTAGTTGTTTCAAACAGGTGTAAAGTTGTGTAAATGTGTGTGATTTTAAGACCAGAATTCTAGTAGTGAACGATGAACCACTTTCACTGACCTATGGACCAGCAAACAGCGTACCCAGGATTGCTCGTGTAACTATACAGGAACACGTGTCTTTGCCACCGAACTCAGTAGTACAAGTCAAATGTAATAGACCAGGTGACTGGAACAATTACATTATTGAACAATCTGTAGATTCCAGCATTCTTATGCCACGAGGTTACTATTCATCGGGTATTGAACCCGTAGTTAGTTTATTGAACATCACAGATCAACCGATAAAATTGAAAAAAGGACAATGCATTGGTGAAGCATCAGAGGCAGAAGATATTGAGCCAAACGGGGATTCCCCGTGTATATCAAAAGTTGAGACAACGACCAACAAAGAAACAACGGAACTACCAGAACACCTGAAGAACTTATATGATAGCTGCCGTACAAAACTAACTGAAGACCAAGAACAACAATTGTACGAGTTATTACTCGAGTTTTCAGATGTTTTCGCTAAAGACGAGTTCGATCTTGGAAATTTCTGGAAAATTGAGCATGAGATTGATACCGGTGACGCAAGACCGATTAAACAGCGAATGAGAAGGACACCCAAGTGCTTTGAACAGGAGGAGAAGGGTCACCTAGACAAATTGGAAAAGGCAGGTATCATTGAAGAATCCAACTCTGAATGGGCCTCAGCGCCAGTCTTAATTCGAAAGCGTGACGGTAGTATTCGTTGGTGCGTGGACTACCGCAAGGTCAATGCAGTGACGAAGAAAGATGTCTATCCATTGCCACTGATTGACGAATGTTTGGACACACTGTCAGGAAATCAATGGTTTTCGAAGTTAGACGCTAATAGCGCGTACTATCAGATTAAGATCAAGGAGTCTGATCGACCGAAAACTGCTTTCATCACGAAATATGGACTGTTCCAGTTTGTCCGTATGAGTTTCGGACTGTGCAATGCCCCAGGAACATACGCAAGAGTGATGAACTTGGTACTCCGTGGTCTGACATGGAACATTGTATTGGCGTTCCTAGATGATATTCTGGTAATGGGAAAATCATTTGAAGAGCACATAGCTAACTTGCGCACAGTTTTCGAACGTTTTAGAGCTCATGGTTTAAAACTGAAACCTAGAAAATGTGATCTTTGTAAGGAGGAAGTAGAATTTCTAGGCAGAAAGGTCAACAAGACAGGAATTTCCATGGGTGATGAGTACATTGAGGCTGTACGGAAATGGCCGACACCCGCTTCTACAAAGGAAGTTGAACAATTCCTGGGATTTGCCAATTATCACAGGAATTTCATCAGTCATTATGCTGACATTGCATATCCGTTACAGAAGCTCACGGGTAAAAACCCGTTTAAGTGGGAAGAAACTGAAGAGACCGCTTTTCAAGCGTTAACAACTGCTTTGACAAGTGCACCTGTGTTATCTTTGCCGAATGCCCATGATCCGTTTATATTGGATACGGATGCATCGAACTTTGCTATTGGTGCGGAACTAATTCAGGTACAGGATGGTGTTGAAAGAACAATTGCGTACTCCAGTTTCTCGCTAGCACATGAACAATTGAACTATTGCACTACCAGGAAGGAACTGTTAGCTGTCGTGAGATTCACGCGTCATTTCAGACATTACCTTCTTGGCAGAGAGTTTACGGTTCGAACAGACCACAGTAGCTTGACATGGTTATTGAATTTCAAGGAACCGCAGGGACAGTTAGCGAGATGGCTGGAGGAGCTCAGCCAATACAACATGAAGATCCAACACCGACCTGGAAAGCTGCATGTCAATGCAGACGGACTTTCGCGAATTCAGTTGTGCGAAAGTTGTACGACTCAGAGGAGAGAAGCAGGGGAGGTGTTACGATCATCTTTGCCGTGCCAGTCGTGTAAATACTGCACCAGACAACACCAGCATTGGTTAGGATTTCAGGAAGCTGTAGACGACGTTATACCGTAACACGAAAGAGACTACGGATCTCAACTCAGATGAGACAAACACCGAAAATGACATATTTCATAGTTCCATTGAAATTGTGAAGACTCCATTGGGATTGTCAGTTTACACACCGGCATCAGAATCGGTCACTGTGAATGTCATGACGGAGTCAGGGCTTGAAGCTGCCACATATACCCCGGAACAACTCTGTGAATTTCAATCTAAAGACCCGGACTTAGAACTGATTTTGATCTGGCTTAGAGAGAAAGCCGAGCCGTCCGAAGCGACTATATTCCGCTGTAGCCAGAGAGCGAAGAAGTACTGGCTGAACAGAGAGATGTTTTTTCTCGATGGTGATGGAATTTTGAAGAATCTTGCCACGAAGGATGGTGGGAGGGAACGACTTGTAATTCCGAAAAGTCTAAAGGTGGAGATAATGTCATTGAGCCATGACATTCCTTTAGCGGGTCACCAGGGAATTGTTAGGACGATGAAGAAGATCAAAGAAAAATACCATTGGTATGGTATGACCCAGGACATACGAGAGTTTGTAGAAACGTGTAACGTTTGCAATCTGCACAAGAAGGGCAACAGAAAAGCTAAGTGCCCGATGACCAACTATCATGCAGGAGAGCCGATGGAGAGAGTTCATTTGGATTTTCTTGGCCCTCTACCGGAAACGACAAAAGGGAATGCGCACATCTTGGTAATAGTCGACCAGTTTTCCAAGTGGTTGGAATGCATTCCGTTACCGACTCAGACCGCAGAAGAAACAGCAAGAGCTGCAGTTAACGAGTTCTTTTCTCGCTTTGGTTTTCCATTCCAGATATTCACGGACCAAGGACGTAACTTTGAAAGTAAAATGTTCAAGTCAATGTGTGAACTTTTGCAAATCCATAAAGCTAGAACGACACCGTACAGACCGTCCTCGAATGGCCAAGCAGAACGTTGCAACCGTACCTTGATGGATGCTGTTCGTTGCTTTGTGTCCAGACAGCAGAATAACTGGGATGAGTTTTTGCCGCAGTTGGCAGGAGCGATAAGATCGTCGGTTAACCGTAGTACCGGTTTCACACCTAATAAGTTGATGTTAGGTCGAGAAGTGAATCAACCAGCTGACTTGTTATACAAGCTTCCTGATAACGACAAAGATGAGACCTTAGATGATTATGTGCGAAATTTCAAGAATGCTATGTTGACAGCACATGAGATAGCAAGAGACACGCTGAAAACGACTCAAATGATCATGAAAAGAGACTATGATGTTCGTATACTGGAGAAACAGTATAAGATAGGTGACTTGGTATATGTCCTTGACACAGCCAAGGTCAAGGGTAGAGCTAAAAAGCTGGACCCACCCTGGAAAGGTCCAGGAATTATTTGTGAAAATCTGTCAGCTTATGTCTATAAAATAAAACTTGAAAAGTCAATTGTCATTATGAATCATGATAGATTGAAACTTTGTAAAGATCGCGTAGTACCACCTTGGTTAAAGCGGTGTCAGCACCGTGTTCGTGAGGGTGAGAACATAACAGTGCCAGTGAATAATGATCTTTTCTGCCTATGTAGAAAACCAGACGATGGCCAGTTCATGATTCAGTGCGACGACTGTGATGAATGGTATCATGGATCCTGTATAGATATGTCACAAGAGCAAGCTGACATGTTGGTGAAGTTTATATGTCCAAGGTGCCAGGATCCCGGAACGGCGGGAACTTTCGTGAAGCAAGTTGTATAGATGTGAAATGTTTTCCCCGCGCAGGACGGGGGCCAAGTTGTAAAAATTATGGACTGTATATTGTGAATGAACATTGTGATATGATAATCAGCTGTATAATTTGATTAAAGACTTGTTATGTGTGCACAGGAATATTCTATCCCGGGAAATGGATGATATGCGGGATTCTAAGGAATGGATTATGTGATATTCCCAAGCAAGTCAGGATATGGCTCCCCCTTTTGAAACCGGGGGGAGTGTTGGGAATATGGTATATATGATTGTATGTGCCGACAGCTAAGGTACGAGAGATGCGGTTATTAGGGACGAACCAACCGTGTATATGACTTGTTCCCGGAAAGTCTAGGTTTGCTCTTTGGAGAAACCAGTGCGGTCGTAGGACCAGTTGATAGCAGATTGGCGGGATTGGTAAAGCAGAAGAACTAAGTCACAGGAGTGTAATTCATAAATATCGTGTGGATATATTCTGATTTGTGAGTATATATTCACTTATTCATACATAGGATTATTGTATATTTACGCCTAATCCTACAACATCTTCGATTAGGCGGAATAATAATGAAGTTCAGGATCAGAATTTTGAAAATGTTGGATTATTAACAAATTAACATTTATCTATGACTCTTGACCAATTGTTTTATAAACTCAGTGTAATTGGTATTTTCGAACCCTTTTGACGCTTTGTTTGAGTTGGAGAATATTCGATTTGCTCCATTACGAGTAATGGGACCGCATGGTAGCTCCGCCTAATCAATGATGTCAAAGGAGCTACATTATTGTAGCTAGGTACGGTTAGTTAGTTGGTAAGTTATTGCTTTACTCCCAAGCAGCACGATTTCGGCTATATCCGGGAGATGAACATGAAACGATGATGAAGTGGAGGATAAACCCTGGTTTACCGACGAGTGTGGCAAGGCTATCGGCGATAGAAACAAAGCTCAAAATCATTTTAAAAACCATCAAACTAAAGAAAATTTAAGTAATTTTAGAATATTTCGGGCAAAGGCAAGACGAACATGCAAACAAACAAGAAGAACATCCTGGAAACAATTCGTATCTGGTTTAACCTCTCGAACTCCCATGAATAAAATTTGGAACTTCATTCAGAAAATGAAAGGTAAAAACTCAAAATCATCTGTTAAGCATCTTAATGTTGGCAATTCCACTTTAACATCTGAAAAAGATATTGCCAACAAATTAGCTGAGACCTTTGCAAAACATTCATCTTCATCAAATTACAAGCCTGATTTTCAAAAATTTAAACAAACAGCTGAGAAAACCAAATTAAACTTTAATTCTGACAACTCCGAAAGCTACAACTCTCCTTTTTCTTTGGATGAACTCAAAACTTCTTTAAGTAAAGCACACGATACGGCCTGTGGCCCTGACAATATCCACTATCAGCTTCTAAAACATCTTCCTGATATATCGATGAATACTCTTTTAAATTTAATGAACGATGTTTGGATAAATGGTAAATTGCCCGAAATATGGAAGCTTGCCACTGTTGTTCCTATCCCTAAACCAGGGAAGGATCATACAGATGCTTCAAACTATCGTCCGATAGCATTGACAAGCTGCGTCTGCAAGACTCTTGAACGTATGATCAATGATCGGCTTGTTTGGTTCCTGGAGTCCAATGGACTCATTTCGAATATCCAGTGTGGTTTTCGCCAAGGCAGGAGCACACAAGATCATTTGGTCCGTTTCGAGTAATTTCTTCGGAACGCTTTCGCGAAGAACGAACATGTGTTGTCTATCTTTTTCGATCTCGAAAAAGCTTATGACACCACATGGAAGTATGGCATTTTAAAAGATATTTCTGATATGGGGTTGAAAGGAAGGTTGCCGAATTTTTTGTCTGACTTCCTGTCTGATAGACATTTTAATGTTAAAGTAAATAGAACAATGTCTGAAGAGTTTAATCAGGAAATGGGCGTTCCTCAGGGAAGCATCCTTTCTGTCACTCTCTTTAGTATTAAAATAAATAGTATTGCCAAAGTGTTGAAAGATAATATTGAAGGTTCCTT
This sequence comes from Arcuatula senhousia, assembly GCA_963971305.1. Lineage (NCBI taxonomy): Eukaryota > Metazoa > Mollusca > Bivalvia > Mytilida > Mytilidae > Arcuatula > Arcuatula senhousia. Next base: position 27,295,511 of record OZ020314.1, on the reverse strand, counting down.
ATATGTTGATGATTTTTTAATATGCTACAGTGCCAAAAACATGAACACTATTGAAAGGCAATTGCAACTGTGCCTTAATCGAATTGAAAAATGGGCCTCTGTAAACGGTTTTAAGTTTTCAGAGAGTAAAACCGTGGCTATGCATTTTTGTAAAAAGAGAAAACTCCATCCTGACCCAGATCTTTATTTATATAACAAAAAAATTAAAATGGTTGAAGAAGCGAAATTCCTTGACGTTCTTTTTGATAAAAAACTGTCCTTTCTACCCCATATCAAAATGCTAAAATCAAGATGCCTCAAGGCTCTTGATATTTTAAAAGTTGTCTCCAGTACTGACTGGGGAGCTGATAAATCTGTTCTTTTAAATTTATACAGGTCCCTTGTAAGATCGAAATTGGATTATGGTTCTATTGTATATGGATCAGCTAAAAAGTCTTATTTGCAAATTTTAGATGCTGTTCATCATCAGGGATTGCGACTTTGCCTCGGTGCATACAGGACATCTCCTATTGAGAGCCTGTATGCGGAGGCAAATGAACCATCCCTGAAACATCGTAGAATAAAACTCGGTCTCCAATATGCTACGAAGCTGAAAGCTTTCCCAGGTAACCCTGCCTACGACTGTGTTTTTAACCCACCTCTAAAAACTGTTTATGAAAAACACGAAAACAAAACTCCTCCATTTGGCATTCGTATTGCACCACATTTAGCTAATCTTAATATTGATTTGGAAACGATAAAACCTGTTACATCTTTAAAAGTTCCACCCTGGGAACTTCTAAAACCTGAATTTAATTTTGATCTTCGAAAACATAAAAAGACTGAAACAAATCATTTGCTCATTCAACAGGACTATTGTGAAATTAAATCTAAATACCCTGATTTTCTGACTGTTTATACAGATGGTTCTAAAGATGGTGATAGCGTTGCGTCTGCTGCTATCTTGGGTAATAGCACTTCCACCCAACGCCTCCCATCTTCTGCTTCCATTTTTACAGCTGAAGCAAGAGCCATCATTTTAGCCCTTCGTTTAATTGATGCTTCAGAGCACGCACAATTCTTTATCTGTTCTGATTCTCTCGCTTGTCTTTTGGCAATTGAGAACTGCAAACTAAAACATCCATTAATTAGTAAAATTGTTTACATGATTCACCAATTGATGAGAGGTGGTGCAGAATTGATTTTCCTATGGGTACCCAGTCATACTGGTATTCATGGGAATTCAGTCGTGGACAGGGTTGCGAAGGAAGCCCTTCGCAAACCAATTTCTAAATGTTTTATTCCCTATTCGGACTGCAGAAATGCAATCCGTATATATGTTCAAAGTTTATGGGATGAGGTTTGGGCTGCCGCTGAGCACAACAAACTTCATGAGTTAAAACCACAGCTTGGGGAGAATCATGCTTCATTCCGATGCCGTCGAGACCAAGTGGTCATCACTAGATGTCGTATTGGACATTCTAGAGTCACTCATGGCCACTTGATGACACAAGAGAAGGAGGCACCTGTGTGCATCCCTTTGACTCTCCGTATTCGGTGAAGCATGTTCTCCTTGACTGTGTTGATGTAGCTCCAATACGTGTGAAGTATTTCACTTGTGCTTCTATGCACGATTTGTTCAGCGGCACTCCAAACGATGCCATCATCCACTTCCTTAAGGAAGTTGGATTGTATGCAAAATTATAGTTTTGTTGTTTTTTAAATATTTTACTATTTATAAACATTTAATTTGTTTCAACTGCTAATTTTGTATGTTCTATTTACAATTGTCGTTTGATAATATTAGTTTTAGCTTTTACTTAAATTATTTTAAGTGTTTACTTTTATTTATTTATTAGCAATAACAATTTGTTTTAGTCTCGGTCTTTTGACTTAGTTTTACTTTAAAGATTTATTAAGTTATAACATGTTTTTGTCCCGATGATGGCTGCAATATCGCCGACGGGACATAAAGCAGATACCAATCAATCAATCAATGAAGTGGAGGAAATGGGGACACAAGGCCAATCGGGTAGGAAAGTTTTGACTGCCACTGGAAAAAGGAGTGATGGGTAGGGACGGGAAATTTTGCCTCCTGCATTGGGATCCTACTCTTACCGAGACCTGCAGCAGGGTTCTTTAACGTGCGAGGAACGTGACATTTGTCCCAACACGGTGCACCACTATGGTTTGCGGTCAGGTTTTCCGCATCTATCGATGTCAGGGCTGCCCCATTCAACCACCTGGGGCACACATCCCAGTCGCTTTGTGGGCAAAGCGGCCTGACCCCGATGTCAGGTTTCTGAGTGCTCTTTAGTGGACTTTTACCGACAAGCTTAGCGCTGAGCACTGCGGGCCTATTCGCCTCCCGGGCCCCGCACGGGACAGCTAGGTACGGTAAGGCCTGTATTTGGCCCCCTCTTAGACGAAATTAGAAAACTGATCTATAGAGAAAAGTCCTTTTGTTATTTATTAAGTCAAATAAACAAAGAAGATAAAACAACTAAATTTATAAGAATTGTTTATGTTATTCATTTGAAATTGGTTGTCAAAACATGGTGAATATGTACGATTTAATTCAAATTCGCGGAAAATGTACAATATTTGGGTAATATTTTCAATTTTTAGATGCCAGCGAATACTCAGACCACAGTTTTTGTTTATGAACTTTAATTTGCACTATAAAATGATTATAAATCAGTCGAGAAATCCATGGTCTACGTTGTCGCTGATCATTAAAAAAAACAAAATAAGCATGAAAAATGGCATTTTTCAACGATTTTGTTATTTTTGCACAACTTTAGGCCTCTATAAAATTAATAATACAGAAGATGATGGAAGATGTTTACCATTGTCAAAAAGTTTAGGTCCCGTGCGGGGCCCGGGAGGCGAATAGGCCCGCAGCAGCGCTAAGCTTGTCGGTAAAAGTCCACTAAAGAGCGCTCAGAAACCTGACATCGGGGTCAGGCCGCTTTGCCCACAAAGCGACTGGGATGTGTGCCCCAGGTAGCGTTGCACGGGCGTAAAACACCAACTCACTCACTCACTCACCAGGTGATTGAATGGGACAGCTTTGACATCGAGAGATGCGGGGTCGTCAGGCGATAATGCGGAAAACCTGACCGCAAACCATAGTGGTGCACCGTGTTGGGAAAAATGTCACGTTCATCGCACGTTAAAGAACCCTGCTGCAGGTCTCGGTAAGACTAGGACCCGTAGGATCCCCATGCAGGAGGCAAAATTTCCCGTCCCTACCCATCACTTCTTTTTCCAGTGCCTACCCGATTGGCCTTGTGTCCCCATTTCCTCCATTTCATGTTCATTGTATCACCACTTTCATGTTCATCTCCCGGATATAGCCGAAATCGCACTGCTTGGGAGTAAAGCAATAACTAACTAACTTACTATCAAAAAGTTTAGTCATCTAACTTAAAACCTTAATGATATTTAAATCATTTACTTAGGATTTAATTTTTCTTTAAATAAGGGGGCCAAATATGGCCCTTACTAAACCTTGTCCTTTCGATTTAAATGCTACTGATGAGAGGTTACTCCTTGAAATATCGATATATAGCATATCCAAGTAACCGTTTATACCCGCGTACAGGTAGTTGTAATTTTAAAGAAATCTTAATCCAGGTTCACTAAAACGTTCTTTTAATATAATAGGAAATAAAGGTAATAACAAAACTACCGAACTTGAATGATCAATCTCATAGTCCAGAGAAAATGACAAAAACGAATCAGTCATACCGGAGAATTGGTGGATCGCAATGGTCCTGACTTGGTACAGGCATTTCAAACGAAAGTGATCACTTCCACAGAGATCATCATGGACTTGCCATGAGAAATCTGTTAAAAGAGAAGGATCACATATTGAGAGATCAATTGATGATTAGCTGGATGTTCATATAAATTGCGGAAGAAAATATTTGGATCACTAGAATGCTACCTAAGTCAAAATGGTGTAAGCCAGTAATAAAATGAACGTAGCATGATTTAAATTCAATTTTTTATAGATTTTAACATCTCATGTTGTGCAAATCGGGGACAAAGCCGCAGTAGAACATTCTAAACATGTATTAGGGAGAAAGCTGACGGAAGGTTGTGACGCCGCAGGTGAGGTATGACGACGACTGGTAATAATAAAGTGACTCATATATGCACTGGTCGAATTATTCTAGAGTATATATTTGGTGTCAAAATAAATAAATTTACTATTAATTCAGGTATCATTTTAGCGTTCCCGTACGAAAAGGTTAACCTCTGGAGTAATGTAAAAAAAATAATGTTTTGGCTGTATTACTTGTATTAGTGAAACGACTCAGTATTTTAAAATAAAAGTTTTTATGACAAATTCGGATATTCAATAAACAAGTGTATGCTAAAAACATAATAAAATACTTACGGTAGTCACGGTTGCCTGAATTGATATCTGGCTGTATAACGACTTGGTGGCGATTTTGTCATATGTTATAATCGGGTGAGATCTCAACTCGTTTGCGACTTGTCGCAGTCTTGTAAGTTCAATCTTTTTTAAATCCTCCATTTCGTTTGAAATGCCTGTACCAAGTCAGGACCATTGCGATCCACCCATTCTCCGGTATGACTGATTTGTTTTTGTCATTTTCTCTGGACTATGAGATTGATAATTCAAGTTCGGTAGTTTTGTTATTACCTTTATCTCAGTAAATTTGGTATTTAGGATCTAAAAGTAGTAATATAATAGAAACCAAAGTTTTTTGCATGTACGTGGAAAATTTTAGATAAATAAATAAATGAAAATTGTATGTGCACATCATATTTTAGTTATTTCCAAGACGGACTTTCTCCTCCAGTCCCGTGCGGGGCCCGGGAGGCGAGTAGGCCCGCAGCAGCGCTAAGCTTGTCGGTAAAAGTCCACTAAAGAGCGCTCAGAAACCTGACATCGGGGTCAGGCCGCTTTGCCCACAAAGCGACTGGGATGTGTGCCCCAGGTGGTTGAATGGGGCAGCCCTGACATCGAGAGATGCGGGGTCGTCAGGCGATAATGCGGAAAACCTGACCGCAAACCATAGTGGTGCACCGTGTTGGGAAAAATGTCACGTTCCTCGCACGTTAAAGAACCCTGCTGCAGGTCTCGGTAAGAGTAGGACCCGTAGGATCCCCAAGCAGGAGGCAAAATTTCCCGTCCCTACACATCACTTCTTTTTCCAGTGGCAGTCAAAACTCTCCTACCTGATTGGCCTTGTGTCCCCATTTCCTCCACTTCATCATCATTTCATGTTCATTGTATCACCTCCCGGATATAGCCGAAATCGCGCTGCTTGGGAGTAAAGCAATAACTAACTAACTAACTAACTCCTACCGGATTGGCCTCGTGTCTCCATTTCCTGCACTTCATCATCATTTCATTGTATCACCACTTTCATGTTCATCAATCTGTTAAATTTCATTTCTGACAAGATGCTCCTCTGTTATTACTATAAGTGGGCAAATTTTGTTCTCCATTTATGACAAAATGATCATGATCCCTTACTTTTATAAGTTTATTCGTGAAAAGTCGTTGACATAGGTAACATTTCGTGGTATCTTGAAAAAGCTTTTCTGATTCATTATTCATTATGAGAGGTTAGGGGTTATTTAAAATGTCTTCGATGTATGTTTCTTCTTTCAACATATTTTCGAAGAAATTAAGAACAGCATCGTCTCGGTATACAACTGGTGGCTTGGAATATTTATCATAAGAGCTTACAACTACATATGAATATCCACAGGCCTCAAATTTAGTCGTGGGGGTTACGCATGTACTGGATTCGGATGACAAGTGCTCATTGGTTTAGCATAACATTCGAAATCAGCATATACTACAAATGGGACACGCATCATCTTTTGATAGTGGGTAAATTCTAAACTGTAATTTTTCCCTTCTTCTGGATATGGTCCCGAGCGGGGCCCGGGTGGCGAATAGGCCCGCAGCAGAGCCTAGCTTGTCGTAAGAGGCGACTAAGGGTCTTGGGATTCTGACGTCGGGTCAGTGCTCAGCCCACAGAGCGACCAAGTGTGTACCCTAGGTGGCTGAATAGGGTAGCCCTCGTCCGCGGGGGTTGTCAGGTCTATAATACGGAAACCCTGACCGCCGACCATAGTGGGCCAACGTTTGTGGAGAATGCCACGCTTCATGCACGTAAAAGACCCCTTTGTGGACCGCCAAGTTGTGCACCACATAGGCTAAATTTTCCGCCCCTACCCACTTCTCCCCTTTTTCTGTGGTTCTTCAAAATTTACCGTCCCTGTGTTTCCCACCCCATCCCATATTTCATTTATCATCATCATTTCATGTTCATTGTATCATCCTTTTCATGTTCATCGCCTGTAAATAACCTATATAGCGTTGCACGGGCGTAAAACACCAACTCACTCACTCACTTCTGGATATGTAACACAGCGCATTTAAGGCAGAATATGACTGTATTCGGCCATAAAACTCGTTCCATCAACCAGATGTTAAATATCTTAAATGTTGATTACTAAGTAAATATGAAAACGGCATGCCATAGATATGAGTTGAGAAGGATGAGTAACAAGGTTGTGTAAACTTTACATTTTTTTATGAATCACCAATATTTTACAAAATACCAATGTAATTTTAAAATTTCACTAAAATCAGGTTTACACTCTCTTTTTCTCACAAGGTGCAAATATAGGCTGATATTTTATATGTAAGTAAAGTATGATAAGTTACAGAGCAAGTTTACGCTTACTTCTGCTATATCAATTATGTAGCACTTCCAAATTTGTCATGAAAATACAAGATTTAACAAGCAGGATCTTAAGAGATAGCTACCATCTCTGTGATATCTAGTTGAGCTTTAGGTTTGCAATTTGTTCAAAAGATTTTTTGGTACACTTTTCTCTAATTGTTTGCAACAACATTTATTGATGAGTATATGTATATGTAATATATAATTACTTGGAGAAAGTTCATTTTTTCATGAAAATCCTCAATCATAGCAATGACACCTTCCAATCGTTCCTCAGGCGAATCCCCATCGAGCCTTGCCAAATGTGCTGATCTGATTCGTTCCACGGTCAATTGGTCTCCACCAAGAGGAATAACTCTCATGCCTCCACTTGTATCATCTCTGACAATAAAAAATAGCCTTTTGAATAAAATTAGCATTGGTGTGTTTGTTCTTATGTACATAATAATTTTTGTTTCGTCAATAACTTTGGAACCACACACCATAAAGGGATGATAATTGGTGAGTGGGTGCACCTATTAGTTGACCTTTTGATCTACATTTTTGTCTTGCATGGGACGAATAGTCGCAGAAGGCGAAACATTGGTATTACTTTCCGCCGCCGGCGGCGACGGCCGCGGTGTCGTAAACTTGTTTGTAAGACTTTTGTGGACAATGAATTGCTTGAAAAGTATGATAGCTAGGCATCTGATATTTGGTATACAGACAGTTGAGGTTATAGTCTACGCAACTGTCACCATGCTGTGTGACCTTGACCCCATTTTCACGCTCCACTGTGATCTTTACAGGCTGAAAACTTTTGGTTAAGGTTCATTTCTCGGCAACTGCCATTGTTAGAGGAATGATAATGGCATGCATGCATCAGCTGAAACATCGCATAAAGTTACCAGCATCACTATCAAAATAATATGACCTATAATTTTCCCACGAGCGGTGCAGGTTAAAGTTCAAGTCTCATCCAATGAAGTGATGAGGGACAATAATTGAGTCCTTGAGTATGATGATACACAGTCATATTATATGAAAGTTCCCTTTTTACTTGTATAAGCAATAAATAAAGATTACCTTTCCTCTTCATCCACTATGTCATTCTCATCTCTACTTCCCGGAACATACTTATGAAGTTCTTTCATGATATCAATCATTTCACTAGTTTTGTTCTCGTTCAATGGTAAAATTCCTAAAGGAACCTAACAATATAAGCAGTATTTTGTAACAGCAGTTTAATTATTTCAGGCTACCAAAATATGCTCATTCTGCATACATTTTTAAAGATAAAGATGTTCACTGGTCAGATAAAATTACAAGGGTTATGTACATGTATTAAGTATAAATGGAAAGGTTAAGTAGTTCAGAGGGTTATGTGAGAAAAAAAAACTTCAGTAACATTGAAACTAGAATTGGAATGAAAAAAAAAATACTTTTCTTAAATAAAAATCTGATTGTATTAGGTAAAAAATTTTTTTTACCCAAGATATTTTATTGATCTGGGTAGGTGAAGGAAAATAAACATACTTTTATTTTTGCCTGAGTTTCAAGTGCATTTTAAAATAAAAAATTACCACATGAGATTTCTTTTTCATTTCTTCAGAATATCTGTGGGAAAACTTCTTGTCAATATGGGTGTTAAGGTCTTTAAAGCATTTGATGTTCGATGATATGATGTCTGCTGTAATTTTTATAAAATCTTGGCGCATGCTATAAATATCATCTCCACTTGGCAAAAACTCTGAATTTGGTATATCTTTCAGATTACCAACAGGTTCATCATCTGGAAGAGATTCACAATTAACACGATCTCCAACTGCCATCATCTGAACATAATGTTTCGATGCATTTTGATGGTCCTGAGTCATGTTCCTTACCTTCAAAGTAAAATCTAAATTATCCACATTAAATCTGTATCCCGGATTCATTTTAACTGGGAAGTATTCATTGGCCAATTCATTTTTGCTGTAACTATGATCGATGTATTCGGCATGATTATACATAGGAGTAGAATATGTATGGTCAGTATCATTCTGTTGTTTGACTGGTTTGATTCCATTTTCTACTAAGCCGGTTTTCATTCTTTGAATTTCATTCTCAGCAATAGCTTTCAAAGCATGGAGATCATTATTTACGGTGGAATATGAATTGGTAATGCCGAGTTTTGAAAGGATAACAAAACCTTCTTTCTGGAGTTGATTATTGTACAAGGATATTCCAGTACTGTGTTGAAGTGCATTTAGAGTTGGATTTCTAGTTTTATACAAAATTGCTGCAGCAGTTGTAATTCGCATATCAATGCAAGTGGGAGGTTGGTTACAACAAGCTGTCAAAAGAAACCATAGTAAAGGGCTTTCATTTTTGATTTCTTCTCTAAGATCGCAAGCTTTGAAATTTTCTAAATCCTTGATTTTACATTTAATGACAGTATTCTCCTTTTTGCAATAAGATTTGCACTCTTCGTTTATGGCTGCTTTTATTCCTTCAGCTGCCTTGTTCTGTATGTTCTTATCTGTATGCTCTAACAGTATCTTAACAGCCTTTTTAATATTGCCATTTGTAAGATGCTTTACAGTTTCAGCCAACTGATTTTTTAATCTGCAATTTCTGTATGAAATGTTATCATCTCTGCTTTTAGTCACCTGCCTTTTGTATGTTTGTGTAAACTTTTCATTGGCGATTTCTAAAATATATGAAAAAAATATAAATTTATGTAATATATTGTACTTTAGATTAATTGTTATAAGAAAAAACTATAATGTAGATATACAAATGTATGTACAGATACTATAATTAAATACATGTACTAGAAATATATGTCCACTGTCTAAAATTCATAGGTTATCTCTCATTTTTATGTTGTGCAGTTTTTAACTTCTTTGTTTCAAAGTTTCTGTTTCTATAATACTACAACTGATATTCTTATAACAAGAATTTCATGAAGAGATTTTTTAGTTTGTGGATATTACATTATCAATAAGTACACGACATATCATACTCTTTTTATTGTTTACTTTTAAATATCAAAGTTTCATGTTGTTTTATGATGCACATTGATTCCTGCCAAATTTAAATTTTGTGTGTTGTGTAATATTTTGGGAGTTTGTAAGATACATACCAACAATTGATTGCTGGCAACTGTCAAAATGACATAATCCTAAACATGAACTATACTGACACAATCGAAAAATGTTTCTTAGCTAGTTGCCAGTAACTTCAAGTGTTCTCAAGAGAGTTCCTCTACGTCTTGTTATTTTCGTATAGTATTTGGTCTCTTAGGTTCTCTTTTGTTGAATTGAACTTTTATCGATTGAGTTTTACAGTGTGTTTTATATTTATGCTTTGTGCAAGCTTAGCAATAGGGGGAAGGTTGGATCCAAAAAACTAGTTTAACCCCGCCACATTTTATATGTGCCTGTCCTAAGCCAGCAAACTTTGCCAAAGCCTTTGTTTGTCCTTGTCATTCTGTGTTAACTGTTTTATGTCAAGAATTGGGTCTTTCGTTGATGATTTAGGGATTAGTTTTGAAACTTTTGTATTGCATTTTAAGTCTTGGGCCAATGCAAGACGGCAAGCAGTGACATCTGGTAATGTTGAAGACTGCTTGCTGTTTTCCGTTGTGATTTTTTAAATTGCTGTTTGTTTATGTTTGTTGTGTCGCGTACACTTATTCCAAATCTCAATATCGTCTATAGTCATTAAGAACCCTGTCTCAAAAATCTTAGTATTTAAAATGATTCAATGTCTTTGGTTATTCTATACAATAATAATACCAGTCCTTTGTAAAAGTTATGTCTCCATCAATATCAATTCTTCTATTTGATTCTTCTTTGAGGGATGAATGTTCCTTCACCACAATATGCTGAATGTGCATCATTCGAAATAGTGTCTGCATTGCTCAACCAGGATATCACACGGCTTTGCAAATGCATAACCATTTTGAGAAAGATGCGTGAATTAGATTAAAGCAGATGTGACAACATGCAATGATGATGATGTGAATCTGAAAATGGAAAGATGACAGATCTAAAAATAATGGTCAAAATGGATTCAACCATTGTTAAGATATAAATAGGAAAGTTTTGATATGATAAAAGATTTATAAAAATACAAATAAGTTACATGTACCTGAAAGTTTCTTCTGTATGACCTGTATATGAATTTTAAATGTGATTGACATATACAATTTAAAAACATTTGCACTATGAAAGTTGCATAAAAACATTGACAAAACATTACTTTATATCCTCATTTAAAGAATCATCAATTAAAGACATAGGTTCTATCAAATTCACATTTTTAAAACTTAATAAAATACACATATTTAGAAAAAATACCTTATAAAATGTTATTTAACCAGCATAAAAAGTTATACATTTTTGCAGCTTTATGTAAAACAAGAGTTAACACTAAAGTATGTCTCGCCTGTCCGCACCATTGGAATACCTAGTTATTCAACTATTCATTTATTAATTCTCCCCTGTGACAGTTGCCTAGACATTTACCCCAACTGTCTGTATACCAAATATCAGATGCCTATCTATTATACTTTTCAAAAAAAAAAAAATTCCCCAAAAATTGACAATGAAGTTTATGGTCTGAAAAAGAACTAAGTTCACAGAGTTACTGGAGCGTGAAAATGGGGTCAAGGTCACACAGCATGGTGACAGTTGCGCAGACCATACCTTCAACTGTCTGTATACCAAATATCAGATGCCTAGCTATTATACTTTTCAAGCAATTCATCGTCCACAAAAGTCTTACAAAAAAGTTTACACCCTGCAAAAAGACCTAAGTTCACAGAGTCACTGGAGCGTGAAAATGGGGTCAGGGTCACACGGCATGGCGACAGTTGCATAGACCATACCCTAAACTATCTGTATACCAAATATCAGATGCCTAGCTATTATACTTTTCAAGCAATTCATCTTCCACAAAAGTCTTACAAAAAAGTTTACGCCGCCGGAAAGTAATACCTATGTCTCGCCTTCCGCGACTATTCGTCGCAGGCGAGACAAAAATGTTATTAAGTCTTCACTTTGAATTAGTGTCATCCACCATTATGTTGACATTTTAGGTCATCTGCCATTCACAAGCCCTAACAACACACAACATAAAAGTTTTTTTTTTATAACAGGGGAAAAGAGGGTCACAAAAATTAATCATAAATTTTGGTCTCTGCTACTTGATGAGAATAAACTTGGTAAAAGAAAGAAAATTAAAATAAAACCAGAATTTAAAAACAAGTTTTGATTTTGCCCTTTTTTGGTTCCACAATTTTCATATGAGAAAAAAGGGTGCATGTGGGGGTTACAAAAATTAATGATTGATTGATTGATTGTTAGTTGTTTATTGTCCCGTCGGCGATATTGCAGCCATCATCGGGACATAAACAAGTTGAAATTATTATTGAAATAACAAGTTAATATAAAACAAAGTCAAAAGACCGTAGATAAAATAAACAGAATGACTAGAAATAAATAGATAAAATAATCATTTAAAATTAACACACTAAAAAATAAAACCATGTACAGCGATAGCAAATAAGAACTTGACAATAACGAGCTAAAGATTAATTATAATAGCAACAAAAGAATTTACAAATGGTGCTTTTATTTTAAGAATTATAATTTTGAGTACTGACCAATTTCTTTTAAAAATGATAAAATGACATCGGCTGGGATGCCGCTGAACAAATCGTGCATGGATGCACAGTTGAAATACTTCATACGAATAGGAGCAAGATCAACACAGTCAAGGAGAACATGCCTCAAAGAATACCGCGAGTCACAAGGGATGCACATCGGCACTTCCTTCTCTTGTGTCATCAAGTAGCCATGAGTGACTCTAGAATGACCTATACGGCATCTAGTGATAACTACTTGGTCTCGACGGCATCTAAATGAAACATGACTCTCCCCGAGCTGTGGTTTTAGCTCATGAAGTTTGTTGTGCTCAGCGGCAGCCCAAACCTCATCCCATAAAGTCTGAACATATATTCGGATTGTATTTCTACAATTCGAATAAGGAATAAAACAGTTGGACACGGGTTTACGAAGGGCTTCCTTCGCAACCCTGTCCACAACTGAATTCCCATGAATACCAGTATGACTGGGTACCCATAGGAAAATCAATTCTACGCCACCTCTAATCAATTGATGAACCATATATACAATTTTAGAAATTAATGGGTTTTTCAATTTACAATTCTCAATTGCCAGAAGACAAGAGAGAGAATCGGAACAGATAAAGAATTGAGAGTGCTCAGAAGCATCAATTAGCTTGAGGGCTAAAATGATGGCTCTTGCTTCAGCTGTAAAAATGGAAGCAGTAGACGGGAGGCGTTGTGTTGACGTGCTATTCCCTGAGACAGCAGCAGCAGCAACGCTATCACCATCTTTAGAGCCATCTGTATAAACTGTTAGAAATCCAGGATATCTAGATTTAATTTCGGAATAATCTTGTTGAATAAGTAGATGATTGGTTTCAGATTTTTTATGTTTACGGAGATCAAAAATAAATTTGGGCTTTAAAAGTTCCCAGGGTGGAACTTTCAAAGGCTTGACAGGTTTTATAGTTTCTAAATCAATCTTCAGATTAGTCAGGTGAGGTTCGATACGAATACCAAAAGGAGGAGTTTTGTTTTCATGTTTTTCATACATATTCCTGAGAGGTGGATTGAAAACACAACCGTGGGCAGGGTTGCTAGGAAAGGCTTTTAATTTGGTGGCATATTGCAAACCGAGTTTAATTCTGCGATGCTTCAGGGATGGCTCATTTGCCTCTGCATACAGGCTCTCAATGGGAGAGGTCCTGTATGCACCGAGGCAGAGTCGCAATCCCTGATGATGAACAGCGTCTAAAATTTGTAAATAAGATTTTTCGCAGACCCATAAATTATTGAACCATAATCTAATTTCGATCTAACAATAGACCTATACAAATTTAAAAGAACTGATTTATCAGCTCCCCAGTCGGTACTGGAAACAACTTTTAAAACATCAAGAGCCTTTAGGCATCTTGATTTTAACATTTTGATATGGGGTAGAAAGGAGAGTTTTCTATCAAAAAGAACGCCAAGAAATTTTGCTTCTTCAACTATCTTTATTTTTTTGTTATACAAAAAGAGATCTGGATCAGGATGAAGTTTCCGTTTCTTACAAAAATGCATAGCAACAGTTTTACTCTCTGAAAATTTGAAACCATTTTCAGAGGCCCATTTTTCAATCCGTTTAAGGCACAGCTGTAATTGCCTTTCAATGGTATTCATGTTTTTTGCACTGTAGCATATTAAAAAGTCATCAACATATAAAGAACCTTCAATATTATCCTGGAGAACCCTGGCAATACTATTTATTTTAATACTAAAGAGAGTGACCGAAAGGATGCTACCCTGAGGCACACCCATTTCTTGATCAAACTCTTCAGAAAAAGTCTTATTAACTTTAACATTAAAGTGTCTGTCAGAAAGAAAGTCGGCCAAGAAAGTTGGTAACCTTCCTTTCAACCCCATATCAGAAATGTCCTTTAAAATACCATACTTCCATGTGGTGTCATAAGCTTTTTCGAGATCGAAAAAGATAGACACCACATGTTCGTTCTTCGCAAATGCATTTCGAAGAAAAGACTCAAAACGGACCAAATGATCAAGCGTGCTCCTGCCTTGGCGGAATCCACACTGGATATTCGAAATGAGTCCATTGGACTCGAGGAACCAAACGAGCCGATCGTTGATCATGCGTTCTAGAGTCTTACAGACGCAGCTTGTCAAGGCTATCGGACGATAGTTGGAAGCATCTGTGTGATCCTTCCCCGGCTTAGGGATAGGAACAACATTGGCAAGCTTCCATATTTCGGGCAATTTTCCATTTATCCATATATCATTCATTAAATTAAGAAGAGTCTTCATCGATATATCAGGAAGATGTTTTAAAAGTTGATAGTGGATGCTATCAGGGCCACATGCAGTGTCATGGGCTTTATTTAAGGACGTTTTAAGCTCATCTAAAGAGAAAGGAGAATTATAGCTCTCCGAATTGTCGGAGTTAAAGTTCAATTTCGTTTTTTCAGCTGTACGTTTAAATTTTTGGAAGTCAGGTTTGTAATTAGATGAAGATGAATGTTTGGCAAAAGTCTCAGCTAGTTTGTTGGCAATGTCCTTTTCAGATGTTAAAGTGGAATTGCCAACGTTCAGATGTTTTACCGAGGATTTAGAGTTTTTACCTTTGAGTTTTTGTATGAAATTCCAAATTTTATTCATGGGAGTTCGTGAAGTTAAACCAGATACAAAATTTCGCCAGGATGATCTTCTAGATTGTCGACAAGTTCGTCTAGCCTTCGCCCGAAAAATTCTAAAATAACTCAAATTTTCTTTTGTTTGATGTTTGCCAAATTGTTTTTGAGCTTTATTTCTATCGTCGATAGCCTTGTCACACTCGTCTGTGAACCAAGGTTTATTGAGTTTTTTAGGAGTTGCCGAGGTCTTAGGAATGGTTTCATCAGCTATAGATATAAGAGTTTGATTAAATGTTGTTATTGGTTCTTGGTCCTGATCAAAAAGCTCTGGTCTTAATTTTTCCGAACAAAGTATTGAAAATTTTTGCCAATCGGCCTTCTCTAACTTATAGCGAGGAATTCTTTGTTCAGGTTCACCAAAAAGATCTTTTAATATAATAGGAAAGTGATCACTTCCACAGAGATCATCATGGACTTTCCATGAGAAATCTGTTAAAAGAGAAGGATCACATATTGAGAGATCAATTGATGAGTATGTTCCATTTCCAGAATGTAAAAAAGTAGAAGAACCATCATTAAAGATACAAAGAGATTCTTTCGATAAAAAATCCTCAATCTTTTTACCCTTATCATTCAAGTTGGCACTGCCCCATAATGGGTTGTG
This sequence comes from Arcuatula senhousia, assembly GCA_963971305.1. Taxonomy (NCBI): domain Eukaryota; kingdom Metazoa; phylum Mollusca; class Bivalvia; order Mytilida; family Mytilidae; genus Arcuatula; species Arcuatula senhousia. Next base: position 27,279,902 of record OZ020314.1, on the reverse strand, counting down.
GGCATTGAAGTCCCCAACTAACATGTATGGAGCAGGAAGCTGATCCGTTAAATTTTGAAGTTGTGTTAAAGTTAAGTTATCATTAGGTGGTATATAAACTGAACATAGAGTTATTGTTTGATGTAATGAAACTCTAACGGCAACTGCTTGCAGATCGGTGGTTAAAGGAATCGAACTATGGAGAATACGATCCTTAACTAAGATGGAGGATCCGCCAGAAGCTCGTTCTGTATTAGAAAATGTGTTATACATAGAAAAACCCTTCAAGGAAATCGTGTCAGTTTCCTTGAGGTGTGTTTCCTGAAGACAAAAGACAGTTGGATTAAAAGACTGCACTAAAAGTTGTAATTCAAGAAAGTTGGCCTTAAGGCCTCGGCAATTCCATTGAATGATGGTACTCATTTTGGAGTCTGTATGGGATCAGAAAGTCTACCGAGTGATCGCCTACGTCTCCTCTGTGGAGACTGGCTCTGTGAACGGTCGACAGGTGTTTCCGATAGATCCATATCAGACTCCATGTCGTCACCAAGAGAGCCGAAACGATTATGATAAAAATTGCATCTCGTTCGGCCTTCTTTGATCTACGCATTTTAAGCGGTGACGTCTGCTGCGATGAACTCTGGCGTCTTCCTGGCTGTGCGGGTCGCTGCTGTCTATTTGCAGGTTGAGCAGCAGATGATGACCTTGAGGAAGACGATTGACTCTGTTTGGAAGAAAGAGAAATTGATGGGGGTTGAAGATTAGAAGCTTTGGTTGGAGCTCCAAATCCAGTCCAAGACGATTTTCGTGGAATTATAAACAAATCCTCATCGACCATTGAATCATTATTTGGACCTGCTGTTGACTTACGTGGTGGGGGATGATTATCACACAATTCCTTCCAAGGTCTCGCGTATTTGATATTGCTTTTTGGGATATCATCCACGAAACAGTCAGCACCAAACATCCATCCATTGGTGTTGCAAGTACGGGGCTTAATTTCACCCTCAGGCCAAGTGTACATGGTTTGCCAACCATATGTCCTAGAGGGTTTAGCAGCCTCCGCGTAAGACATGGATGGTGCTGTATCACTCGAGATAGAGACTTGACGACGAGCTTCTTGGTAGGTAATGTTCTTTTCTGCTTTAAGCTTTTGGATTTCTTTTTCACGTAGAAGAGTTGGACATTGTTTTGAAGACGAAAAATGATCACCACTGCAGTTAACACATTTTGGATTTTTCGTACAGTTGAAATCCGAGTGGCCTTCCTCAGCGCACTTTACACATTTTTCCTTTCCGTTGCAGGTGGCCTTCCCGTGGCCAAAACGTTGGCATTTAAAACAACGGAGAGGATTGGGAATAAATATGTCTACGGAGACTCTGAAAAGACCCAGATTAATGTGACTTGGTGGAGCTGCGGAATTAAATGTAATAAGGTATGTATTTAATTTAATAATTTTGTTGTCTTCCTTTTTTGTAAACCTTTTAACGTGTGAGACACCTTGTGATGCAAGTTCAGAGCATATTTCTTGCTCTGATAAATCAGCAAGGTTTCGGTCTCTATCTCGAATGATACCCTGCGAACGATTCAATGATCGATGAGCTTCAGCGGAAACTGGTACCTCTAAAATGGATGAAATTGTCAAGATGTTTTTTGCTTGTTGTTGTTTGGCACACTCTACTAGGAGGTGACCGGATCGGAGTTTCGTTACCTTGGGAACATCACCTCCGGTAACACCCTTAATTGTTTTCGCAATGACAAAGGGCGAAACCTTTGTCAAAGGACGAGTGGCATCTTTGCTTGAAAGTACAATAAACTTTGGTCAACTATCATTCATTGTGTTTTGACGTTTTGAAGAAGCTGGTGCATCCTGATCATCACTATCACTACATGAAACATTTCGTTTATACTTTTCACTAGAACTTGTTGCTTGTTTTTTTGGGGAAGCCATGATGAGAGAAGAGAGTTTCACTGCCTTGCTCCCCGCCCGCCATGGAGCGCCAACAAGGGCGATGCTGTTATACAACGGTTCTCCTGTTGAAAGCACCAGGGTTACAAGGACAGCATACTCGCACAGAGTATTCCTTTAGGGAGACAAGCATCGTGCCGGGGGTTACCCGGCGATACAACACTCCAGAATAACATCCACACGATTGACCCATGAGCCACCGCCTTCTGTAAAGCATAACTGACATCAAGTTATAAATTCTAATATTACGGAAAAAAGAGTTCGAAATAAACGTGGGTGCTTTACAGGGCTTGGCGTGACCAGCCGATTGATCAGACCGAGCCGAATCTGACCGCCTGTCTAGGAGAAGTAAGGGCCAAAGCCCACATACGTGGACCAGGATCCCGTCCTCCCCCGACACAGGTCGCAACACACGGCAAACATGTTGACCCGTTTAGTCGCTTCTTACGACAAGCTTTACGGGCGGCTGCGGGACTATTCTTTTCACACCCGGTTCCCGCACGGGGGGAAAAATGATATTGATAGTTTTCAAAGCAGAAACAAAATGTTTGAAAAGAAACATGGTGATGCTCTACAGGGCTTGGCGTGACCAGCCGATTGATCAGACCGAGCCGACTCTGACCGCCTGTCTAGGAGAAGTAAGGGCCAAAGCTCACATACGTGAACCAGGATCCCGTCCTCCTCCGACACAGGTCGCAACACACGGCAAACGTGTCGATCCGTTTAGTCGCCTCCTACGACAAGCTTTACGGATGGCTGCGGGGCTATTCTTTTCACACCCGACCCCGCACGGGGGACAAAAATTAATCAACATTGCATCGACTAATTGACAAGAATAAACTTACAAAAAAAAATTTCAAAATCCGACAAAAAAATAGAAAAGTTTCGATTTTATAGCCCATTTTGCACCTCTTTGTTATTTTATAATTTGGGAAAAGGGTGGTCACAAAGAATAATTCTCAATATTGTATCAGTTACTTGACAACTGTATGGGACCCTATGCTAATGCTGCATGCCAAATATCAGAAGGCTATGAGAAGTAGTTGCTGAGAAAACTGTTACAAAAATATTTTCCCTGCCTGGCTGCCCCAAACATTCACCAATTTATAACTACGGTATGATTTTCACTTAACTATGTGAAATCTGGACAAAAATACATGTACATTATATATGAACTTCTGAAATATAAAAGGTAAATGACAAGAACCATCACCAAATATTACATTGTGAAGCTGTGTGTGGTAAGACTTATCATTTAAAATACTTTCTTAAAATATAGCTTTTATATTACAGTTCCAATAAAGATGTGGCAAACTTGAATAAAATATCTATATTAAATTATATTTTTATTCTTTCTTTTTGTTTCCAATACTTTAAGTATCAAGTGCTTACCACATACTGAAATGCATATTTTGTGAAATGATGATATGCCCCTGTAATTGCAAAATTGGCACTGCAAATAAGGCTTTATAAAACAGGTAAGCTCCCGTTAAAATTTGTGCTTGAACAAACAATCATGTCTTAACCAGACATGATTTTGCACTAAATTGAACAAGTAGGAAAATCATCTAAAAAATAGGAAATAGTGGGATAGCCTTCTGAAAACATCAGTTTCTGGCTGGTTTACAACTTTTGAAAATTATTTTTCCAAAGAAAAAATCTTATTTCCTATTTAAATCTGAGAAAAATCATGTCTGCTTAACAAAGATCACTGATGTGTTGCATGTAGTTCAACATGAGCCACCTTTGCCTATATGCTGGTCTACTCTCCAAAGCACATTATTCAATGTAGAAAGTTACAACTTACAGTTTGTATGAGCTTAGACTAAAAACATCAAGGATAATAAAAACATGTGATTGACCTACTTTTGCTGGCCTAATATTTTACATGGTTTCAACTTACATAACACCTAAAGCTATTTTGACTAATCTGGCACATAGAAGAAAGAAATGGTCTTCAATTCTTTATTGTTCTATTTCTCTGTAAGTGCCAGACTAGGCAAAACAATATTAAGATTTTATTTTATTTCTATGTTGCCAATTTCACATTTACTAGAGTTTGATATAAATTTGTAAATGCATGTATTTAAGTACCTGCATCAATAGTGTTGTGAAATGGAATATGACTCGGTGGTAGGCGATCTTGACTAGGCCAATTACAGGTATCAATAAGACCTTCTCTGTCTTTGTTTCCATGGTGTTCTGTCTGTGCTGGGGTTGTGCTAAAATGTTGCAATAAGCATTATTTTGCATAACAAACATGAAACATCAATGATATATTCTTAATTAAACGACATTTGATAATAACCACTAAGGCCTGCTCCATAGAATGTGTATGAAACTTCAGATCTGTATTGTAAATAGCATTTGAGTTTCATTGTTCAAAGTCTAATTCTGAAAATATGTGATTTTCTATCAAAAATGAATTGTTTTCAAAAAATATTAAACATTTTAATATGCAAATCATGACATGCTACTTTATAGCTCAAAAATGTTTCACAGATTTGCACAAAAATTTAATATGAAAATCATGGCATGCAACTTAGCAACTGTACGAAATTTCAGACCTGTGTTGTTAATAGTTTTTGAGTTTTAGTGTTCACAAAGTCCAATTCTCAAAATCTTAGGTTTTCCATAAAAATGAAGTTTTCTTAAAAAAATATTTCACATATTTGCACGAAAAAAAATTTAATATGGGAATCATGGCATGCTACTAAGTAACTGTACAAAATTTCAAATGTGTTTTTAACAGTTTTAACGGACTGACAAAGTGAAAACTATAGGGCATCCGTATGTTTGATGTGTGGCCCTAAATATGTTTTTAAGAGGTTATGGCATAGAAATTGCTTAACATCATTACAAATGTACTTACTTATTACTATGATTTATGTTATGAAAGGGATTTCTGTGTGCAGTTGGTGGTGGATTTAATTTGGCACTTGTTGCCTGATTTTCATTTACAGCTAACATCTGTTAAAATAAAACAATAATCTAATAAATATGCATATGAGCAAATGCTTAAATAACATTTCTAAAGGTAAAAGTCATTGTGTGATGTAACAAAATTCTTAACCATATTATACACAAATTTCCATTCATCCTTTTATGGTAAGGAACATCATTGCCAAATTTCAAAGCAATTGAATAACTAGAACTAAAATCATCATGGCAACAGTAATTATTAACGGGCAACAAAGACAAGGACGACGACTGCGTCATACCATAATACAACCACAATTTTTTTACAGTCGTATAAAAACAATACCTAGTGATCATAATTTTTATAAAAATCATCCAGATTTTTATTGCCTTTATTTTAAGACCAAACTGATTCAATATTTTTTTGAGTCTACAAAAAAGTTCACAATGTCCACCAACAGAACTAATATCAGGGAAAACTTTATTTCTGAGAAAACTATGATTTTTACTTTATTTGTGTAGTTTAAAAAAAATCTTCTAAAACCATTAAAGAATTATTCTTCTGATTTTTAAAGATCTTTTTTTTATAAAACAACTAAATAAATTGCCTTCAAACTTTGTGTACGCTTTATCTCTATGACGGCTTCTACCAAATTTATGCAAGATTTAGCATTAGCTAGTCATTCAGACTAAAGGGAGACTCTAGTTTTTCTTTTTACTCACCTGTTGGTCATAAGCAGATTGACTAGATGTGAATGAAGCCCTGGTTGGTTGAAGCTGTAACTGTGGTCTCTGCTGTTGTCCTCTGCTGTCATTTGGTTGTTGTTGTGATTGTTTGCTCAATTGAGGTGGTTGTTGTTGAATGTTCTGTTGTGTTTGTTTTTGGTTACTGTATATGCTGTGACAGTTCCGTGTATATGTCATTGATTTTATCAGTGGTTTAGCTTTCATTCTTACCTGTAATATAAAATAAATTGATAGATAAGTAAGTGATTTAACTTTTATTATTTTTTTTATTTATAGCAATTATAGCTAATAAAAAGCTTTGTCCAAGTTAAGCCAAGGCAGCATGATACAACTGCAACATGTTCAACACTGTTAAAGTGTTTATTTGAGGCCTTATATGGATAGTCAATTGCTGTTGGCACATGCAGCCTATGGCTGACTGACATTTGTTTTTGGACACTTGCCTCCTTTAGTAGACTTAAAACTCACAAGTAATGCAATACATTTTTCCAGGCATACCTAAAACAGTTTTGTTCACTAAAATTGCATGAATTGCATTTAAAGTCTAGCTGGGCCTCAAGTTCTTTTGATACATATAGTAAAGGTCAAGGTCATGTAGACTTAATTAATGTACATATGAAAAATTTATTGAGAAACAATGAAAAGAGACCATAAAAATAGGGTCAAGGTAACAATGCAACATTTGTGAATACCATTTTTTTTGTCTCCATACCAAATATAATATGTCTAGCTATTAGGATTTTCACTAAATTCATTTTACACCCAAAAATCATCAAACATAGGTTTTTTGTGAAAAAAACAACAATACAATAATTTGTAAATAATGAAATGATTCAACAATATGTACACAAAGTGGGCTGGGCACATGTTAAAATTAAATTAGATCAGGGATTAATACGACAGGGTAAAATAGTACACTCTATTGAATGTTATATTTATTATAACATGTCAAATATTAAAATTCATTTCATTTATCTAGAACCGTACCGTGATAGGTTTACCCTGTAAGGTCTTTACTTCTGTTCTAAGATACTGGTAGGCAATCTGAGCATCTTTGTCTGACTTGAATGTTACAAACCAGTTACCGTTAAAACTCACAGCTCACAAGCTTAGGACATTTCTCACTAGCAAATAGATTCACAACATCCTGGAAACAAGACAAGATAATACATGTATGTGAGCTTATGCTCAAAAGTGATACTGCCCGTGCGGGGCCCGGGTGGCGAATAGGCCCGCAGCAGAGCCTAGCTTGTCGTAAGAGGCGACTAAGGGTCTTGGGATTCTGACGTCGGGTCAGTGCTCAGCCCACAGAGCGACCAAGTGTGTACCCTAGGTGGCTGAATAGGGTAGCCCTCGTCCGCGGGGGTTGTCAGGTCTATAATACGGAAACCCTGACCGCCGACCATAGTGGGCCAACGTGTGTGGAGAATGCCACGCTTCTTGCACGTAAAAGACCCCTTTGTGGACCGCCAAGTAGTGCACCATATAGGCTAAATTTTCCGCCCCCACCCACTTCTCCCATTTTCCTGTGGTTCTTCAAAATTTACCGTCCCTGTTTATCCCATCCCATCCCATATTTCATTTATCATCATCATTTCATGTTCATTGTATCATCCTTTTCATGTTCATCGCCTGTAAATAACCTATATAGCGTTGCACGGGCGTAAAACACCAACTCACTCACTCACTCACTCAAAAGTGATACCTCCACCCCTCAAATAATACATTGTGTACAAACCTAAGTCTCTCCCATCAGGAAGTAGAGGTTGTTTTAGTCATTTTCAAAAAACATGGGTACCCCCTAGACAAAGTTTATGTTTTGCTTTGCGAATTCCAAAACTTATTTTGATGGATGTTTGAAATAGAAAGTGCACGTCTATATTATATCACAAAGATTGTGTGTGTGAAAGTTTTATGAAAATCCATCAAAAGGTCTTTATGAGAAGTTGTGGATAAGAGATGGATACCCCCTTGTGGTGCAATGTCAAAGTCCATGTTTTGCTTAGTGAAACCCCAAAAATCGTTTTGACAGACTTTTGAAATAACAGGTGCTCGTCTACATTAGGTCACAAAGATTGTGTGAAAGTTTCATGAAAATCCATCGAGGGGTCTAGGTGGATTAGCAGATAACAGATGGGTACTCCTTTGTTGACCAATGGAAAGGTCCATTTTTTGCTTTGGGAAACCCCAAAAAACATTTTTGTCTGACTTTTAACTTATTCAATGGAAAGGAGATTCAAAACCCCGATCACCCCCCCCCCCCTCTTTTTAGGGTCGAAGTTGTCAGATGACCCCTTTAAGGGGTTATGGCCCTTTAAAGGTGAAAAATAGTGTTTTTTGCTTTGGAATGAAAACTCATTTAGCTATATTAAAGTCTTCAAAGGGTTGACATTAAGACCAGGTGAGCGATTCAGACTCCTGGGAGCCTCTTGTTTGTCTGCCGGTTTTGTCTTTGTCTTTACGGTTTGATGATACTGATTACCCCTTTGGTACACCTTTGCTTCTTAAAAACGAATGATTTTTTTTTGGGTTCTAATCATGTCTATTAACAATAAAACATTATTCAACATGAATAAATACATGTTCATATATGATCTACATGCAATTTCTCGTGATAATGGTTTTCGCTAGCACCTTTGAATTAATGAATAATCTTTGATATGACCTATTTTTGTCAATAAATTTTTCAAATGCATTTTTATGACTGAACCTGCACATGTACATTTGTACCATTTATTTATTTTAAGAAAAAAATGTGTGTGGCTTCGGTTTAATTTTATTTGAATTGTATGCATATTTTTGTAACCTTGGGCCAAGCGCAAAACAGCGAGCAGTGCCTGCAGGCTTTGTTGAAGGCTGCCTACTGTTTTTCATTGTGGTTTCTAAATTTCCACTGATTATGTGGGTTTTGTCACGTACACTTATTCACATGCAACTTCCTTACGATACAAGCTTTTTTCCTGATTTCCTTCCTTAACCTCCCACCACCTTTAATGCATGTAAAAATAAACCTGAAATGGGAATTTCACCATAATAAATTGGGAATTTAAGAGGATATTTTACATTGGAAATTGGGCCTATGTTCTACCTTTACATTAATATACCTATATTTGGCATCAATACAAATTACACTTCCTGACTGTTCCTGCCTGGATAGACTCTCAGAGCTTATTTGGTCACTTATTTCGTGGCATATATAGCATGTCCATTGACTTTTTACCACTTCTTGATCCATATCTGTAAAACAATCAAACTTTTAATTGTCAATGGCATTGATTGCATGATTTTGTGCAATTTTTGCCTGTTTTAAGGAGGGAGACATTTCCTCCGTACGCATTTGCATGGTCTACTCTAACCTCAAAGTAGATCGTGGGGCCAGGACTCGTAACAAGTCCCTGTGGTTATAGATATTTAATTTTTTTCGTTACAAGTCCCTGTGGTCGGGACCTACATAATTTGTACATGTAAAAGATCTTTTGACATTGTCAGATAACAAATGAATTCAATCAATATCCTAGTGCTTTTTAACTGAATTGTCAATAAATTACAAAAGGATGATTGGGATTTCAACGTGGAAGAATACAATTGATATGAAATACGCTATGGCCAATACAAATAGACATTTTATAAAGTAACAAATAAAGGTAATAACAAAACTACCGAACTTGAATGATCAATCTCATAGTCCAGAGAAAATGACAAAAACGAATCAGTCATACCGGAGAACTGGTGGATCGCAATGGTCCTGACTTGGTACAGGCATTTCAAACGAAATGGTGGGTTAAACCAGGTTTTATGGCGCCAAACCTCCCTCTTCCATTGCGATCTTAGGATCCGGTAATGACCATAGAACACAACATAGTTGTGAGACACAATAGGGATATTGTGATTATTATATAACAAATTGAAAGCTGTTATCTTACCGCCATCTTTGTTCTCGTGTAATATTTTTCACTCCCGCTAAATTGGGGAGTAAAATTTCGACCCGCGAACAATGTTCTCGGGTTGTTGTTCGTACCGTTAGGGCGATATTTTGACCCAAGAACGTTGTTCTCGGGTCAAAAATTCTTCGCCCAAAGACGGCCCAGGATAATAAGATGTGGAATAAGTACACGACACAACTTATCCGTAATTTAAGGATATATAATAAGATTCAATACCAATCCGATGTAGTTATTTCCACTGTAAACATTGATTCTTAACCAAGCACATTTTCACACCTTTACAAGTGATTTTAAAAAGCTATGGCACTGTCAAATACTTCTTGAAATTGTGATTCCTTCCTAATTTTTTAAAACACATATTTTACAATACCAACATTTTTTTCATATAACCTACCCTGGTAACTTCGCGGCTTTCAGCTTCTGCTGGCATTCTGGGCTACACAATATAAGTCATGCTGTATACAGACGGTTCAACACTTTGACCATTGCATTGTGAAATGTAGTACAATTATGTTAATGTATTTAAATCTATAATTAAGTCATTAGGATCACTGCAAAAGTAATTTTCACTGTAAACTGATTTTTCACCAAGCACATTTTCACACCTTTACTTTTTTCTAATTCTTTTCTCATTTTATTTATTGAACAAATTTTCAAATTTTTTTATTGTGATTTCTATTTTTTTAAAACAGGCCGGAATGCGCTTTAAATCAAACAAAAGAATTGGAACTCTTTGTTATAGGAGGCGAGAAAATGATCGGGAATTTATGTACATTTTTGTATCATAAAATAAAGCATTTTTCATCGACTAGAATATTCAAATTGAATGTTGATTTAATGATTTTGTTAATTATTGTTGATATATGTTAATAATTCGAACAACAACTCGTTTATGAAAGCAAATTGGATAAAATAACGGAAAATATGAGGTCTCGTTATTTTCTGCTACCTTTTTTGGCCGTACATATGAAATGTATCTTTTTGACGAAATTATAAACTATAATAATATTTCTTCCATTTCATGTCATCGATATGGTGGCACAGCCGAATTTTTTCGTTTAATTCAACATTTTAAACATTGCTTTTTTGGCGGGAGAGTCATAACAAAGGTCGAGGTCGAGCACACCAAAATATGTTCTCATATTTAAATTTGATGAAAGAATTGATGTTCAAAATAATTTAAAAGATGTTCATGCTCAGACAGTTCCTTTGACGATTTATAAGTTTTGAGAGCATGAAGGTTTTTTCATCTTCGAACATGTTTTTCGATAGTGTTTATAAACAATGTAAATTTAAAAAAACAAATATAAGTTACTTTAACAACTAGAAATCCGACAAAATCGTTAAAAAGTTTTTTCTAAAAATATTTTACGGATCTGCATAAAAATTGGATATGCAAATCTTTAAATGATTTTGTACCCCTATGTAAAATTTCAGATTTCTACTCCATGTAGTTTTTGAATTTCATTTCATAACCTCAACAAGATATTCCAATATCCTGCTGCCACATTGTGCGTGCGCAGCCTGACTAGCCGATGCATGTAGCCACGTGCATTTCTTCATTCTCCTACTGGCAAGCGTCCAGTAAACATCGCTTCTTAGATCGTTCAGTGTAACGTTTTTAGTGGGTTTTTTAATACCTTTCTTGTGTATCAACTTCTATCAGAGAAATTCATTGGATTCTTAAAAAGGAAAAATACCAAAGATAGTGCTGAGGAAAAATCAGCTCATTTACTCATATACATTAGCACTCTTCATAAGTGAAATATACCAACAACTACTAGAGACTGCATCTAGTAGCATCAAGTCCAATTCATCTAAGGGATCTAAAAGTAGTTCTTTTCTGACAACAAAAAGGCCAACATGGAAGCGGCTAAAAAGCGCATTGAATATGCAGCGAAAGAGGCCAAGTTAGAGGAAGAGACAATCAAATTATAAGATGAACTGAAGGCAAAGGCTGAGATGCTCTCGAAAAAATCTAAGACAAAGTTAAAGTTAAAAATGTTAAATACCAAAAAGGAAGCTGCTAGTGCTGAAGCTGAAATCAACTTAGTGAAAGATGAACTCGAATACGATGCCTAATGAAAATTTAGAAGAACAAAGAAGAGTTCGGAAGGGGTATGTTCAGGAAGTGCTGAAATCGGCCCAATATTTGTACAAATTGTCAACCTTGTACCATTTTAATGAATTTGGTGTAATTCATTCGTTAGATAACCAAACTTTACATATTCAATTGATTCCACATGCTGACAACAATATGCATGATATTATGACGTCATAAACGTGATTAAAACTTTGACAATATCAATATTTGCTTCGTTTTGATGGTTCACAAGAGGTTTTTCTTGATATTAGTATAGACAACCCTTAATCTCTGCCAATCTATTTGTCTTTCAAAACTAATCATTTCATCACAAAATTGTTATCGTCGTAGCATGCGCTCTATGTTTAACTAAGAGATTTCTTACCAAAAATGCTAAAAAATTGCCAAATATCAATAAATTTCATCAAATCGTATGATTTCCAGCCCAGTTATCTCAAAGCTGCTAAATATTTTGAACCTAGTCTTTGTTATTCCTTAAATTACGGTAATTGCTTATCGTTATCCAAACCACAATGATATTGCTGAATCAATACTTCCGCTAGATGATGATTCTCAAATATTACTATTGATTAGACGAGATATTGTATCCGCGCATCACGTGCTTGACCAAAGAGTAGGTCCACAAAATGCGCCTTATGCCCAGAAACAACATCATTGGTGAGACATGTTTGGACAAAGTGCATCGTCCTGACGAGTCTCGTGTGAAGAAAGTATACTTACTCACTTCTTATCAAACATCGATATTTCAGCCATGCGAAAATGATATTTGGTACACAGACAGTTGAGGTTATGAATAATTTGTTTTTCTGAAACTGATAATGTTTATTTTGTAAGATTTTCATTTTTTTTACATTATTAATTCCTTAAAAAAAAACTTAACTGTTTTATATATTATCTTCTTTTTTTATAGGTCATGTGCCAATTAGAACTGTTACAGAAGGAAACTTCAAAAAAATTAAGTGTGTTAAATGTGGCCTGCAATACACAGATACATCTACACAAATCAGCTGCATTACTTCAATCCTACCATAAAACAACATTCAATGAGACAAATTTCTGATCATTTTTTAGGTTGCGGTTCAAATTTTAATTCAAAGCATTACTTCTGGTTAATATATATTTTTAGAGATGGGTTAAGCTCTACAGACAATAAAGATCGAATGCTATCAATACAACAAATGGTGTTGAGAGACAAAATCCCAATCTTTAGCACGGATATTTGTCGAATAGTGGGCACAAAAAGAACTATACAATCAGTCAAAAGCTCTGAAGGTATGTAAATTATTAAGTCCACCTAGAATCATTAGAACTTTGTATAAGGTTACATCTAGTTTTATGAAAATAATAGAATTAACTATATCTTCCTTTTTTAACTATGAAAAATCTAGGAAATCTTTAAAATATACTGATGTTTATTTTAAGCTAAAATATACTAACTTTGTAAGAGAGCAACCAGGGCATGTGTTTTTAAGTCTTCCTTTTCATAGGACAATGCTAATGAAATTTCAATTTTCGGTTACAGTGGACGTGGTCAAGTTAATGTGGAAGACCTTCTAACAGTTTCAAATATTTGCAAGAAACCGAAAAATTGCAAAGAAAAAGATTGCTGGTATAAAGAGCATGTTAAAATATATGCCTCTCGAGGATCAAATGTACTACAAGAAGAATTTGAAAATGAAGACTGTATCTATGATCATGAAGAGACAGTGCTCTTGAAAGTGCTTGAAAAATTAAAAATTAAGAAAATGTACATGTATGATTGTATTCAGGCCTGGGGTAATGTAAACGTACTCTAATTATAAAGTATTGATCTGTGTATAGATGTCTTGAAACAACGATTTTAATTTTGACTTCTTACAGAGAACTTATAGAAATAGATGGCATGCTCTATTCCTGTCAAAGCCTGTTCTTAAACAGACTCTTTCCTGCAGGGTTTGAGGAGGTAAAGGTAGAGGCATAGGTGGAGGGGACCATCATAATTCATATGCAAGTCGCATGCTTATGAAAATAGAAATTATATTTGTATAAACCAATCATATATATTAATATTTCGTGAAAATTCAATCAAATAAGTAAACTGAGTCCTAACTGCCTAACCAATGGACCAAGAACCACCAACCACCTAGAAGGATAGCACAACAGTTTGAAGAAGATCGTCCAAGTTTCACACCTTAACCTGTATGTACTACTGTCTTATCTACAAGAAATTTTAGCCGCCAACGATGTCATACAGATTAAGTACAACGCAGGACTTAAGCCAACGAAGAAAAGATACACCACACTCAATGCAGCAACTAAAGGCACAGTTAGGATGAGAACTCAACATCATCCAGTATGCTGTTACTGCTGCCGACTTGCTTCACCACACACCAACAGGACAAGTGTACATATATTCGTTGTGTGAAAAATAGTGCTTTTATTCTTTAATTTAAAACAATGACTTTAAGTGCTCTTTCACATACATGTAGTTATTATCCGATGTCTGTTATACGTATGTCTGTTTAATTGTTTATGCAATCTATGTTTGCATATCTATGCGATATATAACTATTCCGGTTTGTCTTCAATGTATTGTCTTTTCTCTTGTACATTGAGATTGATCCTCTAAATAACAAATACCAAAAAATAACGCGGGTATAAACTGTTAATTTGGATATGCTATATATCGACATTTCAAGGAGTAACCTTTCATCAGTAGCATTTAAATCAACACATTGTTTTGTAATTTTGTTATTACCTATATTCCTTAAACATGCAAGAATCTGTTAATTATATTACCTTTTGGCTCTTCAGGGGGCGCTCCAGTAAATCCACCAATCAGCATTTAGACAGAGGTGGAAAGTAGTACTAAAAGGAACTTTGTTGTTTTTGAAATTTTTTAAAATGTGTTAAGAAGACCTATACTTTCCCAGTTTTTTATATGTGTTAAATGAATATATGTAGTGTAAATATATTGAAGTACACAAAAGACAGACAGGCTATATTCTTACACACCTTTGGGGGGTACTTCCAGGTTCAGTTAGTTGGTACTTTTGTGACCTATATTCCTTAAACATGCAAGGATCTGGAAATTATATTACCTTTTGGCTCTTCATGTGCGTCTAATTCGGTCATACAATGCATCGGAAGTAAAAGGGTAATATTAGCTAACAAACTTTTCTGACAAATACTTAAATGAATTTCCCATCGCCTGTAGTCAGTCGGACGAGCCTATATTCTCCAAGGCTTTCTTCACCTTAAAGTTATATAGTCTGTCAGTTTATCTTAAGATGAATTATCATCAACTACTGTAGTCCGAGGACACCAGAGCAATCTCGGACTACAATTACTGCAAACTGATCATCTTTACCTAAGAACTGAATCAAATGGAATTTTTATAATCAATTACAAAACACATTACAAAGGTCATGCTATTACTGAAAGGTAGAGAAGAGTTTTAAATACTGGCGTGTCTGGTAATGCGGAACTGGAAACACATCACACTAAATGGGACCTTTACCTGAAGCTGCATACCAAATATGGAGTGAGTGAGTAAGTTGGTGTTTTACGCCCGTGCAACGCTATATAGGTTATTTACAGGCGATGAACATGAAAAGGATGATAAAATGAACATGAAATGATGATGATAAATGAAATATGGGGATGGGGTGGGAAACAAAGGACCGGTAAATTTTGAAGAACCACAGGAAAACGGGGAGAGGTGGGTAGGGTCGGAAAATTTAGCCTATGTGGTGCACTACTGGGCGGTCCACAAAGGGGTCTTTTACGTGCATGAAGCGTGGCACTCTCCACACACGTTGGCCCACTATGGTCGGCGGTCAGGGTTTCCGTATTATAGACCTGACAACCCCCGCGGACGAGGGCTACCCTATTCAGCCACCTAGGGTACACACTTGGTCGCTCTGTGGGCTGAGCACCGACCCGACGTCGGAATCCCAAGACCCTTAGTCGCCTCTTACGACAAGCTAGGCTCTGCTGCGGGCCTATTCGCCACCCGGGCCCCGCACGGGACCCAAATATGGAAAGCCTAGGATTAATAGTACCTGAGAAAGAAAAAAAAGTGTGACGGATGCATGCATGGACACACGCACGAATGGACGCCCAGTATTTCTATGTCCTCGCTCCACGTTGTAGTGGGGGGTAAAAATGTTCTTTACATTCATGTAGTGATTTGGGTGTCTGTTCAAACTAATAAAAAATATATAAATTGCAACTTTATGTGGGATTTCAATAAGATTAATAGTTTATAAGGGACAAATTTATTGCAGATATATTTTTTTTATTCATTACTATTTATAGCCATTAAATGAAATAAAAATTATTCCTTCACATTTTTTTTCAATTCAATATTGATACAGTATTTTTTGTTTTCTGAGCATTGATAATACTTAATTTAACTAGAAAATAAAACAAAAGTAATCTATCAATAATGAACCTCACCTTGCTTCACATTAATTTGTCACTATAAAGTGGGAATTAAATTGAACTTTTCAAACTTTTAAGTTCTTATCCATGCTGGAAATATAGGTCACAGGGAGTATCCGAGGCATGCATTGTGCTTTGCATCACTAGGTGCACCTACCATACCAATATAGTTGATGTGGCACTTGTCATTTAGTTGGAATGGACTTAAGGGATTTAAAAAAATATTTTACAAACCATTAGGGTAAAAATACCACAGGAATGACCATCTGTCTGCTTGCTGCATTCACTATGGATTGCTGTCGTCACACCCAAATCCTCATCAATATCAGCACATTGGTCTCGTTTAAGCATAAATTCTCTGGAAAATAAAAAATAAAAGTGCAGGTGGGAATAAGTAAGTAAAAAAACACCCAGAGCCTGATCTGCTCAGGCTGCTTTGCCCACAGAGTAACATGGATTTTTACGCTAGGTATTTGAATGGGGGAGCCTTGTCATCTTATATGACGGGAAATGACAGGCTATAATGCAGAAAAAACTGACAGCAATCTGTAGTGGTGCATAGCGCTGGAAAAAAATGCATGGTCCTTGCACATGTATTCAAGACAGACAGACAGGTGATTCCTTTAAACAAGGGAGAGGGTTATTTTTAAATCTGGAATATTGTTATCTTGATTTAGATGGTTACCAACTTTACATTTGTGGGAAATTTTTATAACCTTGTCCTAAACAGAAAGTAGGATTCTGACAGATCTGAAAGTCTCTTGAGACATATAGTTTTCATATGTATTTTGGTCAGTAAATCCTTCCTCTGTCATACTGAACCACACCCTGCCAAATTTCAAATCATTCTCATGTGCTGTTTCTTAGAAAAACTTGGCAGAAATTATTACACACGGACATGAGTAAAACTATATGTCCCAACCATGCCGTCATGCATAAAAATGTTTGACAAATATTTGTGGACTCCTTATCACATATGTACCTCCAAAGCTGAATAAAGTGGTTGGTACCATCTACTCTTAGAGAATCCATTATTGAAATGGTTCTGTTTTTGTGTTTGCAACCAGCAATACCCAGAGGCTGTTGATGACATTGACTGGCATGAGAATGTAGGCATACTTCTTAAACTGGACTGGTCAGGGCTGCCCCATTCAACCACCTGGGACACACATCCCAGTCGCTTTGTGGGCAAAGCGGCCTGACCCCGATGGTAGGTTTCTGAGCGCTCTTTAGTGGACTTTTACCGACAAGCTTAGCGCTGCTGTGGGCCTATTCGCCACCCGGAACCCGCACGGGTGGTATTTAATGAAGAATTTGATAGTAAAGAATTTCAAAATCAATTGGATGAAATTCATTCTACAGCGGATCTATCAAGATACCTGTTTTAGCCCCTTTTGGCCCTTTTTTCTTAATCGGAGGGGCCTCAAACTCCAGCTTCGATTCAAAGTTTACATTACAATTTCATTAAAATTAATGGGCATACTAAATCAAAAGTGTGTAAATAACCATGTTCTCAGCCAATCTATTACAATTGAAATTTTGGCCCCTTTAGCCCCTATTTTTTAATTTACTTAAGGAAGCTTGTTATTGCATTTGGGGTTTGTGTCCCTAAACATTTAAGGTAAAATTAAAAATTAAGGGTCAAAGTGCCAAAAACGTCAATTAATAAATAACTAAGATTTTTTTTCTATTTAATGTTTTTTGTGAAATATACATTTTAAAATCCACCGAAGGCTGCATGCGACCAAAGCAATATCCTATTCATATTTGACCCATAACGTACAGGAGTGTCCCGTGGGGGGGCCCATGGGGCAAAAAGGCCCGCAGCAGCGCTTAGCTTGTCGGAAAAAGACCACTAAAGTGTGTGGAGAGGGCCACGCTTCACGCACGTTAAAAATCCCTGTATGGACCGCCAAGTAGTGCACCACATAGACTTAAATTTCTGCCCCTACCCACCTCCCCCTTTTCGAGATGTCTTTTAGTATCGATCATCCATACGTTTTTGATTTGATCGGTGTCAAATTAACGTATGGATGCATCCAATGATAATTCTCGTTATGCTAAGGTGGGCGGAAAATTCAATCACACTTGTCATAGGACAGCCAAAATTATTAATGACCACATATTTATATTCAGAGTATTACTGGTTATTTCGAACCATCTTAAAGCTGTATTAGAATTGGGGGAAAGAAATTTAATTTGCTCCATTAGAATAATGGGACCGCATTGTAGCTCCGCCCAATCGAAGACATTATTGTAGCTATAGCTCCGCCCGATCAAAGATGTCAAAGGAGCTATATTATTGTAGCTAACCTTCTTACAATGACCTTTTCTTATTTAAAGATAGCAGGGTTATTGCGCTTTAAATTGTTTGCGTTCAAAATGTATTTTGAATAAACACAAACATATGCTATAGTAACCCTCAACTGACATGGTGAACACGTAATTATTATGTTTCATGAGAACAGTATTTTTTATTACTCATATATTTACATCAATAAATTTACACCAACTTTTGTCACAACTGGTGTGTCTTCCAAAAAGATGGCCAGAAACCCCATGAACACTTTTAATTCGATCAGGATTTCTTTTTCCCTAGGCAATAGCAAAATTGAAGCGCTTCTGTAAATACTGTTTTACTGCAGTCAAAACTCTCCTACCCGATTGGCCTTGTGTCCCCATCTCCTCCGCTTTGTGAACCCAATTATTTTTTCATGAAAGACAAAATAAAAATTGTGTATTTCCTGTTCCTAACTTACCCTCACATTTGTATTTCCATTATATAATGCTTTACTCTTCATTTACTATTAAAAGTTAACTAAAAGTTTAAAACAAAAAATGATTCTTACCTACCCACCTTATTTTTTTTCAAGACATGACCAGGAATCACACATATTTTTTGTTTGGCCTAGCACCAACTGGGGAAAGAATGCAATATCTTTTCTTGTGATGACTTGAAGTGTTGCTTACTATGCATGTATATGTATGCACATATAAAATAAATCAGTCAAAATACCACCCTTGTAAAAACAAAACAGGTACTTTTATCATATGAATTTTGTGATTTATAAGATCATTTTGCAAAATAAGAAAAAAACATTTTACAATAACACTTTATAAAAAAAAATTAAGTACATCCTTTTTACCCAGTTGTGATGGGCTTTCTCTAATGTATAATAAGTTATATTGAAGAAAATGAAGAAAACAGCTACCATATTGAATGTCCCACTGAGTTTTCCTTTAAGATTACCATGGAGACGTGGAACACGATAAAGCCAGTAACTGAAATCTGCAAAGTACTCGGCCAATCAGAACTCAAACACAGACACACCCATTCATAAGATCATGCCTGAGTAACTCCAAAATTACTACCATACTAATATAACCGGCTACTGTGGATCAAAGGTTAATACCTATAGGCTAAAATCAATAACAAGAAAGACTGTTCTTCAATAATCAAATCATTCCCTTTGGAAGGTTTAATAATCAATTTCTTTAAATGATAATTACATTTAATTACAAAAATAACAATGCATAAAGAATACACATTATCACAGATACATAAATTTTGAATGACAATATGGAATATGTATGCATGGAAGCCCCAAATGACACTTGGAAACGTCTTTCTGAAACAAAGTACTGGTCATATACATTTGCCAACAACTTGATCATAGTGTCTGGGGCTTATGGACAAAGCAGGCAAGATACAACCATATGACCAATACAAATGTGTGATGAATGATGAACAATTTCTTACTGACTCTAGCATTTATCATCAGTTCTTTTTTGATCAGCTGTCTCCCATCAATCTTTAACTTGCAAATTGAGATGACTCCATAACTTCCCTGACCTAGAGTCTTTAGACTTTCTATGTTGTAAACTTCGGTTATAGGTAGTCCAGAATTTGTTATAATCTGCTTCGCAGCTTCCTTCTTCGGTTTCGGTGGCCATAGCTGGGGAATTTTGAATGTCATTTTGTAGTTATTTGAAAAGCAAATGCATATTTATAAATTGCAAAAGGATGAAATAGAACTGGAACCTGATGGTCAATTTAATGTGAAAACCTGAACACCGAATAAGTTACTGAAGTCAGGACAGAACACAACATGTGTTCATGTTACCCATGCCCTCAATGATGCCATATTGAATTTAACTTTAAGGACTATGTACCCTTTTTAAATTTGAAAAAAAAATGAAAAACTCATTCGGACTATGTACCCTTTTTTAATTTGAAAAACAAATAAGGAATCCTATCCTAGATAGCGAAACATGACCTCAAATAATGAATATAAATTCAATATTTTAATTAAGCGAAACAGAAAATGAGGAAAGGGTCTTAGGCTGAACGGTGCAGAGATGAGATTTTGTGACTTTTTTATAATGCTTGGTTCGGAAGCCTACTTATTGTACTTTAGATGATTTAGTACGATGCTATAAGTTTTCGTAAATTGCACTTGTTATGCATTACTTTGCACAATTTCTATCAAAAACCACACGGCTTTATTACATGCACTTGATTCATGAAAATATACATAATTGTAGATAAGCGTCCCGTGCGGGGCCCGGGGGGCGAATAGGCCCGCAGCAGCGCTAAGCTTGTCGGTAAAAGTCCACTAAAGAGCGCTCAGAAACCTACCATCGGGGTCAGGCCGCTTTGCCTACAAAGCGACTGGGATGTGTGCCCCAGGTGGTTGAATGGGGCAGCCCTGACATCGAGAGATGCGGGGTCGTCAGGCGATAATGCGGAAAACCTGACTGCAAACCATAGTGGTGCACCGTGTTGGGAAAGGTGTCACGTTCCTCGCACGTCCCCCGCCCCTTGAACGTAAAAAATGTCGTTAGTTAGTTATTTCTTTACTCCCAAGCAGAACGATTTTGCTATATCCGGGAGATGAACATGAAAGTTGTGATACAATGAACATACTATGATGATGAAGTGAAGGAAATGGGGACATAAGGCAAATCGGGTAGGAGAGTTTTGACTGCCACTGGAAAAAGGAGTGATGGGTAGGGACGGGAAATTTAGCCTCCTGCATGGGGATCCTACGGGTCCTACTCTTACCGAGAACTGCAACAGGGTTCTAAAACGTGCGAGGAGCGTGACATTTTTCCCAACACGGTGCACCACAATGGTTTGCGGTCACGTTTTCCGCATCGCCTGACGACTCCGCATCTCTCGATGTCAGGACTGCCCCATTCAACCACCTGGGGCACACATCCCAGTCGCTTTGTGGGCAAAGCGGCCTGACCCGATGTCCGGTTTCTGAGCGCTCTTTAGTGGACTTTTATCGACAAGCTTAGCGCTGATGTGGGCCTATTCGCCACCCGGAATCCGCAGGGGTTAGAAAATGACTAAATCGTTAAACAGTAAATAGATTTTCGACAAACCTGAAAATCGCTTACAACTTACAAATCATCCTGTTTTGAAATCATTTCTACTATTAAGAAAATCCTTATTGGTTGACGTCCATTAAACATGTTTTTAAAAAGTTGAGTGAGTGAGTGAGTTGGTGTTTTACGCCCGTGCAACGCTATATAGGTTATTTACAGGCGATGAACATGAAAAGGATGATAAAATGAACATGAAATGATGATGATAAATGAAATATGGAGATGGGGTGGGAAACAAAGGACCGGTATATTTTGAAGAACCACGGGAAAAAGGGGAGAGGTGGGTAGGGGCGGAAAATTTAGCCTATGTGGTGCACTACTGGGCGGTCCACAAAGGGGTCTTTTACGTGCATGAAGCGTGGCACTCTCCACACACGTTGGCCCACTATGGTCGGCGGTCAGGGTTTCCGTATTATAGACCTGACAACCCCCGCGGACGAGGGCTACCCTATTCAGCCACCTAGGGTACACACTTGGTCGCTCTGTGGGCTGAGCACTGACCCGACGTCAGAATCCCAAGACCCTTAGTCGCCTCTTACGACAAGCTAGGCTCTGCTGCGGGCCTATTCGCCACCCGGGCCCCGCACGGGACTTTAAAAAGTTGACATGTTATTCTTGAAGCTAGAATTTGATTTTTTGGGGGTAAAAAGGGGGAGGGGGTAAAATTTAAAGTTGCTTAATATTGATAATTATGATATTTAAATGACTTTAAATGGTCTTGGTGGTCATATTGAGATGATTTAATCATAAAAGGTCATTCAAGGTCATACGTATATGGCGTACAGGAATCGGTTCAATTTCCACAAAAATCAGGACGCGTTGAAAATAAAAAAAAAATTATGGAATTTTTTTGTATAATCTCCTAGAAGAACTCCTGGCAGACATCATATAAAAACAAGACCAATCGATGTCTGGTCCTGCGTCGCACGGCAAAACGTTGAACCCTGTAAGTTCTAGGCCCAATATGGACAGTCAAAATATTTTGACACTTGCATCCTATGGTGGACTTACAAAGCATATTTGTCACATGCCACCCAATATTGTAAAAAAAGACAAAAAAATAGTTTCTTTTTTTTCCCCTTTTGGTCCCCTTATTCCTAAACAGAAAAGGTGGGTCAAGAAAAAATTGTATCCTACATTTCGTATCCAAAATATGACCATAATTAACTTGTAAAAAAAGAATTCTAAATCGGACCATAAATAAAAAATGTCACATTTTTGCCCCTTTTGGGTCCCTCGTTCTTAACAAATAGAGAGGCGACACCCAAAATCATCCCAACCCTTCCTTTTATGGTAAATAACATTAATGTAAAGTTTCTTAGCATTTGGTCAACCAGAACAAAAGTTATTGTGGAAAAAATTTAAAAAGTCGCTTTTTTGGTCCCATTTGGGCCCCTAATTTCTAAACGAAAAAAGAGGGGACACCCAAAATCAGCCCAACCCTTTCCTTTATGGTAAGTAACATTACTGTAAAGTTTCTTAGCATTTGGTCAACCACAACAAAAGTTATTGTGAAAAAAAATTAAAAAAGTCGCTTTTTTGTCCCCCTTTGGGCCCCTAATTTCTAAACGAAAAAAGAGGGGACACCCAAAATCAGCCCAACCCTTCCCTTTATGGTAAGTAACATTACTGTAAAGTTTCTTAGCATTTGGTCAACCTGAACAAAAGTTAATTGTGGAAACAAATAAAAAAGTCACTTTTTTGGTCCCTTTAGGGCCCTTAATTTCTAAACGAAAAAAGAGGGGACATCCAAAATCAGCCCAACCCTGCCTTTTATGGTAAGTTACATTACTGTAAAGTTTCATAGCATTTGGTCAACCAGAACAAAAGTTATTGTGGAAAAAAATTAAAAAGTCGCTGTTTTGGCCCCTTTTGGGCCTCTAATGTCTAAACGAAATTATAATAACCCCAAAAGGGAAGGTGCACATCTTCAATATATCTGTAATCACTGTGTAAAATTTCAGAAAGATTTAGTGTTTGGTTTTTGACCCCGAAGGGTCATGTGAGCTATTGTCATCGTTAAGCGTCCGTCGTCCGTCCGTCTCCGTCCGTCCGTCGTCCGTTAACTTTTCTTCAAACATCTTCTTCTCTGAAACCACTGATGAGATTGCTTTGAAACTTTATACAATTGATCTTTAGGATGTCCTCTACCAAGTTTGTGAAATTTGTGAACGTCGAACAAACAACATGGCCGCCGTTACTAAAAATAGAACAGGGGGGTCAGACCATAGTTTTTAGCTTGTAGCTCAAAAAGTATAACAGATAAAGAAAATCCGAAGCAACCTTCCTTCTTCAGCATCAAAAGCTCTACAAAACTCTCCATTGAGTCAAAGTTGTGGGACGACTCCTTATAGGAATTATTTACCCTTAATCGTCAAAATTGACCATTTTCACAGTTTTTGGACTTTATCTTGAAAACTGTAAGTGCTAGAGGAAAAGTTAGCATTGCAATATTGTTCAGCTCATTGAGATCTACAAAAAATGATTTCAGGGTCAAAATTGTCAGAACAACCGTTTAAGAGTTATCCCCCTTTAACTGATTTTTCTATCAATTTTAACTGATTTTTAAAAATCTTCTTCTCTGAAACCACTGGTGGGATTGCTTTGAAACTTTGTACAATTGATCTTTAGGATGTCCTCTACCAGTATATCAGATAAAGAAAATCCGAAGCAACTCCCCTCTTCAGCATCAAAAGCTCTACAAAACTCTCCTTTGAGTCAAAGTTGTGGGACGACTTCTTATAGGAGTAATTTCCCCTTAATCATCAAAATTGACGGTTTTCACAGTTTTTAGCTCACCTGGTCCAGGTGAGCTATTGCCATCACTTGGCGTCCATCGGCGTCCGTCGTCGTCCGTCGTCGTCGTTAACTTTTCTTTGAAAATCTTCTCCTCTGAAACTACAAAAGGGATTGCTTTGAAACTTTGCACACTTCTTCTATGGGATGTCCTCTAGCAAGATTGCACAAATGGTGACCGCCGTCCAAACAACATGGCCGCCGTTACTAAAAATAGACTAGGGGTCAGACTACTGTTTTTGGCTTGTAAATCAAAAAGTATATGAGATAGATGAAATCTGATGCCACGCTTCTGCTTCAGCATCAAAAGCTCTACATAAGTCATCATTAAGTTGAAGTTGTCAGATGACCCCTTATAGGAGTTATGGCCCCTTAAAGGTAAAAAATAGCATGTTTTTGGCCTATAGAATGAAAACTATTACAGATAGAGAAAAGTTGTTGCTTGCTTAAATGTTCAGCTCGTTTAGCTCTACAAAATCCTCCATAGGGTCAAAGTTGTCAGATGAACCCTTATAGGGGTTTCAGCCCCTAAAATAACATTTTTTCATAGTTTTGGCCTATGGAATGAAAACTATAGCAGATAGAGAGAAACTGTTGCTTGCTTAAATGTTCAGCTCATCAAGCTCTACAAAAGTCTCCATAGGATCGAAGTTGTCATAAGATCATCCATTTCATGTTCATGTACTCTTGTATAAAGTATATAATGAATAAAAAAATTAAGAAATAATTTATTCTATCATTGCCCATCATTAGGGGACTGTAAAGTTGACTTTGAAAATCGTTGAAAAACTGAAAATATAGGTCACAGTGACCTTATTTCTAGTGGTTGGGAGAAAAGAAGTGAAAACTAAATGGTGAACTTCCACCTACCTGCTTAAGATAACGGAGGAGGTAGTGGAAGTAGAGGCAACTAATGGAGAGTACGTTATTCAGATAGGGGAAGAGATACCCAGAGATGTGGATGTCGAGATGGGGATGGGTGATGATGGAGAATTTGTGTTCGTCGCGATTCCGATTATAGACTTTGGACTTTAAATCTGAATGTTTAAAGTCTGAACATATATTCGGATTGTAGATCCGAATAAGGAATAAAACAGTTGGACACGGGTTTACGAAGGGCTTCCTTTGCAACCCTGTCCACAACTGAATTCCCATGAATACCAGTATGACTGGGTACCCATAGGAAAATCAATTCTGCGTCACCTCTAATCAATTGATGAACCATATCTACAATTTTAGAAATTAATGGGTTTTACAATTTACAATTCTCAATTGCCAGAAGACAAGAGTGAGAATCGGAACAGATAAAGAATTAAGAGTGCTCAGAAGCATCAATTAGCTTGAGAGCTAAAATGATGGCTCTTGCTTCAGCCGTAAAAATGGAAGCAGTAGACGGGAGGCGTTGTGTTGACGTGCTATTCCCTGAGACAGCAGCAGCAGCTATCACCATCTTTAGAGCCATCTGTATAAACTGTTAGAAACCCAGGATATCTAGATTTAATTTCAAAATAATCTTGTTGAATAAGTAGATGATTTGTTTCAGATTTTTTATGTTTACGGAGATCAAAAAATAAATTTGGGCTTTAAAAGGTCCAAGGGTGGGACTCTCAAAGGCTAGACAGGTTTTATAGTTTTTAAATCAATCTTCAGATTAGTCAGGTGAGGTTCGATACGAATACCAAAAGGAGGAGTTTTGTTTTCATGTTTTTCATACATATTCCTGAAAGTGGTTTAAAAACACAGACGTGGGCAGGGTTGCTAGGAAAGGCTTTTAATTTGGTGGCATATTGCAGACCGAGTTTGATTCTGCGATGCTTCAGGGATGGCTCATTTGCCTCCGCATACAGACTCTCAATAGGAGAAGTTATGTATGCACCGAGACAGAGTCACAATCCCTGATGATGAACGGCATCTAAAATTTGTAAGTACGACTTTTTTGCAGACCCATATATAATGGAACCATAATCCAGTTTTGATCGTACAATAGACCTATACAAATTTAAAAGAACTGATTTATCAGCTCCCCAGTCCGTAATGGAGACAACTTTTAAAACATCAAGAGCTTTTAGGCATCTTGATTTTAATATTTTGATATGGGGGAGAAAGGTAAGTTTTCTGTCAAAAAGAACGCCAAGAAATTTTGATACTTCAACTATTTTAGTTTTTTTTATACAAATAGAGACCTGGATCAGGATGAAGTTTTCTTTTTTACAAAAATGCATAGCAACAGTTTTATTCTCTGAAAATTTGAAACCATTTTCAGAGGCCCATTTTTCGATCCGTTTGAGACATAGTTGTAGATGTCTTTCAATGGTTTTCATGTTTTTGGCGCTGTAACATATTAAAAAATCATCAACATATAACGAACCCTCGATATTATCTTGGATAACTTTTGCAATACTATTTATTTTAATACTAAAGAGAGTATCCGTGTCCAAAACGTTGACATTTGAAACAGCGAAGAGGATTTGGAACAAAAATGTCTACAGACACTCTTAAATAGCCTAGATTTATATGACTTTGTGGAACGGATGAATTGAAAGTAATTAGGTAAGTATTTAATTTAATAATTTTGTTGTCGTCTCTTTTAGTGAATCTTTTAACTTGGATGACACCTTGTGATTCAAGTTCAGAGCAGATCTCTTGCTCTGATAAATCAGCAAGGTTTCAATCTCTAACTCGAATGATACCATGTGAACGATTCAGTGATCGATGAGCTTCAGCAGATACTGGTACTTCCAAAATAGAAGAAATTGACATTATATTCTTTGCTTGATGTTGTTTAGTCCGAGATTGCTCTGACGTCCTCGCCATTTTTCCAGCAAGCTGGTGCCGTGGGACGTCAGAGCTCGCTCCTTCCATATCAAAAACACGGGATTTAGCACAACAGTTTTGTTGTGCACTTCTGAGATAAATTAAGCAACTTTATCATCATTGTTGCATATAAATTTTGATATCTAATGAAACATTTGGTTATTAAGAATAAAAATACAACATATTTTGAAGAAAAATATCTTTATTATGTAAAATAATCTAAAATTTGTACATTAATTGGCTGATCTTGAACTTCATGAAATTGATAAAGTTCAAGATCAGCTTTTAAATTTTTCTTACTTTACTGGTTTATATCAGACAGTTTCTAGTAGCGATATACTTTAAAATATTAATTTAATCATGTTTTACATCTCCCATTTTACAAATGACTGATGTAAGAGTTACTTTAACATTTAGAAAGCATTCGTTAAAATCCCGTGTTTTTGATATGGAAGGAGCTCTGACGTCCCACGGCACCAGCTTGCTGGAAAAATGGCGAGGACGTCAGAGCAATCTCGGACTAGATGTTGTTTTGCGCACTCGACTAGAAGGTTACCGGAGCGGAGCTTGGTGACCTTTGGAATATCAACTCCAGTAACGCTCTTGATTGTTTTCGCAATGACAAAGGGTGAAACCTCTGTCAAATGACGAGTGGCATCTTTGCTCGAAAGTACAATAAACTTAGGCCAACTATCGTTTGTGGTATTTTGACGCCTCGATGAAGCTGGTGCGTCCTGGTCGTAATCATCGCTACAAGAAATGTTTCGTTTTAATTTATCACTTAAACTGGTTGTTGTTGTTTTTTTGGGGGAACCCATGATGAAAGAAAATAATTCAATGCATTGCTCCCCGCCCGCCACGGCGCGCCAACAAGGGCGATGCTGTTGCTCAACGGGGCTCCAGTTGAAAGCACCAGGGCTACAAGGACAGTATACTCGCACAGAGTATTCTTTAAAGGAGACAAGCATCGTGCCAGGGGTTACCTGGCGATACAACCCTCCAGAAATACATCCACACGATTGACCCATGAGCCACCGCCTTCTGTAGAACATAAATGACATTAGGTTAATAATTTCAGATATAACAAAATGCAAGTTATAAATACAATGAGATGGTGCTCTACAGGGCTTGGCGTGACTAACCGATTGAATAGACCGAGCCGAATTTGACCGCCTGTCTAGGAGGAGTAAGTGCCATAGCCCACATCCGTGGACCAGGATCCCGTCCTCCCCAAACACAGGTCGCAACACGAGGCAAACATGTTTACCCGTTTAGTCGCTTCTTACGACAAGCTTTACAGGTGGCTGCGGGACTATTCTTTTCACACCCGGTTCCCGCACGGGGAGGGCTTGTTTTTTTTCCACAAAAAATATTCTGAAAATAATTTTTTGATGAAAAATATATATTTTTGACATTTGGCAGCAGAGGGTAAAGAAAAATATATTCTGAAGAAGGATTTTTGCCATAATTATATAATGCTGTAATGAAAAATTCTGTCGCGACCTAAACAAAAAACAAAGGCCCCCTTTTAAGTTATATAATTTGAATGAAGAGGGAAAGCCGCAAAAAGTTTTAAGAATAAAACAGAACAGGTCAACAACTTGAATTTAAATTTCCTTCAGCAAAAAAATAAAGTATACATCTGTATACAAAAATCTGTTTCTTTGCTCAAGTTCATCATGTCTATTTATAGCTCAGCTATTAAAGGTCAATCACAATGCTCTGGAGATGTGTTATGTCAGATTTTGACCTTAAGCTGACCTTTGGAGAGGACAGTGACCTTTCCAAACTGTGGTCATTGGTGGTGTGTGGAGAGTGCCACGCTTCAGGCACGTAAAAGACCCCTTTGTGGACCGCCCAGTAGTGCACCACATAGGCTAAATTTTCCGACCCTACCCACCTCTCCCCTTTTTCCTGTGGTTCTTCAAAATTTACCGGTCCTTTGTTTCCCATCCCATCCCCATATTTCATTTATCATCATCATTTCATGTTCATTTTATCACCCTTTTAATGTTCATAGCCTGTAAATAACCTATATAGCGTTGCACGGGCGTAAAACACCAACTCACTCACTCACTTGACCATTTGATCATGATGGTGTGATACTTGAGTCTTTTTGAAAAAAGGGGGGTGAAGCTTTTTATTCAGAAAGTTGAAGGTGAAGCTAAAAGAACTTGCCAAAAAGATTATTGTTACTACAGCAATATGTTTTGGATTGCGTGGGGTATTGTGAGAATGCTCACAAGGTTATTTCATAGAATCATGATTCATTAATTAAGAGTGTGTTGTTTGCTGTGAAATTTCTCGCTTTTTTAACAATACAATTTATTTGTGTTATTTTATTGTTCTATTGTTAATGCCCTGTCAAAATACAGTATATTGTTTTTCCTTGTCTGTCCATCCTTGACACTTTGGGTTATGTTTTTGAGTAAAGTCAATAAAAGTCTTGTAGATAATTTCTAGTTGCAATATCTAGCATTGTTTGTATAAAATAGAAAATAATGAGATGTGGAATAAGTGTACGCGACACAGCCCACAATTAAACGGCAATTTAGAAAAAACCACAATGGATAGGCCCATGGTCTAAATAAAATGCATATAATTCAAATCAAGCCCTGAAATGGTCACAGATAGACCCTCTTCTTAAACAAGGAACAGAAAACATCAAGTACAAAGACAAGTACAAATGAAAGCTATGTCAAAGATTCCTGGCTTAGGACTGGCACATGTAATATGTGACGGGGTTAAACTAGTTTTTTGGGCTTAACCTTCCCCCTATCAATATTCCTAGACAAAGCACAAAAACTAAACACACAATAAAAATCAAATCAATCAAAGTCCAATTCCACTAGAGAGAACCTAAGACAAAAAACAAGAAGAAACAAAAGGACGGTAAAGGAACTCTCTACTGACAGTTAGCTGATATTCATCAATCGACTGATGTAAAAAAATCAAACGTATCAATCTTAAATCTTGTATCGATAAACATGTTGCATAGATATTTGTTTATACACTTTCATAATATACCAGTGGCAAACTGTTAAGGAAGACATAACGATAAAATGGCATGTTGTAATGTAGATCTGTACTTTAGTTTGCCTAAACAAATTCTAGAAATTACCACAACAACTAGTCACATTAAGGTCCCGTGCGGGGCCCGGGTGGCGAATAGGCCCGCAGCAGAGCCTAGCTTGTCGTAAGAGGCGACTAAGGGTCTTGGGATTCTGACGTCGGGTCAGTGCTCAGCCCACAGAGCGACCAAGTGTGTACCCTAGGTGGCTGAATAGGGTAGCCCTCGTCTGCGGGGGTTGTCGGGTCTATAAAACGGAAACCCTGACCGCCGACCATAGTGGGCCAACGTGTGTGGAGAGTGCCACGCTTCATGCACGTAAAAGACCCCTTTGTGGACCGCCCAGTAGTGCACCACATAGGCTAAATTTTCCGACCCTACCCACCTCTCCCCTTTTTCCTGTGGTTCTTCAAAATTTACCGGTCCTTTGTTTCCCACCCCATCCCCATATTTCATTTATCATCATCATTTCATGTTAATTTTATCATCCTTCTCATGTTCATCGCCTGTAAATAACCTATATAGCGTTGCACGGGCGTAAAACACCAACTCACTCACTCACTCAGTCACATTAAGGGTCCATGATTTCCAGTATGTTTGGGTTCACAACAATTGTCAGTTTATATAGATCACAATGGAAGGGGGAGGTTTGGTGCCATAAAACCTGATTTACCCTTAATTTCTTTTAAAATGCCTTTATGAAGTCATGACCATTGCGATCTTCAATTTCAATGGTATGTCTTGCTTGATTTTTGACTTTTTTCTGAGGAAATCATTGCTAAGGTAAAAATATGGTTGCTATGGACCTATATTTTTACAAAATATTTCAAAACAACATCAATTAAATCAATCAGATAATGAAATTAAATACCTTAAGTCAATTATCAAATATCATACATGCACACTAGCATCCCTAACATAGGCAAATATAATGGTTTTTCAATGAAAAACAGGGTGAAATCGCAACTTTTTATCCTTTTGCCAAAAATGTTTGAACAACCAACTACCAAATTTTATTTCATTAACTAAGAGTCTAGGGATAGGTCTTCATCATTATATGAGAGACAATACTCCTAATGGTTGCTTTTAGAAAAAAACAGCGTTGGAAAATCCTTGGTTTTTTCATATTTTCCCGCCATTTTTACCTTGTCCTGTTTTGGTTGCCGTAGCAACAATATAGAATGTTTTGAAAAATAACTTATACATGCAAATATTATCTCCTAGAGATCCATTTTAGTTTTCATTTAGAAAAAACAGTTTCATCTGCAATTTTAAACCTTAGTTTTTCAAATAAAAAACCTTAATTTTATGATTTTTTACTATATTCGACCCAGTGAATGTATTTTGTTGCCATGGATACGACCAATTTTTTATCTAAAATGTGTTTAATGTTTGTACTTTAGTCCATCTAGATGCTTTTTGACTAATTCTAAAATTTTGACTTTCCATGTAATGCTCAATGCTTACTGACAGCCCCTCTTAAAATACAAATGACAACAAAGTTCCAGACAATAAATTTTGCTACGCCTGACGCGCGTTTCGTCTATTCAAGACTCATCAGAGGCGCTCTACCAAAAATATTGAAAATGCCAAACACTGTATGAATATGAAGAGCATAGAACCGTATAACCAAAAATACCAAACTGGGGAACCAAATTATTACTAAGATATTCAACCTATGTCTGGGGTAGGAAGAACCTTAGGGTTTAGACAATTTAGAAATTTAGACGGATAATTCAAAGCTTTGATGTATTCTCCAACTCAAAAGTGTTGGTGCCGGAGCGGGCTAACCTCGGGGAATTTAAAACTCCACCAGCAGTGCTAACCTTCACGTGTGTTCGAAATACAAATGACAACAAAGTTCCAGACAATAAATTTTGCTACGCCTGACGCGCGTTTCGTCTATTCAAGACTCATCAGAGGCGCTCTACCAAAAATATTGAAAATGCCAAACACTGTATGAATATGAAGAGCATAGAACCGTATAACCAAAAATACCAAACTGGGGAACCAAATTATTACTAAGATATTCAACCTATGTCTGGGGTAGGAAGAACCTTAGGGTTTAGACAATTTAGAAATTTAGACGGATAATTCAAAGCTTTGATGTATTCTCCGACTAAAAGTTGACATTTACCTGTTTGTAATGGGTTCTTGAACACTTTCTTTTAACGAAAATCAACCCCTTTGGTCCGCCAATGCTATTTGAATATTGAAGTGCGAAAATGTTAATAAAAACCCCATTCTAATTAAAAACATTAAAACAATAAACTGTAGGAATCTTTTTTGTCTTGCAAATAATTGTGTAGTTAATCAAAGAATTTTGGATAAATTAATTGTTTTTCCAACACCGGAAAAAAAAAGAGGGAACTAAAAATCTTTAAACACATTTTTTTTAATTTGGGTATTACACAACCCATGCACAAACACGATGTAGCACCATGCTTTGGCTGATTGATAATTGGAAGGGTAAGGTAATCAATGGAGTGAACAGGTGATATTGGCACCTGCTAATAAATTATACCGTATACTAATTGAGAAATTTTTTTAAAGATGTACCGGTCCAAATTCTTAAAATAGTTGTGGTGGGTGTGTCTAGAGCTGGTTCAGTGCTGCATGGACATCTTTGATTAGAGGAGCACCTTAATTAATCTATCTATCAATTATATTATTTGGTAGTGAGGTTTTTCAGTTCAGTGTGGAAATCGGAAAGGTCCTCTGGTCGCAAATGAGGGCTTGTAGCGCTTTCATCAGATGTTCGGCATTTTTGGTACAAAGGTCTATGAACTTGTCACATGAGTTAATTAGTCTGTTGCACGTGAGTTCTTGAATTTCCTGCCTAATTAAGCGGATTTCTTCGCTGAAATGTTGTTTAGCCTCAGATGAGCCATGGTATGGGTAGAATTCCAGATTTACTTTGAGGAATTTAAATGGTTGGTTATCTCCTTTTGGGTGGGATTTCATTGTGTGAGCTAGGGTTGCTATTGTATGTCTCTTGCCCATAATCTCATCTATTCTGTTAATAACAGAGCTGTTGCTCATGTTGCTGTTGGATTCTGGAGTAGGCTTCTTCAAAGCGAGTTTAAGGCTTCGTTGCGGAAAGTCTATCTGCGTTAATGGCAGGTTGTTATCTCCAGTGTCTCTTTTGGATGTGGAAGGTTGGCATTCCATCAAGTAGGAGTTATTGTCTATTGAGTATGTTGTTCCCTCTATTTTGATTTCTCTAGTTGGTTCTTTCGTCGGTAGGCTTTTTGGTTCGTTTTCGGCTACCATCATTGGATACATTTGCTGTGATCTCCGGTAATATGGGGAACTATTGTAGCTAAATCTTGTTTTATGAGATCTTTCTTCCCCTGGTGATTGGATATGACATACATAAAGCAGCGTACAATATATCCTATCGCATTTGCTGTTTTCAACTGTTTGTGAGTCTTGGCAAGACTATAGAGCTTCTTTGACAAGTTTTTCTTGACATGAGTGATCAAGTACACTATTTATTGTTTATGTTAATAACAAAAAAAAAACTAATTATGTAGTAGAATGTGGAAGGAATTAAATAAAAAAAAATCAGCAAGAAAGATAAAGGACCTTTTCAGGGTGAAAATGCAATGAGGCTGGCAGATGACTCCATACAGAAAGATAAAGGCCCTTTTTATTGCGAAAATATTTTCAATTGATGATTTTTTTGTTATTTTTAGAATGTTATCTTTAAGGTTTATCAATATGCACAAATAATTGAATTTTGTAATAAAAGTTTTAATCCAAGATATTTTTACATTTTTCTTTCACAGTGCAAATAATTTGGGGGTCAGATATTGCTTTAATTTTATTCCTTTTAAAAGTTCCCTCTTAGCCGATGACATGGAGGTATTTGAAATAAATGCAATTCTCAATGCTTGCTATAAGGCAGGGCCTTAATCATTTGATACGAAATTTAGATATGTCAACACATAATGTTTTGCAATGCATTATTTATGTCTATGTTTTAGAAATGTAATTGGAAGTAATTACTTCCTCTAAAGTAATCGATTGTAATGGATTACATGTGAGATACATTTGTAATCCATCATTAATGGATTTTATTTCTAAGTAATTATGCCCATCCCTGAATGACTTTGACATCTAGAATCATTTAAGAAGCAAAGAGGCACCAATGGGGCACTCCAGTGTCAAAAGGCCGAAAGAGCAACGACAAAACCGGTGCATACGAACAAAAACAAAACAAAGAAACAAAATCAACTGAACTTAAATCATTTCTTTCACTTTGCTTATGTGCACAACTTCCTTTTCTTTTAGACGATTGAAGCATACATACATGTAAATCGTAACAGATTTAAAATTTATATTTGACGAGGAAATACACCCGTGCGGGTTCCGGGTGGCAAATAGGCCCGCAGCAGCGCTAAGCTTGTCGGTAAATGTCCACTAAAGAGCGCTCAGAAACCTGACATCGGGTCAGGCCGCTTTGCCCACAAAGCGACTGGGATGTGTGCCCCAGGTGGTTGAATGGGGCAGCCCTGACATCGAGAGATGCGGGGTCGTCAGGCGATAATAGTGGTGCACCTCCTGCTCGATTGGCCTTGTGTCCCCATTTCCTCCACTTCTGTTGTGACATTTATTAATTCTCTACAATAAATTTCATTGGCATAATGGAAGAAATCGGGGATACCAGAAGGTGAGATTAAAAGATTGAAAGATTTGACTAAGTGCTTGTCTTTCTATTTTAGAAGATCTACTATGAAGTCTGCCTCATTACCGGATCGTAGATCCTAGAGGGAGGTTTTGCGCCAAAAGCTGGTTCAACACTCCATTTCGTTTGAAAAGTCTATTCCATTGCAGGACCATTGCGATCCATCAGTTCTCCGGTATGACAACTTTGTTTTGTCTTTTTCTATGGACATTAAGATTGATCATTCAAGTTCGGTAGTTTTGTAATTAACTTTATGAATATAGAAACGGATCGGCAAGTAGGGGAGAGCAGTTAATTTCAAATAAAATGTCCATAAGACGAGACAAAATAAGGAAGACATACCGGAAAAATTTAAGATCGCAATGGTCCTGAAATTTCAAAATAACTTTTAATTGGTGTTCTTCAACTCTTCTTTGGGTCCTTTGGAAATTCTGGAAAATCATTAGGAACCTAGAATTAGTATAAGTACTAAGCAACCACTTAGATTTTAACATTCAAAGTAAAAATGTCTCATTCATGTCTATCGAAAATTTCATGGTATTAAAGTTTTTCCTGTCTTTAAAAACTATATGAACACTGATGAAAATATAGACTAGTAAATAAAAAATGACGAATTTTCAAAAAGAAACAGCATGATTGAAATATACTTAAACATCAATCTGTAAAGGGGTGACTTGGGGGCCCCTTGATGTAAGGTATAATGTAAAAGGCGTTATGCTTAGGACGTAGTTTTTTGTCATACTGAACCATCCTACAAAGTTTCAGATCATTCTCATGTACGGTTTTTGAAAAAAGCTTGACGGAAATTCGTACGGACGGACAGATTTAAGTAAAACATAAGCCCCCCCTTTTTGACATGTCGTCGCCCGGGGGGGTGGGGGGTGGCTCATAAGTAGGCACATACACTGCAATGGCAATGTATTATTCCTATTAGAAAGCAAATGGGAGATAACTAACAATACATGTATATAAAAAATAAAATGGATCGATCAATCCAAGAGATACTTGATACGATACAAAAGTATATTTTATAATTTAAATTCATAAATCTTCTTTTTCCTGAAAATAAATACTTTGCTTTCAACAGTAATTTAATTCATAAGAATTTTAGATTAAATGATTCAAATGGATAAAATTGAACTCTTGTGTTAAATAAATATATGATTATAATGTTACAATCTTCAGTAACAATAACACAATTCATCAACATGGGTTAAATGTTAACCTCAATGAAGCAAAAGCCACTTTTTAAAGTAATTTTATTACTAGTATGCATCATTAACGCTGCGTAGTTAAGGAAGCCATTTTAAAATTGTGGAAAAAAGGGGGGATGAAAATATGAACTTCAAATATTAGGCTTTATAAGAAAATATTCGCACTGAAAATGATTTGTAAGAATAATTTTAAAAAATTTAGACCTCTGTGACAAAAAGTAGGATTTTCTAAGCTTTATTTATGGTTTTATCGGCGATTTTAAGGGAGAAATCAGGATCCCTTACAAACTGCAAAATCACGGTGTATTCCGCTATACAGATCGATCTGAAATTTTACACAAGGGTAAATATGATCCCAACTTATTCAAAAAGTGCTGGGGGTACTTTTAATTCTGTTGATAAATATTTTTAAAAAGTATTTTATTACCGTGGATTGCGGAATTCGCATGACTTTCCATCTTTTTATGCCTCGTTTTTCAAAACGGCTGAGAATCGGCACTACCCCCAGCAATTTTCTGGTGCGTAAATTATCTCTAAACGTTTTGCTAAAATATTAAAACAATTGGTGTAGTGTAATACACCGTGAAAATCTAAAATATAAGACTTGGTTTTTGTTTTTTTATTTCATCGTCTAATGTCAAACGCAACGTTGATGAAAAACGCGTAATATCGGACCAGCGTCGTACAACGACTGAATAAATTCCGTATTTTGGACGTGATATTGAAAACCGAAACGTCACACTAAAATATCCTAACCCCGGGTCCAAAACGCACAATTACCATGATGACATGCATAAACAATGGAATTTCAACCTTTGAATAGGGCAATTAATATTGACGCAGAGCATATTAAAGCAAAATATATTTTTTTCATGTTCAATTTCTGTTTTGCCTGAATATGAATACGTTACTGAATTTAGAAAATGCATGTACAAGTTCTACTCACAATTAACAAAATGATAAAATTTGTTTGCTCAAGACATTCTGAGAAATTTAAACATTTGAACACGGACCCAACTGTTTCTAGTAATATTGTAGCACTTGTATATTGTAGTCTATTTTAAGAGGGAGGTAAAGGGTTATTTCGTGCTACGTTTTCGACGTTTTTATTTTACGTGTTTTCGTGATTTTGATTTTTATTTCTCGTGTTTTCGTTTTGGGGAGGTTGTACGTGCTCCGGTTTTGTCTCGTGTTCTGAGATTTTTATTAACCTTGCTTTGTTTTCTTCCTTTTTGAGGCACGTGATTTCGTGTTTTCGATTATCTAAATTCAATTTTCTCGTGTTTCGTGTTTGGCGATTTTTATAACTCGTGCTTCGTTTTCAGCGTTTTAGAAGCACGTGTTTTCGTGTTGGGTCCCCCTTAAACTGTGTCACTCATAAGGGAGCGACCATTTGATTTTCATGGGGCTATGGTGAAATTTGAAATAAAAAGGCAGGATGGCAAAAATCCAGAAAAAAAGGCAGGACACTGCTTTTCATTAAAAAAAGGCAGGATGGTAGTTTTGGCTGAAAATTTTATAATAGTTTTAAAAACAATAAACAGACAGGACGAAGAAAATTTCCATAGCCCCTCCCCTAAACATTAAATAAACGGGCAGGGCGAAGAAAATTTCCATACCCCCCCCTCCTAAACATCAAATGGTTACTCCCTAAATGCCATTCATAAATTGTTCTTCATAATGCTTGAACTAGATTAGCTAAAATATAACGATGTGCGGATGAAATTTATATTGTGCCTAGTTGAACAATTGTATAATATACATGTATATGACAAGCAAAAAATTGTTTGAAATGCACAAGGTCCGACATATATATGAAAGCTATATTCATATTTCAACCAGTGGTTTAACATTTGTAAGGGTGTACACATTAACATTATATGATTTAGTTTGATTACTGTTCTCTTGATATTCTTTTTTACTGCAATTCTTTTTGATATAAAGTGTATTTTGAAGAGTCTTTTTGTAAAGAACAAACAAATAACAGACTGCTTACACTACAATGGCAGATCCAGAAATTCTGAAAAGAGGGGGCCCGCTTTGGTCACGTTTCAATGTTTTCCTATATATATTCAACCAAATTTTTCCGCCAAAAGGGGGAGGCGGGCCGCCCAGGCCACCACTGGACCCGCCTATGCAATAATATTTAAAACAATACACAAATTAGAGACATAGGTTTATCTGGATCGCTGACTCGTCGGGCATGTGTTTTTAAGTAATCCAACTACTTGTTGGTACGCTGTACATGTTTTGTAACTATTTATCAATTTTGTTTTCTAACTTCAAGTTCTCTAACTCATATAATTGAACAGGCTATTTAAGGTGTCCAATTAAAATTGTATATTGCAATATGATTAAATATAAATTTAGAAGTTTGTTCTGCCTGCATAAACAATGTCTCCCCACCGTTTCCCCCCAAAAATTTAAGTTCAAAGGTCCATGAATCCCTCAAAAATTTGAGGATGAAAATTTCCTAGTAACATGCTTAATTAATATATGGTGTCCTTCTTACATACTAAGTTTCATTGAATTTGGTTCAGTAGTTTCAGAGGAGTTGTGCTAACACCATTATAAGAGAGGATTTTCAGCAAATTTAAAAGTTCAAACATCGAGTCATAACTCCCAAATAATTTGAGGATCAAAATTTCCTGGTAATATGCACAAGTACATATGTTCTTCCTTCATACCAATTTTTGATGAATTCGGTTCAGTAGTTTCAGAAGAGTTGCACTTACAAAATGATACAAGAGGATTTTCAGCAAATTTCTAAGTTTCAAGGGCCATAAATCTAA
This sequence comes from Arcuatula senhousia, assembly GCA_963971305.1. Classification (NCBI taxonomy): domain Eukaryota; kingdom Metazoa; phylum Mollusca; class Bivalvia; order Mytilida; family Mytilidae; genus Arcuatula; species Arcuatula senhousia. Next base: position 27,241,045 of record OZ020314.1, on the reverse strand, counting down.
CAAAGAAATGAGGATCAGAATGTCCTGGTAACTTGAACAACTTCATATGGTGTCTTTCCTACATACCAAGTTTTGACAAAATGGGTTCAGTAGTTTCAGAGGCTTTGTGCTATCAAACTTTGTGAATGACAAGACAGACAGGAAAAAACAAGAGGCTCCCAGGAGCCTGAATCGCTCACCTGACATATGTGCCTGAATTAAAGGTTATTAGGCAAAATCTATTTGATGTTGGAAGGTTCATAAGATTAATAAGGGGGTCATCTGACAATATGGTGGATCTTAAGGTGCTGATCACTTTTGTTCTCAATCAAAAGCTAAAAATCTGTCACCCTTTTTGAGTTATTAGCAAAAAAATGCACTTTAACCTAATGTTCTATTTTTAGCCACAGCAGCCATGTTTTACAACCAATCAAAAATCCCTACATCAGTTCTATACACCTAATGCTAATAAACAACAATACCAAGTTTGGTTCCAATTGGACTTTAAGTGTCATAGGAGTTAATGTTTTCAATGTAATGAGGAAATGCTTATTAAATGCTCAATTTGGACGTTCTAAGGGCAATAACTCCTCAAAGGAAAGGTCCTACAATGCTTAACATCATGCAATTTAAATTTCTCAAATATCTAGTATAGTTTTCAAGATATTGAGCTAAACAGGTGCAAAATTTGCAAAAAATCCACAAAAAGGGCAACTCCTACATGGGATGTTGGATTTACTTCAAAATTTCAGAGCTGGTAGATCTTGAGGTGCTGATCATTTTTGTTCCCAATCAAAATTTTGAAATCTGTCACCGTTTTAGAGTTATTTGCAAAAAACTGCCATTTACCCCTATGTTCTATTTTTAGCCACAGCAGCCGTGTTTTACGACCAATCCAAAATCCCCACATCAGTTCTATACACCTAATTCTAATAAACAACTATACCAAGTTTGGTTTCATTTGGACTTAAAGTGTCAGAGGAGTTAACGTTTTCAATGTAATGAGGAAATGCTGTTAAAATGCTAAATTTTGACGTTCTAAGGGCAATAACTCCTAAAAGGAAAGGTCCTACAACGTTGACCCAATTACATATTTTGTAGATCTTGCTGTGCTTAACAATATGCAATTTAAATTTCTCAAATATCTAGTATAGTTTTCAAGATATTCAGCTAAACAGGTGCAAAATTTGCAAAAAATCCACAAAAAGGGCAATAACTCCTACATGGGTTGTTGGATTTTCTTCAAAATTTCAGAGCTGGTAGATCTTGAGGTGCTGATCACTTTTGTTCCCAATCAAAATTTTGAAATCTGTCACCGTTTTATAGTTATTTGCAAAAAACTGCCATTTACCCCTATGTTCTATTTTTAGCCACAGCAGCCATGTTTTATGACCAATCAAAAATCCCCACATCAGTTCTATACACCTAATGCTAATAAACAACTATACCAAGTTTGGTTCCATTTGGACTTAAAGTGTCAGAGGAGTTAACGTTTTCAATGTAATGAGGAAATGCTGTTAAAATGCTCAATTACGACGTTCTAAGGGCAATAACTCCTAAAAGGAAAGGTCCTACAACGTTGACCCTGTTACATATTTTGTAGATCTTGATGTGCTTAACAATATGCAATTTAAATTTCTCAAATATCAAGTATAGTTTTCATGATATTGAGCTAAACAGGTGCAAAATTTGCAAAAAATCCACAAAAAGGGCAATAACTCCTACATGGGTTGTGGATTTTCTTCAAAATTTCAGGGTAGGTAGATCTTGAAGTGCTGATCACTTTTACCCAGCCAGAATTTTAATATCTGTAGCCGTTTTTGAGTTATTTGGAAAAAAACTGCATTTTACCCCTATGTTCTATTTTTAGCCATGGCGGCCATGTTTTATGACGAATCAAAAATCCCCACATCAGTTCTAAGCACCGAATGCTAATGAACAACCATACCAAGTTTGGTTGCAATTGGACTTATGGTGTCAGAGGAGTTAACGTTTTAAAAAGTTTACGGACGACGGACGGACGACGGACGCCAAGTGATGACAATAGCTCACATGACCCTTCGGGTCAGGTGAGCTAAAAACGATATGTCTCCACACCAAAGTGGGGGAGACGTAAAAATTAATATAGTGACTAACAATTATTCCTAAAAGTCCTGGCTGCCATCTCTGGGGAGTTGTTCCCGCAAAAGTGTGAAAAAGATGAAAATAGAATGTAATTAAATGTGGAATAAGTGTATGCCACACTACTTACATATATAAACAGAAATATAAAATTCAACAATGGAAAACAGATAGCAGCCTTCAGTATGACCAGTGGTTGCTGCTTGCTGTTTTGCAATTGGCATGAGATAACACGATTGCTACATGTAGCCATCGTCCCAGTTAGAAAATTACTAAAAATTGAAGATTTAATCTTGCATTGCAATATGATTTCCCACATATCATGACTAACAATCCTACATAATTTCATCAAAATCCATTGACTGGTTTCAGAGGAATTAAGCTCACACTAAGTGTTCCTTTATGACCTAAAATGAACAAGCCGATAAAGTCCCATAACTCCTATAAAATTTGTTGAACCAAAATGGCAGTGTGATATGATCAACTAAATATGACAAACACTCATACAAAATTTGATTGAAATCAATTGACGGGACTCAGAGGAGTTGCGCTAAAACATGTGTGACAGACGCACAGATGGACATAGACCATTATTAGATCCCTCTTTTTTGCGTTGTGGCGGGGGACAAAAATATAATACATATGATTTCAAGCCAATTAAAAAAAACTTCTGGACAATAAAACATCTTACACATAGAGGACCAGTACAATCATAAATTTTGACAGAGATTTCTGGCTTAATTTGAAAAGGCAGATATGAAATGTGGCGAGGTTGAACTAGTTTTTGTTTTTAACCCATTTTTTTCTCTCTGTGAAATCAAAATAAAAAAATTACATGCATAAATAAAAGAATTGTCTTGAATACATGTATCTCTATACATATTCTATGTAATTGATGTGTTTGTGCAAATAAAGTATTATTACAATGTATCATTAATTTATTATTGTCACTACTAATCATGCATTAACATTTTCATCATTCAGGTAAATTTTGTAAAGTTTATAAACTTTACAGCTCATTAACATCTTTTTGATTACAAATTTATTTAGTCTATTCAACAGTTACATGTAAAACAGCATCATATGACCACATAAATACATCTCCATGCGCATGTATTTCATCCAAAGTGTTCTTTTATGTTTCCATATATAAGTCTTGAACCCTGCTGCAGGTCTCGGTAAGAGTAGGACCCGTAGGATCCCCATGCAGGAGGCTAAATTTCCTATCCCTACCCATCACTCCTTTTTCCAGTGGCAGTCAAAACTCTCCTACCCGATTGGCCTTGTGTCCCCATTTCCTCCACTTCATCATCATTTCATGTTCAATGTATCACCACTTTCATGTTCATCTCCCGGGATATAGCCGAAATCGTGCTGCTTGGGAGTAAAGCAATAACTAACTAACTTTTCTTTGTCAGCGTTCAAGTCATTATAAATGCCTTTTATCTTTTTGTTTTTAGAACTGAAATCCTTGTTAAAATTTCTTTGGTTTCATTAATTATCATGTAAATTACACTTACAATCGTCTGCTCTGTTGTTTACATTTCCGGCTCTTCCGGTTCAGATATTTAAATACGACAATGTCGAAAACAAATGACTGTTAAAAAACAATACGAATGGGTCCTGTTGTCTCATTTAACCATTAAATTCAAGCATTTGCAATTTCCTCAGATTGTCCATGAAACTCAATAATTACGTCATCCGGACTTATCTCCCTTCGTTTTGCGAGAGTATGGAAACCTATTTACGTCAAAATGCTCAGAAGAATACATCCTTAAAAAGTTAAAGATCAAAATTATAATAACTTGACTAGCTTCAGCTACAATAATGTAGCTCCTTTGACATCTTTGATTAGGCGGAGTTACAATGCGGTCCCATTGCTCGTAATGGAGCAAGGCCGAAAGCGAAATCACACCGGGCGAAACTCAATCCATTACACGTCATATTGGAATTAAAATGTCGCTTCATATGTTTTTATCAGAGTAGCTATTTTGCGGGCATTTGGGCATGCGGGCATGTGGCTATATGAAAAACGGAATATGATTAATATATTATTATTATTATAAGGTTTTAGTTTGCCCAATTGATTATTGATCCTCAAAAACGAAACGCATTGATCAACATAAATTGTGTTTACATCATCTCCATTCAGTTTTGTTTATTATGATTATATAATCTACGTTCCAAGTTTTAAAATGAAAACTTTTTTAACAGTACTGACAGGCATTTTTTTTTCATAAAAAGAGGTGTCCTTCACCACGTACATCTATTTCATAGACCCTACACCAGTGTGTTTCGGCAGTTTTAGTATATAGATAAAACAGATGTAGTTCGTGGTCATTAAAATTATAGTATCTTATTTTCTAAAAGAATCAAGTCTGCGTCATCAGGGGTCCCTTGAATCTTTTAGCACGTGAACAGCGTCGACCACAAGAAGGCAATCCAGTCAAAGACACTCCGATCGAACTGGGACCAAGGTGTAGCACAGGTCCATAAAACCAACGAGATAGAAATGACAAAAAAGTTCCAGACAAAAAAATATACGACTTATGACTTATTTAATATAAATTTCACTTTTGAAAAATGTTCTTAATATATTGAGCAAATGGAAGAAACAGGCAAGATATTCCCAGTTTCCATTCATATTCATATGCAAGGTTATTTTCACTAGTTTGAAGTGTTCTTGTCATATTGTGATAATGTTAACACATACACTAACTACTTTCCAATTTATAGGCTGATTGATCTATTTCTACTCCTTACCATTTCATCATTTGATTGGACCTCTGAATTACTAGTCTGTTGTGCATCTGTTGAGCATTCTGTGTGTTCATGAGTTTGACTTGTTGAATTTTGTTCTGCTGAGGTTAAAGCTTACCATAATTCTTCATTGTCATGGTCATTTTCAAATTTAGGGTCATTTTCATTTTTCATTTCATTTTCATTTTCATGTAGGGTCATTTTCAAATTTTTGTTGCCATAAGACATTCATATCAATATCTTTGTATAATTTGTGGTGTTGTTGAAGGTAAATAAGTCCCTTTTCTTCAACAGAAGGTCTAATCATTTGGTATTGCACATGACCACTATATTGTGGTTTTCTCTTAAGTTTAAGTGGAATAAACCCCATGTCTGATGTTGATGATCTTGGCAAAGATGCACATGTTTGAGTGATATCAACAGGTACATTCACAACTGCTTTTTGTTTTCCACTTGGTAAATTCATAAGTTTCATAAATGTATTCGTTTCGCAATTATTCTGGCCTCCAACTCAGACAGGCTCTCTAATTCTGGAAATAGAGGTTGAACTTCAAGTTTGTTACAAGATGCCATTGCTGGAATATTTCCCTGATTTAAACTTCGATGACAAGTTTTACATATCATATTTTCACCGGTCAAACATTTAAGTAATATTTCTTCAGTGCACTTTTTATAATTATTCTGTTTAACATGTTGAACTGACTGATGATGAGGCTAAATTTCCCGTCCCTAACCATCACTCCTTTTTCCAGTGGCAGTCACAACTCTCCTACCCGATTGGCCTTGTGTCCCCATTTCCTCCACTTCATCATCATTTCATGTTCATTGTATCACCACTTTCATGTTCATCTCCCGTATATAGCCGAAATCGTGCTGCTTGGGAGTAAAGCAATAACTAACTAACTAACTCTTTTAACAATGGAAACAGCTTACAAACATTTAGTGATATTGACAAATGATATTCTGGCTCACTGTAAAACAATGATATTGTAAATACGATTGACTCAAAGTTCTTAACTTAATCGAAACTAAAACATATACTCGATACTCAACTTTCTTATCTGAACTTAACTGCCTGGTATAAAATTGTCCTTAACATATATACCCCCAAATAATTTGACAGATTAGTATCAATATTACTTAATTTGAGTGAAAATATATTAATTTGACATGAAAGAATATTTGAATTTTGAACACAATATAAATCTTAATTAAAGCAGGAAATGACATGTGACAGAGTTAATCCTATCTACCTATTTACTAATGGATTGTTGAACAAAAATACTTAAACAAAATAAAGTCCTAAAAATGCTGATAAGAAAACTATTTTAAAACCAACAAAAATTCAATGAAAATAATAAAATTACAAATAAAAATATATAATGTCCAAAACAAAATTGTCAATTTTAGCTCTGTCACATTTGCCTTCTCCTCCGAGAAAACTCGAGTTTTGATCATCGATAGTATCCGCCTGGACCATAGTTGTAATACTGGACTGTAGATACAGTTAAACTGCTGCTGCGTCTTAAGTTGATTGATTTCTTTCAACGAATTATTCAGCTTTGATGAAAGTTTTTCATAGGATTATATCAAACTACTTTTAGTTTTGTTTTCCAATACAAGTATTTGTTTTTCCCTTTCGAACTCGTCATATGTTTTCCGATAACACTTATTCTGGTCCAAGAGAGTTGTTGAAAAAGTTTTGGCAGATTCTTCCAATGAATCAATTTTCTCTTTTAGTCCTTTGCAATCGGTACAACTCTGTTTGACTTGAACTGATGACTTGAGTTCATGCACAGTTAATTTAAGAATCTCGTTTTCCTTTTGCAGATCCTGAATAGTTTTATATCTTGATATAACGATGGTTCTTAACTTGTCTTTCACTGAGTGTCCCATGTGGGGCCCGGGTGACGAATAGGCCCGCAGCAGAGCCTAGCTTGTCGTAGGTCTTGGGATTCTGACGTACGACAAGCTAGGATCTTGTCGTAGGTCTTGGGATTCTGACGGTCCCGTGCGGGGCCCGGGAGGCAATTACGCCCGCAGCAGCGCTAAGCTTGTCGGTAAAAGTCCACTAAAGAGCGCTTAGAAACCTGACATCGGGGTCAGGCCGCTTTGCCCCAGGTGGTTGAATGGGGCAGCCCTGACATCGAGAGATGCGGGGTGGTCAGGCAATAATACGGAAAACCTGACCGCCAACCATAGTGGTGCACCGTGTTGGGAAAAATGTCACGTTCCTCGCACGTTAAAGAACCCTGCTGCAGGTCTCGGTAAGAGTAGGACCAGTAGGATTCCCATGCAGGAGGCAAAATTTCCCGTCCCTACCCATCACTCCTGTTTCCAGTGGCAGTCAAAACTCTCCTACCCGATTGGCCTTGTGTCCCTATTTCCTCCACTTCATCATCATTTCATGTTATCACCACTTTCATGTTCATCTCCCGGATATAGCCGAAATCGTGCTGCTTGGGAGTAAAGCAATAACTAACTGGGATTTTGACGTTGGGTCAGTGCTCAGCCCACAGAGCGACCAAGTGTGTACCCTAGGTGGCTGAATATGTAAGATTTTATATTGTCCCTCATTTTAATATGTCCTTCAGACAATTTAAAATGGTATAAACTGTCCATGGACATAATATTGTTATGAAATAATGTCCTGGACACTTTAAACCTATAAAATTGTGTCCATAGCTATAAAATACTGTCCTTCATATTAAATGCAAGAATAGACAAACAATTTCTCTTTTTATACCTGAATACGTACTCAGCAATATAATAATTCATTGTTTTATGATAATATTATGACATATCGATGGGGAACCTTATTTAATCTCAAACCTGAATCTATGAAATAATGTCCATGTCTATGAAAAATTGTCCACTATAATGTGGGAATAGTCATTTGACTAAGATTTGTTTTTCCAAATATAGGGTTTTATTTAAGTAGCATTTACAAATCAAGGAGAGACCTATAAATAACTACAATCAAAATGTAATCATTGCATTAAGGGAATTTTCTAACACTTATTAACTTTTCATAAATTATCATCTAATGATTAAGTATTCAATTACATGTATGCTGTTTGCAGAGATTGGGAAGGCAGGCGGCTATGAACTATTGGCACATTAAGAATCAAAATGGCCCCTCTCATCTCAATAATTTATGTAGAATATAATTAAATGGCCCCTTGAAATTTTGAAATTTCCATGAAAAAAGTGGTGAATGGCATTTTGCTTAAAATTCCTTCCCAATCCCTGCTGTTGTTTCTTGATCCTTTTTCTGGCATATTTTTTCATTTTGATGCGAACAATAAAAATCTGTTTCAAATATATAGTATTGAGCCTTTTAACGAAATTTAGTTACTAATTATTGCATGTATCTTTAAGAAGGAATACTGTAATATTGTATGATGTCCACTAGGGCTATCATTCTTAATAGGACGATTCTAAATGGCATAAGAAGATAAAAAGTGTCCTACTAATGGACACTATTTAATAGCAGGGGACACTTGAAAATAGCAACTTTTCTGGAAAATACTGTCCTCCTGGACACTTTATCACGGGACACTTTTTTGCCTTACAAATAGGGTAGCCCTCGTCCGCGGGGGTTACGGAAACCCATCCTCGGAAACCCATGGGTTCTTCTCTCGTTTACTCATTCACCACCCCTGGGACACTTGGTATGAAGTTGTTCGTTTCGAGTTCAGGATCTGATCTTGAACTTGATATTATTTCTATATAGAAACAAGTTAAAATCGCATTTGAAAAATCTAAAGCGACCAAACAGGAAGCTCGTTACAAAACTATCAAAAACGAAGTATTTCATGCGTAATGTCCCAGGGGTGATGAATGAGTAAGCGAGAAAAGAACCCCTGGGTTTCCGAGGATGACGGAAACCCTGACCGCCGACCATAGTGGGCCAACGTGTGTGGAGAGTGCCACGCTTCATGCACGTAAAAGACCCCTTTGTGGACCGCCAAGTAGTGCACCACAAAGGCTAAATTTTCCGCCCCTACCCATCTCTCCCTTTTCCTGTGGTTCTTCAAAATTAACCGGTCCTCTGTATCCAATCCCATCCCAATAATTCATTTATCATCATTAATTGTCTGGAACTTTGTTGTCATTTGTATTTCGAACACACGTGAAGGTTAGCACTGCTGGTGGAGTTTAAATTCCCCGAGGTTAGCCCGCTCCGGCACCAACACTTTTGAGTTGGAGAATACATCAAAACTTTGAATTATCCGTCTAAATTTCTAAATTGTCTAAACCCTAAGGTTCTTCCTACCCCAGACATAGGTTGAATATCTTAGTAATAATTTGGTTCCCCAGTTTGGTATTTTTGGTTATACGGTTCTATGCTCTTCATATTCATACAGTGTTTGGCATTTTCAATATTTTTGGTAGAGCGCCTCTGATGAGTCTTGAATAGACGAAACGCGCGTCAGGCGTAGCAAAATTTATTGTCTGGAACTTTGTTGTCATTTGTATTTCGAACACACGTGAAGGTTAGCACTGCTGGTGGAGTTTAAATTCCCCGAGGTTAGCCCGCTCCGGCACCAACACTTTTGAGTTGGAGAATACATCAAAGCTTTGAATTATCCGTCTAAATTTCTAAATTGTCTAAACCCTAAGGTTCTTCCTACCCCAGACATAGGTTGAATATCTTAGTAATAATTTGGTTCCCCAGTTTGGTATTTTTGGTTATACGGTTCTATGCTCTTCATATTCATACAGTGTTTGGCATTTTCAATATTTTTGGTAGAGCGCCTCTGATGAGTCTTGAATAGACGAAACGCGCGTCAGGCGTAGCAAAATTAATTGTCTGGAACTTTGTTGTCATTTGTATTTCGAACACACGTGAAGGTTAGCACTGCTGGTGGAGTTTAAAATTCCCCGAGGTTAGCCCGCTCCGGCACCAACACTTTTGAGTTGGAGAATACATCAAAGCTTTAAATTATCCGTCTAAATTTCAAAATTGTCTAAACCCTAAGGTTCTTCCTACCCCAGACATAGGTTGAATATCTTAGTAATAATTTGGTTCCCCAGTTTGGTAATTTTGGTTATACTGTTCCATGCTCTTCATATTCATACAATGTTTGGCATTTTCAATGTTTTTGGTAGAGCGCCTCTGATGAGTCTTGAATAGACGAAATGCGCGTCAGGCGTAGCAAATTTAATTGTCTGGAACTTTGTTGTCATTTGTATTTCATGTTCATTTTATCATCCTTTTCATGTTCATCGCCTGTAAATAACCTGAGTTGAGCTCCCCCTTTAAAGCACCGTGTTTGGGAAAAATGGCACGTTCCTCGCACGTTAAAAAACCCTGCTGCAGGTCTCGGTAAGAGTAGGACCCGTAGGATCCCGATGCAGGAGGCTAAATTTCCCGTCCCTACCCATCACTCCTTTTTCCAGTGGCAGTCAAAACTCTCCTACCCGATTGGCCTTGTGTCCCCATTTTCTCCACTTCATCATCATTTCATGTTCATTGTATCACCACTTTCATGTTCATCTCCCGGATATAGCCGAAATCGTGCTGCTTGGGAGTAAAGCAACAACTAACTAACTATCATTAATTTGATGTTTCATCTCTTTGTTTCTTTGTTTTTCATTTACAATTTGCTTCTCCATTTCTTGTATTTGTTTTATTGCTATCTCTACACATCTCTTTGCATCAGTTCGTTCTTAGCTCCTTCTTTACTTTTTCTTGGTCAATCTGCAGTGCGGTTACCTGGTGTTGAAAAGAGTTCTCCAACACATTTGAAGAATTTTCTGCATGTCTAAAAAGGATTATATTACAGTTTTTTTTTATCTCAGGATAATTAAATTTTATCACGATACTGCAATTTAATTGGACAAAATTTCACCAAAAATCATGGTACTAAAGCTTCCTGATAACGATCTTGAAATTCTAAATAAATAAGAAAACAAACAATAATTGTACATATTTAAATATTAAGGATAACATATATAACAATTAAAATTGTAGATATAAGGTACCATTATTATGATTATGTTTTAATGTTGGTCAATTATTATTATAATCCTTTTGAGTTATAGTGAATCAAAGGCATTATCTTGACTTATTAGAAAAGTCAAAAGTACCGCTTGTAAATTTACTTCTAGTCTAGTAGTAGGACAAAATGTTCTTTGCAAATGACACGAGTACTGATTGTGACGGCAGCCGTCACAGATGTTCCCCAAACGAACAAGATGTACCTTAAAGCAGCAAAAATACTGCCTTTTTCAGTTTTATAGAATGTGCAAATGATGTAAAAATATAGAATATATATGTGTTTGTTCATGGCATTGTCAATGATGTGTTTAAACATACCATCTTGGATAAATGTTGGCGGCCATCTTGGATTTTGAAATTTCACATTTTCGCATTTTGCGGAAAAACCGTAAATATCGCCTCAATTTTTTTTTGGATATCTTTGTAGTACTCATCAAGCTCTATAATCATACTGAGTTTCAAGGTCCTGAGCACCTAGGTTACCAAGATAAAGCAATGTCCTATATAATGAACTTTCGCTGTTTACTCGGAAACAGTGGCCATTTTGAAAATTCCGAAGTCCTTATGGACACTTCTGATGTGCAGCATTACTCGCAAGATCAAAATCTACCAGAAAATTAAATTTTATCAAAATCCAAGCACTTTTAAATTTTGGCGGCCATCTTGGATTTTGAAATTTCACATTTTCGCATTTTGCGGAAAAACCGTAAATATCGCTTCAAAATTTTTTTTGATATTTTTGTAGTACTCATCAAGCTCTATAATCCTACCAAGTTTCAAGGTTCTGACCACCTAGGTTACCGAGATATAGCAATGTCCTATATAACGAACTTTCGCTGTTTACTCGGAAACGGTGGCCATTTTGAAAATTCCGAAAACGTTGTGCACACCTCTGATATGTGCCCTATCGCTGTGGAAAGTTTCATAAAGCTCAGTCTTCACATCTCTTCGGCTATACCCGGACAAGCATTTTTTAGAGTGCGGAAGAAGAAGAAGAATAATAAGAATTAAAAATAATCGTGTTGGGATGCCAACACACAAGTCGCCCAAAATCGCCTTTAGATAGTATTCCATTTAATTCTGTCCATCAATATATGCCTAGAAATCAAATTTCGTTGAAATCCGGTCCCGTGCGGGGCCCGGGTGGCGAATAGGCCCGCAGCAGAGCCTAGCTTGTCGTAAGAGGCGACTAAGGGTCTTGGGATTCCGACGTCGGGTCGGTGCTCAGCCCACAGAGCGACCAAGTGTGTACCCTAGGTGGCTGAATAGGGTAGCCCTCGTCCGCGGGGGTTGTCAGGTCTATAATACGGAAACCCTGACCGCCGACCATAGTGGGCCAACGTGTGTGGAGAGTGCCACGCTTCATGCACGTAAAAGACCCCTTTGTGGACCGCCCAGTAGTGCACCACATAGGCTAAATTTTCCGACCCTACCCACCTCTCCCCTTTTTCCTGTGGTTCTTCAAAATTTACCGGTCATTTGTTTCCCACCCCATCCCCATATTTCATTTATCATCATCATTTCATGTTCATTTTATCATCCTTTTCATGTTCATCGCCTGTAAATAACCTATATAGCGTTGCACGGGCGTAAAACACCAATTCACTCACTCACTCACTCACTCGTTGAAATCCGGTCACTTTGAAAATTTGCCGATTTTTGGCCGCCATTTTGAAAATTTCCAAATTTCTTGCACAACTTCAGATGGTGCTAAATCACTCTGCAAAGTTTCATTAATCTCATTCAAAGCATGTCAGACTAAAACTTCGGACAAAATTGATGATTTTTCATGGGGGGCGGGTGTATTTACATGGTCACCATTTTGGAAAGGAAGCTCGGCTAAAAATTCTGATTCCAGATTTGAGATAAGGACACCCCATTTACCCTTAGATATCATTTTGAAGACGATCCGATAAATATTTTTCGATGTTACTATTTTTAGAACGGCAGCCATTTTGAAATGAAGCCATTTTTACACATTTGTCCGACCTCTGCAACCCCGCTTTAGATGATCTATATGTGTGCCAAATATCAAGCCCCTGCCTCAATCACTGCAACGGCAATTCTCCGGAAAAGTAACTGTTAAGAATAATAATAATAATAATAACTAGAATTGCCATTGCCAGCAATAGCAGATGTCGACCGTTGCCTTATCTTTTACGACATATTTGACACTGTTGGCAGCCATTTAAATGATTTTTTAATATTTGACTCCATATTCCCACTCACCATCCTTCAAACACCCTTAAATATCAAGTTTCGTTAAAATCTGAGAATTTTCAATAATTACGGAAGTGGCGGCCATTTTGAATTTTTTAGAATTTTTGAACTCGCCATCATTTGAAACTCCTAAATATAAAGTTTCGTTAAAATCTGAGAATGTTCACTTTTTACCGAAAAGGGCGGCCATTTTGAATTTTTCGACATTTCTGACCTTGCGTATCAACTTGCCATCCTTCATATTCCTTAAATATAAAGTTTCGTTAAAATCGGTGAATGTTCAATTTTTACGGGAAATGGCGGCCATTTTGAATTTTTGAAATTTTTGAATCGGTCATCCTTCAAAACTCTTAAAAATAAAATTTCGTAAAAAATTTGAAAAAAAAAAAATTTGGAAGTGGCGGCCATTTTGAATTTTTTGAACTTTTTTTAACTCGCTATCCTTTGAAATACCTAAATATAAATTTTCGTGGAAATCGGAAAATTTTTCATTTTTACAGGAAGTGGCGGCCATTTTGAATTTTTCGACATTTCTTACTCCGCGTATGAACTCGCCATCCTTCATATACCTTAAATATAAAGTTTCGTTAAAATCGGAGAATGTTGAATTTTTACGGGAAATGGCGGCCATTTTGAATTTTTAGACATTTTTTTCGTCACGCCTCAACTCGCCAACGTATAATATGGCATAAAATAAATTTTTGTTTAAATCAGAAAACGCGACTTTTTTTACGTAAAATGGCGGCCATCTTTGATATGGCAGCCATCTTGGTTCCGAAAAGTTTCACGGCAACAGATCTCATGATGACGTATCAACATACCAAGTTTCGATCCGTAATATGAAATGGTTCATTAGTTATTGGTCGGACAAATATAAGTCGGAACAATAACAAGTAATAAGTGTAACAGTGAAACTGTTACAAAGTCTCCCAAACGAAGTTTCCCAATCATGACTCCCATGTCATCATCTCAGACTCCCTTACGTTAAATTCATAAGGAGTAATAATTTGAGGGGTGAAGATTGACCTCCATAGGGCCCCCTATGGTACCAAATGATTGGTCTGATCATAAGGATTAATAATATATATGGTTATAGGGTGGGGATCTTAATGATTTTCAAGATATTAAGGATTTTGTAATTTGAGGGGGCGGGGCATGACCTACTGAGACCCCTCTATGGTACCAAATGATTTGTCTCATCACAAGGATTAATAATATATATGGTTATAGGTTGGGGATCTCAATGATTTTCAAGATATTAAGGATTTTGTAATTTGAGGGGGGCGGGGCATGACCCCCTGGGACCCCCCTATGGTACCAAATGATTCGTCTAATCATAAGGATTAATAATATATATGGTTATAGGGTGGGGATCTTAATGATTTTCAAGATATTAAGGATTTTGTAATTTGAGGGGGCGGGGCATGGCCCCCTTGGACCCCTCTATGGTACCAAATGATTCGTCTCATCATAAGGATTAATAATATATATGGTTATAGGGTGGGGATCTCAATGATTTTCAAGATATTAAGGATTTTGTAATTTGAGGGGGGCGGGGCATGACCCCCTGGGACCCCCCTATGGTACCAAATGATTCGTCTAATCATAAGGATTAATAATATATATGGTTATAGGGTGGGGATCTTAATGATTTTCAAGATATTAAGGATTTTGTAATTTGAGGGGGCGGGGCATGGCCCCCTTGGACCACTCTATGGTACCAAATGATTCGTCTCATCATAAGGATTAATAATATATATGGTTATAGGGTGGGGATCTCAATGATTTTCAAGATATTAAGGATTTTGTAATTTGAGGGGGGCGGGGCATGACCCCCTGGGACCCCCCTATGGTACCAAATGATTCGTCTTAACATAAAGAGTAATAATATATATGGTTCTTGGGTGGGGATCTCAATGATTTTCAAGAAATTAAGGATTTTGTAAATTGAGGGGGGCGGGGCATGACCCCCTGGGACCCCCTATGGTACCAAATGATTCGTCTTATCATAAGGATTAATAATATATATGGTTATAAGGTAGCAATTTGAACTTCTTTCAACATATTAAAAAAAAATCATTTTTTGAGGTATTTAGGGGGGCGTGGCACAGCCCCTGGGGGGTCCCCATACTTGAATTACTGGTACCTGCCACATCTCATAGGGTTCTACCACTGTGCAAAATTTGAAATCAATCGGTCAAGTATAAAGTACAAAAGTGCCCCGGACAAAGTTGGCGGCGTGAGAAAGAAGAAGAAGAAAAATAATAATAATAATAATAAGAAGAAACGCAACAAAAACAATAAGTCTCCAAACTTCGTTTGGGAGACTTAATAAGAATAATAATGAAAAAAAATAAACGCGACAATAACAATATGTCTACCGAATAACTGCGTTTCGGTCGACATAATAATAAGAAACGGGGTAAAAACAATAAGTCGCCAAAACTTAGTTTTGGGCGACTTAATAATAAGAAACGGAGTAAAAACAATATGTTCCCACGCTTCGTTTGGGGAACATAATTAGTGCGATAAACCTAGGATTTGCGGCGTGGTTAACATGTTCTATGCAAAGTCCTAGATCTAGCCGACAATTTCCCTGCTGCATAGACTCAAGTTATGTCAGTAAAATGCCATTTCTCTTCGATATCAAGGCTGAAATAATAGGTGAAGTTTAATCGTATGAAAAATTATTTTACGAATATGCTCAAAATATAAGCTGTGTTTAATTTTCCCTCCATCAATGTAAAAAAAAAATTAATTTGGGGGGGGGGGCGCTGATGAGGATGCGATCACCACCCGTAATTCCACTGATTGGCTTGTTAAAATTATAGTACCTTATTCTCAGCAATCGATTTAGGTGGTATCTATAAGGAGAAAACAGAGTTTGTGATTTAACTAATTAACATATATGATCAGTATTTACCATCAATCCTCTGGTCCACCAGCAGCGGTTATCGCCCAGTGGTTTCAAAATTACAAATACCAAAACGCCGGTATAAACGGTTAATTTACATATGCTATATATCGATATTATAAGAAGTAACCTCTCATCAATAGCATTTAAATCAAAACAATATCTGTATTAATATAAGATCCAATAGCACCGGCTAGTTTTGCAATTTCTTTCTCCGACACCTCTCTTCTCACTATTCTACCCACAATGCTGTTAATAATATTGGTCGGTCTTTTTAGCTGGTCCGTGTGGGATAACTCATGCATGAAGTTGTGTTACGAACCTAGCTGTCCTTCTCTGTACCATTTCTATTTTGTCTATATCATCTTTGATGTAATAAGGTTGAATAAAGAAACGAAAAAAATGTAGTACCTCAAAGTGATGTTAATGACGTTAGTCCCGCCAAAAGTTAAAAAAAGTTTCCAAGAGTTGTCCCCCTTATTGCGACGTGGGTGTGAGTTGGTGTTTTACGCCCGTGCAACGCTTTATTGGTTATTTACAGGCGATGAACATAAAGGATGATAAAATGAACATGAAATGTAATGATAAATGAAATATGGAGATGGAGTGGGAAACAAAGGACCGGTAAATTTTGAAGAACCACAGAAAAAGGGGAGAAGCGGGTAGGGGCGGAAAATTTAGCCTATGTGGTGCACTACTTGGCGGTCCACAAAGGGGTATTTTACGTGCATGGAGCGTGGCACTCTCCACACACGTTGGCCCACTATGGTCGGAGGTCAGGGTTTCCGTATTATAGACCTGACAACCCCCGCGGACGAGGGCTATCCTATTCAGCCACCTAGGGTACACACTTGGTCGCTCTGTGGGCTAAGCACTGACCCGACGTCAGAATCCTAAGACCCTTAGTCGCCTCTTACGACAAGCTAGGCTCTGCTTCGGGCCTATTCGCCACCCGGGCCCCGCACGGGACCCTTATTGCGACGAATACTCGGAAAAATAAAATGCCTGTACCATATAGATTTGATAAAATATTTGTAGTTTTATTGTCTTATGTAGTCTGACATAACAATTTGCAGTTATCCAAACCATTTTATTTTATTAATATTACTCAATAGTTCGAAAAACCCGAATAGAAGAATTGTCTATCGGAAATTAAGTCCCGCCCCTTTTACCTTATTTGGCAAATCAGACGAAACTTGATAATCGGATTAAGCATCCCGAAGATCGGCATCGATTGTTTTAGAATTTTACCACATGATAGAGCATAAAATATAGAATTTGAGAATTGCTGCTCATTCTTTTGTATTTTTGAAAATTATAACAAAAAAATGATATCAAGATGAATAAGTTAGTTAGTTAGTTATTGCTTTACTCCCGACCAGCACGATTTCGGCTATATCCGGGAGATGAAAATGAAAGTGGTGATACAATGAACAGGAAATGATGATGAAGTGGAAGAAATGGGGACACAAGGCCAATCGGGTAGGAGAGTTTTGACTGCCACTGGAAAAAGGAGTGATGGGTAGGGACGCGAAATTTAGCCTCCTGCATGGGGATCCTACGGGTCCTACTCTTACCGAGACCTGCAGCAGGGTTTTTTAATGTGCACAGAACGTGACATTTTTCCCAACACGGTGCACCACTATGGTTTGCGGTCAGGTTTTCCGCATTATCGCCTGACGACCCCGCATCTCTCGATGGATATCAAGATGAAAAACGCAGTTTTTCTCATTCTGATTTACCCTTTTCGTCCAAATATTAAAATTATTCTAAGCATTTTTCATTTTTCTTCCTTGAGTTCACGTTCTGATTTCAAGGTTGTTGTTGCTTTCTCTGTTGCTCTCTTGAGTGTTACACCCTTTGTTCTTTTTGTGTTGTTTTTCAGTTGTTCAGCACGAGTCGGAACTAGTAGAGCTGACCTACAGACTTGTCTCCGAGCAGCAAGTACTTAGAGGCCTGTTACATCACCAATATCTGGAATTGAATCGGTCGTCATCCAAAGAAGCTCATTATTTGCTAGAAATCATTTCAATAGGTACTTGCCAACATCGTACGACATTTGATCTAAGATTGCTGATGGCAAGACAGATTCCTTGGTACTGTATACATTCTCTGGAATTTCTGTTTGTGTTTCAAAGTTGATACCACCCCTGCGCAATATAAGTGAAGCAGTGGGAATAATGTGGTTTAGATCAACTTCCGTCAATTTCCATTCGATATCAGATTCCTGTGCATAATCGTATTTTATTGGTCTTGTTCCTGTCCATGGACCGTTTGGCGAGTATCATTTAGGGTATCTATGAGTGACATTCTACTGGAAACAGAGGAAACTGTTGACCCTGACCTAAAACCTGGAAGGGCATCTCATCTCGGTGGTTCATCTCTCTCTTGGTGTCACAAGCAAAGTTGGTTGAACTATTCCCTATCGGTGTTGTATATAGTGTTTTCTTCATACATTTATGAAAATAGCCAGCACCATAGTGATCTATAAGGAGTCTTGCACAGAATGACAAGAGTGCATCCGCAATCAGGTTGGCAGTCAAAATCTGATGTCACCATCCAGTCCAGTTTTAAATAGAAATAGAAAAGAATTCACAATTTATGACAAAGCATAAAACAAACCTATTCTTATTTTCTTTCCAACAGTTGTCCATCTGCAGGTACAACACCTCAGGCAAATTTTCTTATCATCATCATTAGCAATAAATTCATAATTAGTGTCACTGACATGTTTGAACTATGTGGCCATTGGAAAATATAAAATAAAACATAGGTTGCTATTCCATGGACCTTTGCTGCTAACAAGTGGCACTTCATACGCCATAAACTATCTATTGCCTTTGGTTTTCTGACAAAATGTGGCAATGCTGTTTTTGCCTGGTCCATTGCATCAATGATCATTGAAATATATTTATCAGGATTTCTCTTGGCTTTTAGCTGATGTTTGTAATATTTTTCCCTTTTTGACCTAAGGTATTAAAGGTAATGAAAAAATGTGTTAAAATAAAAGTATTAATGATCAATATTTGATAAATTTTCTTTTTGCAAATTCTGTCTAATTATCATGCATGGTTTTTAAAATAGATAATTTACCTAATTCAAAAACCATTTTTATACGACCGCAAATTTTTATTGTATTTCTCAATAAATTCTGTCAACAAAATGTAACAACACCTTTGATGTATCTTGTACCGTTACATTGCTATAAGGGGTCAAAAAGGGGCCACACCCAAAAAATCGACTTTTTTATTTGTGGTCCGATTTTCAAAATCTTTTTTTCATTGGAATCCTTGTAAAAATCCCTGCCTGCGTTTTTCAAACAGATTTGCAATATCTCATACCGTTTTCGAGAAATTAGGGGTCAAAGGGGCCAAAAACGCCATTTATAAAAGTTTGTCCAGGCAAATAGTTTTTTACCAATATTAAGTTGTAGTGGGCCAGCCAATTGTTATGAAGTTTAAATATGATGATTATATCCACTAAAGGAATGTTGGTTTTGTATTTGGTGTTTATGGCCCCTACTGTTTTAGAAAAAAAGGGCCAAAGGGGCTAAAACGGGTATATTGACAAAACTGTTGTAGAATGTTCATTATTCATTCAATTTTGAAATTTTTTTTTTTAAGTGCTCATAAAATTCTGTCTACTAAATGTGTCAATGATTTTGATATGTATTTCTTCATTACATTGCTACAGGGGGCTGAAGACAGGCCACGCCAATAAAATCAACTTTTTTATTTTTGGTCCAATTTTCAAAATCTTTTTTTCATTGGAATCCTTGAGAAAATCCCTGGCTGTGTTTTTCAATCAGATTTGCAATATCTCTTACCGTTTTCGAGAAATTAGGGGTCAAAGGGGCCAAAAACACCAATTTTAAAAGTTTGTCAAGGCAAATAGTTTTATACTTAAAATTAAGTTGTAGTTATTACATGTATATAAATAAGGCTTTTTGAATTAGATGTTGATGAAAATATATATGTGTCAAAAATGCATTTTTAAGTCCACCACAGGATTCATGTGTCAAAAAGCTTTGTAAGTCCACCATGGGCTTCATGTGACCAAAGCAATGGACTATCCATATTAGGCCTCCAATGTACAGGGTTAAACTTGTTGCGGTCGTATCATGCTGCGCTCGGCGGAGCTTTTTTTTTAGTGTTGTTTTCACATTATGGTAATGAAGTCCTGTGAAAATCAGGCAAAGAAAAAAAAACATTTAAAAATGTGGATGCATACTTTATAATTAATCAAATTCTTTTAAATTACTTACTTTCGCTGCCAAAGATGCCTATTTCGTTGTTCATAAAGACCATGTATAACACGTTTGTCCATGGTACCTTCAATTTCCTGTTTAGGTCTTGAACATATGGAACACTCTGAAAATCTGGATTTCTAAAAAAACATAAAGGGTATCTGGCATGTATAATTACCACAATATTTAAACTATAACCATACAAAAACTGCAAAAAGGTTAACAAATGCATGGAGTGGTTATCTTTAAAATAGTGTTACCCCGACCTTCACAACTATCAGTATTTTTTGCGGTCTTTTGGCAAATTGGAAGCAGATGTAGGATAGATAATAAATGTACCAAATATCAGCATCAGTGGACCACCCCCTGGATTTTCCACTGGGCCTATTGTGAGAAAATATAAAGTATGTGTGACAAATGCAAACGTTAATGTACATGTATTGGGCATGATTCTGAACACCCTTTAACATTTTCTTGATATAGAATGAATCTGTCGGGTCTTCAAAAAATGTTACTTTATGCTCATAACTTATAGCGGAAATATATGAAGCTATGGTAGATTGTTGGTAACCTTCAGAAAAAAGGAAAGATATAAAGTGAGCTACCATGACATTGGACGACGGAAATACCGTTCTAGTCGAAAAATGCTTACAACAAAACTGTTCATAATTTTTCAGATCCCGTTTATAGGCCCTTTGAGTCCCATCAGAAAGATGCATATAGTATAAGTTCAGTTAAAGACGTAAGAGATTATGTGGTACTGATACCGGCAACCGATTTAGCCAAGGAGCTATCCGATGGGCCTCCTGAAAACAGAAGCGGCTAAGTAAATCACAGACCACATTTGACTTTCCACTTATATGCTTTGATTTAAAATGAACATTAAACTTCATAGATGCCACAACTAATCTCCGAACTAATTTCATTAAATTATTATCTTTCGATGTTGTTTTGTTAATGATATCTGACACCGCCATGTTATCTGTTATGAATAAAACCTTGTTATTTGACAATGCATGCCCCCATAATTCAATGCCAATAACAATGGGAAATAATTCTTTAACTGTTATAAGTAAATCTTTCATGTCTGTAGGCCATTCGCCACTGAACCACTTGTTACCAAATACAGCAGCAAAACCAACGTGCACACCAGCTGCGTCAGAGTACAAACTTATTGTTTCAGACGATAACCAATTCTTAAACAAAAAAAACAACATTTTCCATTGTATTGTGACATAAACCGATACCACGTCATAAGATCCGCTCTCGTCTCTGAATTGAGTTATCCTAAAATGTGGACAAGAATGACCGATTGTGAGATCATATAATCTTCTCAGAAATGCTCGCCCAGGGACCGCACCAGTGCATGCAAAATTTAGAAACCCTATCAGTGACAGTAATTGTTTAAGTGTTATTTTCTTTTTGACTTTCATTCAGAAGTTCAATAATTCTGACTACTTTGTCTTCGGGAAGCCGTAAGAGGCGACTAATGGTATTGGGATTCTGACGTCGGGTCAGTGCTCAGCCCACAGAGCGAGCAAGTGTGTACCCTAGGTGGCTGAATAGGGTGGCCCTCGTACGCGGGGGTTGTCAGGTCTATAATACGGAAACCCTGACCGCCGACCATAGTGGGCCAACGTGTGTGGAGAGTTCCACGCTTCATGCACGTATAAGACCCCTTTGTGGACCGCCAAGTAGTGCACCACATAGGCTAAATTATCCGCCCCTACTCACCTCTCCCCTTTTCCTGTGGTTCTTCTAAATTTACCGGTCCTTTGTTTCCCACCCCACCCCATTTTTCATTTATCATCATCATTTCATGTTCATTTTATCATCCTTTTCATGTTCATCGCCTATAAATAACCAATATAGCGTTGCACGGGCGTAAAAACCAACTCACTCACTCTTCGGGTAAGCGGGCAATGATGGGTTTTGAATCGATTTCAACACCTTAAATAACTATGCAGTTTGTTGGTTGAACTGTTTTTTCCTCTTAAATGGGTCCCGTGCGGGGCCCGGGTGGCGAATAGGCCCGCAGCAGTGCCTAGCATGTCGTAAGAGGCGACTAAGGGTCTTGGGATTCTGACGTCGGGTCAGTGCTCAGCCCACAGAGCGACCAAGTGTGTACCCTAGGTGGCTGAATAGGGTGGCCCTCGTCCGCGGGGGTTGTCAGGTCTATAATACGGAAACCCTGACCGCCGACCATAGTGGGCCAACGTGTGTGGAGAGTGCCACGCTTCATGCACGTAAAAGACCCCTTTGTGGACCGCCCAGTAGTGCACCACATAGGCTAAATTTTCCGCCCCTACCCACTTCTCCCCTTTTCCTGTGGTTCTTCAAAATTTACCGGTCCTTTGTTTCCCATCCCACCCCCATATTTCATTTATCATCATCGTTTCATGTTCATTTTATCACCCTTTTCATGTTCATCGCCTGTAAATAACCTATATAGCGTTGCACGGGCGTAAAACACCAACTCACTCACTCACTCACTCATGCACGTAGAAGACCCCTTTGTGGACCGCCAAGTAGTGCACCACATAGGCTAAATTTTCAGCCCCTACCCACCTCTCCCCTTTTCCTGTGGTTCTTCAAAATTTACCGGTCCTTTGTATCCCACCCCATCCCCATATTTCATTTATCATCATCATTTCATCATCCTCATCATGTTCATCGCCTGTAAATAACCTATATAGCGTTGCGCGGGCGTAAAACACCAACTCACTCACTCACTCCTCTTAAATGGGTACACCTAACCTGTCTGGCAAGGACAAGAAAATAGTTAGTGCAACTGAACACTCATTTGTGTCAGCATAGCGGATAATTTAGCCTATGTGGTGGCCCCCCAAAAAATGAAATCATCCAGTAAATGGGACACCCCTTTTATACCATTTTTTTTAATTTAATATCCACTGTAAACTAGTTGAGAATGTCTCCTAAAAAAAAGACGAAGAAGCGCCATTAGGCAATGCAGTGTCGAAATAGAATTTGTTATCCCATTGAAACCCTAACAAATGATATTCAGAAGGGTGAATAGGTAGGAGACGGAAAGCATCCTGAATATCTGTCTTGCTCATTAAACAGTTAAACCCGTAATCTTGTACAAGGTCAATTACTGTTTCAATATTTTGATAGGTAACAGATGTAAATTCCTGTGGCGTCCAAGAATTAATAGAATCACCTTTTGGAAAAGATAGATCATGAATAAGGCGAAAACAGCCTGGTTCTATTTTAGGAACCAGTCCCAGTGGAGAGCAAATAAAGTTTGTGAAGGGGACTCTCGAAATGGACCCTGAATTCTAATCATTTCAAGTTCTTTGTTAAGCTTCCTTACCACTACCTCAGGATAAGATCTTGCACTTTTATGATTTATAGGAAATACTGTGTCTGTTTTAGCCAGCATCGAATTGATCTTAAAGCCGTGTGTAAAACCGTTAATCAAAGTATCACGCAAGTTACTGTCATAGCCTTGGAAAAAAAATGATTTAATTTATTTACTTTTATTGGTGTTGGTAGACTTGTACTCTTTGCAAGAAATTGTTGCGTGTTTTTCTGAACACTCAACACATTGATGTTTGAGTCTGCATGACCTGTTATTACATTCCCCATTTCTGCAATAGGCCTAGCAGTATCCAGGGGGGAATAGATAGTTTGACTGATAGGCCCGTTTAAGAGTGAGTGAGTGAGTGAGTTGGTGTTTTACGCCCGTGCAACGCTATATAGGTTATTTACAGGCGATGAACATGAAAAGGGTGATAAAATGAACATGAAATGATGATGATGAATGAAATATGGGGGTGGGATGGGAAGCAAAGGACCGGTAAATTTTGAAGAACTACAGGAAATGGGGAGAGGTGGGTAGGGGTGGATAATTTAGCCTATATGGTGCACTACTTGGCGGTCCACAAAGGGTTTCCGTATTATAGACCTGACAACCCCCGCGGACGACGGTCACCCTATTCAGCCACCTAGGGTACACACCTGGTCGCTCTGTGGGCTGAGCACTGACCCGACGTCAGAATCCCAAGACCCTAAGTCGCCTCTTATTATGCAGTTTATATCAAATGAAAGCTAATTTCCTCCTCAAAATTTTGTTCGATTTACTTTTTTCCTATTTCAATTCTAAGAAAAAGTTATTCGTCGTCAAGTAAAAACATTAGAAAAAACGCGATTTACTTCCGCGACTGAAATCGAAAGTGAAAAACAATTGCTTACTGTTTTTTATGAGATGGGTTAAAATATAAAATTCCAACACGTTTAGACAGAAAATTTTGCTACCTTTTTAGACATAAATTTCTTTTTTACATAGATTACGAAATAATAATACCGCTGGTGATTTTATCTCGGACACCGATTTTTAGCTCACCTGGACCGAAGGTCCATGTGAGCTATAACCATCACTTGGCGTCCGTCGTCGTCGTCTGTTAACAATTTTTCAAAAATCTTCTCCTCTGAAACTACTGAACAGAATTTAATGAAACTTGGTATGAATGATCCTTAGGGTGTCCTGCACCAAACTTGTGTTTTGATTTTTGATCCGTTAAAAAACATGGCCGCCGTTACTAAAAATAGACTAGGGGGGTCAGACTACTGTTTTTGGCTTATAAATCAAAAAGTATAAGAGATAGAGGAAATCTGAGGCCACGCTACTGATTCAGCATCAAAAGCTCTACAAAATTCTCCATTGGGTCGAAGTTGTCAGATGACCTCTTATAGGGGTTACGGCCCCTGAAAAATAGCCATTTTTCATGTTTTTGTCCTACAGAATGAAAACTATTGCAGATAGAGATTAGCTGTTGCTTGCTTAAATGTTCAGCTCATTTAGCTCTACAAAATTTTCCATAGGGTCGAAGTTGTCAGATGACCCCTGATAGGGGTTACGGCCCCTGAAAAATAGCGATTTTTCATGTTTTTGGCCTACAGAATGAAAACTATTGCAGATAGAGATTAGCTGTTGCTTGCTTAAATGTTCAGCTCATTTAGTTCTACAAAATTCTCCATAGGGTCGAAGTTGTCAGATGACCCCTTATAGGGGTTATGGCCCCTGAAAAATAGCGATTTTTCATGTTTTTGGCCTACAGAATGAAAACTATTGCAGATAGATTAGCTGTTGCTTGCTTAAATGTTCAGCTCATTTAGCTCTACAAAATTCTCCATAGGGTCGAAGTTGTCAGGTGACCCCTTGGCCTCTGAAAAAGCGATTTTTCAGGTTTATGGCCTACAGAATGAAAACTATTGCAGATAGAGATAAGCTGTTGCTTGCTTTAATGTTCAGCTCATTTAGCTCTACAAAATTCTCCATAGGGTTGAAGTTGTCAGATGACTCCTTATAGGGGTTATGGCCCCTTATAGGTGAAAAATGGTGTTTTTGGCCTATAGAATGAAAATATTGCAGGTGCTTGCTTAAATGTTTAGCTCATTTAGCTCTACAAAAGTATAGGGTCAACATCAAGACCAGGTGAGCGATTCAGGCTCCTAGGAGCCTCTTGTTTAAAGTTGATAAAAATTACGTCATTTTTTTACGGTAAGCGAGTGAGTTGGTGTTTTACGCCCGTGCGGGGCCCGGGTGGCGAATAGGCCCGCAGCAGAGCCTAGCTTGTCGTAAGAGGCGACTAAGGGTCTTGGGATTCTGACGTCGGGTCGGTGCTCAGCCCACAGAGCGACCAAGTGTGTACCCTAGGTGGCTGAATAGGGTAGCCCTCGTCCGCGGGGGTTGTCAGGTCTATAATACGGAAACCCTGACCGCCGACCATAGTGGGCCAACGTGTGTGGAGAGTGCCACGCTTCATGCACGTAAAAGACCCCTTTGTGGACCGCCCAGTAGTGCACCACATAGGCTAAATTTTCCGCCCCTACCCACCTCTCCCCTTTTTCCTGTGGTTCTTCAAAATTTACCGGTCCTTTGTTTCCCCACCCCATCTCCATATTTCATTTATCATCATCATTTCATGTTCATTTTATCATCCTTTTCATGTTCATCGCCTGTAAATAACCTATATAGCGTTGCACGGGCGTAAAACACCAACTCACTCACTCACTCACACGCCCGTACAACGCTATATAGGTTATTTACAGGCGATGAACATGAAAAGGGGTGATACAATGAACATGAAATGATGATGAAGTGAGAAAATGGGGACACAGTCCAATCGGGTAGAAGAGTTTTGACTGCAACTGGAAAAAGGAGTGATGGGTAGGGACGGGAAATTTAGCCTCCTGCATGGGGATCCTACGGGTCCTACTCTTGCCGAGACCTGCAGCAGGGTTCTTTAACGTGCGATGAACGTGACATTTTCCTTACACGGTGCACCACTATGGTTTGCGGTCAGTTTTTTTGCATTACCGCCTGACGACCCCACATCTCTCGATGTCAGGGCTGCCCCATTCAACCACCTGGGGCACGCATCCCAGTCGCTTTGTGAGCAAAGCAGCCTGACCCGATGTCTGGTTTCTGAGCGCTCTTTAGTGGACTTATACCGACAAGCTTAGCTCTGCTGCGGGCCTTTTCGCCACCTGGAACCCTCACGGGTTCATTTTTTACGGTCTACATACTTTAGTTTTTATCAAATAAATCATTGATAATTATATATTTACAAAATAAAATTTATATTTTTGTAAACTAGAGGAAATCAGCTTTATTGTCATATATAACACTTATTATTTCAACCAGGTTTTGATAGTTGTATATGACTTCAAAGTTATGCGACCCCTGAAAAACGCTTATGACCCGAATTCGGGTGGAACGGTAAAGAGTAAAAGATAGATTCGTGAAAAAA
Organism: Arcuatula senhousia; assembly: GCA_963971305.1. Classification (NCBI taxonomy): domain Eukaryota; kingdom Metazoa; phylum Mollusca; class Bivalvia; order Mytilida; family Mytilidae; genus Arcuatula; species Arcuatula senhousia. Next base: position 27,214,022 of record OZ020314.1, on the reverse strand, counting down.
TAGATAGAAATTGATATCCATGACATTACTTTTGCGCAATACTTTTCAAAACAAAATGGAAAGACCCAAACTTAAAAAAAGAAAGACAGAAAGCAGTATCAGGTCTATTCTTATATGTTTTGTTGTATAGGAGAGCAAAACCATATTTTAAACGCATGAAGGTGGAAAGATCTATTGTCATAAAATGTGTAGAACCTTATTACCATATTTTCGAGACATTAGATTTACATTTTTTTGTAAAAGTATTTACAAGTTTTGTAATCTTTTAACATTGTTGCCACTACATGTATACATCTGGGAAACAGCTTAGTTCATGAAATGTCGAGTACGGTATAACATTGCTCACTTTTTGACCAGTTTTTTTTTGTTTGATATGGAGAATGTAGATATATCAATTGGTCCCGACTCTTTTAGATACTCAATGTTCAGCATGTAGGTGTCTTCATTGTAAGAAACAACATGAGCTGTATACCAACCATATCTTCCAGTTGTAGTTCCAAGTTCATGCCTTTCCCAAAATACTTTAACTTTTGACCCAGTCTTTTTGCAAAGTGCCACACAATTGATTTCTGACTTTATTTTTAATGAAAATGAAACGTTTCTCTGTGAATCAAGTTCTTGTTGCACTTTTTGGAAGTCGTCTAACCACAATGTAATTGGGTTGAAAATCTGTTGCAGGTTGTCCTCCGTGCACCCATCAGGAATTGCTATTGTATTCTTTGTTTTTCCTTTCATAGAGGAAAATTTTCTTTTTCTGTAAATATGAGTCCTTTCGTTGTACACAAATCTCTGTTTTATTATTATTAATAGCCCTCTTCAATTCTTGAATAGCAAAGTGTAAAATCATATATGATCTTTGATGGCGAAGCAGAGATACTTTTATTACCAGTTCATCTTTTGTACCAGTGCAGTTCAAATTATGGAAATGAATTATACTTCGTAGATGTCCAATAGTGTAATGCATGATGTCACCTGCATCAGTTGAAATATCTGTTAGCTTTCCAGCTTAAACATTTCTTTGCTCAGGAATCTGCATGTTTCTTTTCGGTACAATTAACTCAATCATCTCAAGCTGTGTTGGGTCGTCAGATATTGGTATTTTCTCTTCCTTACATATGGCTTCAATTTCTGAACAAATTCTGGTCTTTCCAAACATCCCTGTTCTGGTCCAGTTTAAGCTGTTTTTCCATTGAGGACTCAATCTTTTCCAATTGTTTTTTACTTGTGTGATGCATATAAGAATTTTAAACACGCAGGTATGTTAAGGCAAGAATCTGGTAATATTGTACCTTAATTGACACGTTAACAAATGGATACATTTGCCAATAAAAAACAACACAAATCATGCTTCTTTTTAAATCGGGAAGATAGTTTGATGAACAATGTTAAATAAAAAATAAAAAGTGAGACTATAAATGCATTGTGTACGTCATTAGAGGCTTAAGAAGAGGTATGACCAATAACCTTTATATATTAGCACATCACAAGTATTTCTTCTCACTCTACAGATAAAACCGTGGTACCATTGAAATCGCAATATTTCCTGTGTGTGGAAAATATCTGGCCAATGATGAAAAGAGACCGATATTTTTATGATAATGATAAAAATGCGTTACATTTTGGGCCGTGGCGGTAGCATTATAACATAAAACAGTCATATACGTTTTATATATTCGCCTTACGCTTATTGGCCAGCTCTTTTCGGAGTGTCAAAACCTCATTAGAATCTGTCCGATAGAAATACTTGTGATTTTCATTTTTTTAATACACAGCTGAAAACCTGCACTTTCGTTACAGGAAAAACGCTGACGTGATTTGACGTTTTATTGTAAATACGGAACGGATCTGGATTCCGTGTTGATGATAATGTTTTGTGAATCTATTATATCGTAACTTCAAATTCATATAGAAATTAAAAAGTCATTTGTTCAGAGAACAAATGTGAGGTCTTTCCCTGTCTTATGTTTTGGTATTTTATACAAGTACTAAAGACATTTGAGTCACTTTGTTTATGACCAGATGTTGCCAATTATTGTGATATAGGCTCCAGAATGAAGATCAGGGGGCCTAGAGTCAGAAAAACTATGGTTACTAAGGACTTTTATGTCGGTTGCTATGGACTCAATGTCACTTCCGGTTGCAAAAACTTACATCTAAACTCAGAAAGTAGTCTTGTTTAAGAATGTGTATGGTGGCTATGGACTTTTCATTAAGGTTACCTTGTTGCTAGGGAATGACCTTGACCCATGACCTTTGACTCAAATTGTAGCTCTTTGCATTCTGATTCATTTAAGTATACATGTTTACTATACTATCTAATATGGTTTTCAAGTTATGGGCAAAAAAACGTGTTTCGCAAATCTTGTTTTGGCGGCCATTTTGAAACCGTTTAACCGAATCATGTACTGTTTGGGTTCAAATTGTAGGTAATGCAATTCTCTTTCAAATAAACCATTTGTTTCATTCACCATCTTTTATGGTTTAAAAGTTATAAACAAAAATCATTTTAAAAATACGAATCAAGGGCGATAACTCAAAAACGCTTTTACGCTTTCACACCTGAAACACTTTTTGTAGATCTTGACATGGCGAACATTTTCCCATGTATTGTCTGCTTCAATTTTGTACGGTTTAGGTGTTATTTCTTAAAAACTGTTTACGGTGTCGGCCATTTTGAAAATGGCTGCCTTTAACCATTCGACTTTTGTCTTAAATTGAAGGACTCATAATGACGGTCACAAAAAACCCATATGTCTACTATATTATCTTTGATGGTTTAAAAGTTATAAGCCAAAAACAAATAAGCCGAAATGCGTGAAGGGCCATAACTCGAAAACGGTTTGTCGTACAGTGTTTGACCCTATATATCAAATAAAGGTCTAAATGAGACGAGTATTTTCCTCATTACATGTCTGCTTCAATTTTGTATGGTTTTTTAGCTATACTGCAGACAAGGTGTACCATGACCTCTGACCTTGAGATTTGACCTTGACATTTTTAGATGTAACATGTCACCTAGGATGATTGGTGAAGGTCCCAAGTCTCTAGGACAAACCTTTTTGAGGAAAAAAATTTGACGAGTCGTGACACTTTTCGGGTCAATAAAGCGTAACCAGGAAGTTGATCGAAAAACAATTTTTTGCATGACAAATCATGACCAGGAGTCTAGCAACATTTTCCCTGCTTCAGATTTTTGATAACAGTTACGGTTTCTGACTTTATCTGCAGACAAGGTTTTACGGTTCCGGGCAGATAACTCCGTACTAAAAATAGATCGGTTTCACAGGCCGACTCAAGTCGAGCCCTGGTAGTGTCGATTAATAGTACTAAGCTTCGCAATGATAGGTCGCGACACTTTTTTTGACATCTGCGGCAGAAAAATAATAATAATAATCATAATCATAAAAAATACAGTAAGGTCTTTCCTTCTGTGGAAGGGAAAGACCTTAATTAGACAAGTTTTTATTCATGTTTCATGGGATAATGTTTTACGTTTTGAATACATGCACGGCTAGATTGTATCGTGTCGTTCATGTTACGATGTATGACATCAAAAATTCGATCATATGCAAACATTTTTAATACATTCAAAAGAATGGACACAATAATAATCACAAGAAAAACCAAGATGACACACACTCTCACAAATAGATATGACCGGGACAGGGACTTTTTCTTAATATATGCACCACAAACTGCTTTTCTGTTCATTTGTTATTCCATATTCTTATCTCATGTACCAATATCAAAGCTTTGATAACATCATGCTCCTTTGATATTTCTTATACCTTATCCATTACATACATATACATTTTATATTCAATTTCTGATCCCAACACAAAGTCTAAAAATAGCAGTGGTCCCGTGCGGGGCCCGGGTGGCGAATAGGCCCGCAGCAGAGCCTAGCTTGTCGTAAAAGGCGACTAAGGGTCTTGGGATTCTGACGTCGGGTCAGTGCTCAGCCCACAGAGCAACCAAGTGTGTACCCTAGATGGCTGAATAGGGTAGCCCTCGTCCGCGGGGGTTGTCAGATCTATAATACGGAAACCCTGACCGCCGACCATAGTGGGCCAACGTGTGTGGAGAGTGCCACGCTTCATGCACGTAAAAGACCCCTTTGTGGACCGCCAAGTAGTGCACCATAGGCTTAATTTTCCGCCCCTACCCATCTCTCCCCTTTTTCTGTGGTTCTTCAAAATTTACCGGTCCTTTGTGTCCCACCCTACCCCCTATTTCATTTATCATCATCATTTCATGTTCATTTTATCATCCTTTTCATGTTCATCGCCTGTAAATAACCTATATAGCGTTGCACGGGCGTAAAACACCAACTCACTCACTCACCCCCAAAAATAGCAGTGGACTTGGGAAGTGGACTTTGGTTTCTCATTTATTTTAAACAATGTTCCTTTTACACCATAACTGAGGATAATCGTGTATCCAGAAATCATTATAATGTTTATAGTCCTTCTTTAGGCATTCTCTGTATGTATAAGTCATCCTTGTTTAAACAAGCTTCCACATCTAGAAGAAAAAGGAGTAAAAATAAAACACAATAAATTTTATAACATTAAACAATATCTCAAGGTGTCTTGGGCATCCAAATTTGCCAGATTGGAGATAAGAATTAGTAATGCCAAATTATAATATAGGTAAAAACTGTTTTCTTTTGTTTAAATTTTATATTTTTGAAAAAGAGCCCCCCTTTTTAATAAATTTGTAAGTTGGTGCCCCATTACGCTCATACTTTGATTTGTTTATACATTATACATGTAGTAAGATTCTTTTTGAAAAAGCTGTGTGGTCCTTAAAAGGACCTGGGTTTTTGATAAAAAGAAACCCATAAAAATTAGAGATCAGCAGGCAATTTCTTCTTACAGTATTCACTGTGGAATGCAACAGCAGGAACTGCATCGAATTCGTCTTTCTTGTAGTCTGAGTGACTGTCATGTAGTTCTTTGTATGCCTTGTGTTCTGGAAATCTCTCTGCTATCTGTTTTAATTTCCGCCTTTAAACGAAATGAAAGTCCTTGTCCATCTTGTCCAGGTACTTGGAGCTGGCCTCATTCAGTTGGAGTTTAAGTTGTGTACTCTTCATTTTCGCTGATGTCCCTGGCTTCTTGTTGTTACTGTGGACACCAGATGATATACTTGCCTCCATGTTCTTGGAAAAGTTTTCGTTCTTCGGTAGATTAACACTAAGTGCTATGTGTACACCTTCGTTCTTGTTCGTAGTGATGTACAACTCCATTGTATGTACAGCCTCTTCGCTCAGTTTCATCTTCAACAATTCTTTAAGTAGCAGTACATCATTTCTTTCCATTTTCAGCTCTGTAATGTTGTATGATGGAAGGTATAAAGATCTGGTCCACCAGTTGTTATCTTCAGTGCCACCACAGACCATTGAGTGTTCCTTACAGAGCCTGCTGTCGCTGCAGTAACATCTAACAGTTGCCCCGAGAACGGCAGGTAAGTCCTTACATACGTCTCCCGTTTTCATGTTGTGTTTCTTTACAAGTGCTGCCAACGAGGTACCAAAGGGACACCAGAATATCAAAATTTCGAAGACATGACCATGGAACATAAAATTTCTTAAGTGAAGAAAACAATCGAAGAGCATACCTTGTGTCAACAATTTCTGGGTCAGTCGTGACACTCTACTAAGGAAATCGATTTAATTTCCACAAGCAAGTTGACTGGTTCCAAATACCATTAGTTAGTTACATGAAGTTAGTTTTTGCATTACTCCCAAGCAGCACGATTTGGCTTTATCCGGGAGATGAACATGAAAGAAGAGGAAATAGGAGAGTTTGACTGCCACTGGAAAAAGGTGTGATGGGTAGGGACGGGAAATTTAGCCCCCTGCATGGGGATCCTACTCTTACCGAGACCTGCTACAGGGTTCTTAATCGTGCGAGGAACGTGACATTTTTTCCCAACACGGTGCACCACTATATCGCCTGACGACCCAGCATCTCTCGATGTTAGGGCTGCCCATTCAATCACCTGGGACACACATCCCATCTGAGCGCTCTTTAGTGTATTTTTGCCCGCAAGCATAGCGCTGCTGCGGGCCTATTCGCATCCTAAACCCGCACGGGTTCCAAATACTGTTATGTGTCACTCTGACTTGCAGGCAACACAACACCTACCTTCATTGTTGAGCTGCCAACATCTAACTGCATGACACTCTTCTGTTCTTGTAACAAGGCCATCATGTTGTTATTTGTTTTTTTCTAGAGAGCTTACTTTTTCATTCAGTATTCTTAGTTCTTTTACTGTTAAAATATATGTTTTGTCACTTGCTGATTGTTTCTTCATTTAAGTCATTATTATCCTTTTTAAATTTTGGCTGGTTTTTAGCTCACCTGGACCAAAGGTCCATGTGAGCTATTGCCATCACTTGGCGTCCGTCGTCGTCGTCGTCCGTCGTCGTCGTCGTCCGTCGTCGTCTGTCGTCGTCGTTAACTTTTCTTTGAAAATCTTCTCCTCCGAAACGACTGAAGGGATTGCTTTGAAACTTTGCACACTTCATCTATGGGATGTCCTCTACCAAGATTGCACAAATGGTGGCCGCCGTCCAAACAACATGGCCGCCGTTACTAAAAATAGACCAGGGGGGTCAGACTACTGTTTTTGGCTTGTAAATAAAAAAGTATAAGAGATAGATGAAATCTGATGTCACGTTACTGCTTCAGCATCAAAAGCTCTACTAAAGTCTCCATTGGGTCCAAGTTGTCAGATGACCCCTTATAGGAGTAACGGCCCCTTAAAGGTGAAAAATAGCATTTTTTCATGTTTTTGGATTATAGAATGAAAACTTTTACAGATAGAGAAAAGTTGTTGCTTGCTTAAATGTTCAGCTCATTTAGCTCTACAAAAATCTCCATAGGGTCGAAGTTGTCAGATGTCCCCTTATAGGGGTTACGGCCCCTAAAATAACGTTTTTTCATGTTTTTGGCCTATGGAATGAATACTATAGCAGATAGAGAGAAGCTGTTGCTTGCTTAAATGTTCAGCTTATTTAGCTCTACAAAAGTCTCCATAGGGTCGAAGTTGTCAGATGTCCCCTTATAGGGGTTATGGCCCCTAAAATAACGTTTTTTCATGTTTTTGGCCTATGGAATGAATACTATAGCAGATGGAGAAAAGTTGTTGCTTGCTTAAATGTTCAGCTCATTTAGCTCTACAAAAATCTCCATAGGGTCGAAGTTGTCAGATGTCCTCTTATAGGGGTTACGGCCCCTAAAATAACGTTTTTTCATGTTTTTGGCCTATGGAATGAATACTATAGCAGATAGAGAGAAGCTGTTGCTTGCTTAAATGTTCAGTTCATTTAGCTCTACAAAAGTTTTCATAGGGTCAAAGTTGTCAGATGACCCCTTATAGGGGTTATGGCCCCTAAAATAACGTTCTTTCATGTTTTTGGCCTATAGAATGAAAACTACAGCAGATAGAGAGAAGCTGTTGCTTGCTTAAATGTTCAGCTTATTTAGCTCTACAAAAGTTTTCATAGGGTCAAAGTTGTCAGATGACCCCTTATAGGGGTTATTGCCCTTAAAATAACGTTTTTTCATGATTTGGGCCTACGGCTACAGAATGAAAACTATAGTAGATAGTGATAAGCTGTTACTTGCTTAAATGTTGAGCTCATTTAGCTCTAGAAAAGTCTTAATAGGGTCGACATCAAGACCAGGTGAGCGATTCAGGCTCCTGGGAGCCTCTTGTTTTTTGTATGCATTATCTCCCTTGAAAATATTTTTAAAATGTATTTTCTAAGAATAGATAAATAGTTTTGTACAACTGTTGGTGTATTCTTCTTAAGTTTTCATACAAATAACTATAAAGTAACCTTATTTTGATCATTTCTGTTGCACTTTTGCATAATGTGTACTTTATTTACAAACAATATACATGATACTTGCATATAAGAGAAAAATTTACTGTTGTTCTCTTCAGCTTGAAAGTTGCCAGCACCACTGGTTTCAATAGTTTGTGAATCTTGAGATTGTGAATGTGACTACAATAAGTAATGGAAACATGTTACTATGTTTAAAGTAGAATTATTCTACATATTAATTTTATTTCTTTATAGTTATCTCCCTTTTTTTCAACTCCCAGCCCATGAAATAATTCTGTCTTCATTTTGACTATTTCATTTTTATCAGCTAAAATAAAATTCATTAAAGTGGCTGATTTTATCATATTCTTATTTAGTTGTAAAGCATATATCACAAGCATGCATAACTAGAAGTACCTGCATCTTCCATTGCAATAACATTGATGTGGCACTTCTTAGTCAGTATGAATGGACTTAAACCATTCTTCTATAAGTGATTTCCATGCTGAAAATATATGTCATAGCCAGCATCCGAAGAGTGCATTGTGCTTAGCATCGCTAGGTGCATCTACCATAACAACATTATTGATGTGGCACTCGTCAGTAAGCGTATTACGATCTTAACCTTTCTTCTGTAAGTGGATGCGGATGCCGACGCGAGGGGTATCAAATAAGCCATCCCCACTTTTGCGAGGTTAGCTAATAATGGCCATTTGGAATTGATAATTCCACTGTTGATAAATTGAGTACCTCTTTAATTCTGCCATATAATAGATAACAATTTTCACATCCAAACACAACTACTTAGCTAGATATTTCCTCCTGCATGGGGATCCTACGGGTCCTACTCTTACCGAGACCTGCAGCAGGGTTCTTTAACGTGCGAGGAACGTGACATTTTTCCCAACACGGTTCACCACTATGGTTTGCGGTCAGGTTTTCCGCATTAACGCCTGACGACCCCGCATCTCTCGATGTCAGGGCTACCCGATTCAACCACCTGGGGCACACATCCTAGTCGCTTTGTGGGCAAAGCGGCCTGACCCCGATGTCAGGTTTCTGAGCGCTCTCTAGTGGACTTTTACCGACAAGCTTAGCGCTGCTGCGGGCCTATTCGCCTCCCTGGCCCCGCACGGGACTTGTTCTTGTCAAATAGCAGATACAAAATTAAGAATCAGTTATTGCGACCCCCACTTTTTTCCCCTATTACGTAATTAGGGGCCAAATGTGATCGATTTTGAATTTTTTTTGCAAATTTTTTCTTGTATGGTAGCGAATCCAAATTTGAGAATTAATTTTGCGATCATCCCCTTTTTCACTTGTTTTGTTATTAGGGGCCAAAAGGGGCCGTTATCAAAACTTTATTATTTTTGGTTTGTTTTTGAAAATTTTTTTTGCAAGTTTATTTTTGTCAAGTAGCTAATCCAAATTTGAGAATTTATTTTTGCAACCCGACCCCTTTTTCACCTGTTACGTAATATCCAAAAGGGACCAAAATCAAAGCTTTTTTTATTCTTGTCAGATTTTGACAAATTACTGGTCCGATTAAATTTTTTTTTACAAGTTCATCCTTGCCAAGTAACGATTCTAAATATGAGAATAATTTTTGCGACCCCCACCTTTTTTTTCGCTCATTACCTAAGGGGCCATATTCATAATTTAAAAAAAAATTCTGGTTCGACTCCCAATTTTTCCCAAAAAGAGTAGAATACAAAATTGAAAATTTAGATTTTTACCCCCTGGGTCGAAAGTCTATCAGAAAAGCATGTGTCAAAAACCTGTGTCAGTCCACCATGGGCTGCATGTGTCCAGAGCAATAGACTATCCATATTGGGCCTAAACCGTACAGGGCTCAACATGTTGCGGTCGTATTATGCTGCACTCGGCAAAGCATTTTATTCACATATCTGCTCGACTAATTTAAAAGATTTTCGTGAAACTATCAATTTTTAAAGTATCTTGATCCTGAACTTTATAATGAAGTTCTAAGTTCAAGATCAGAATGTTGAAAAATGTGGGTTTTCTAACAAAATAATATTTACCTATCGCTTTTACATATTCTTATTGGTATCATGTAAATACCATTGACTCCTTACATGTAGTATTTGAGATATGAACCTTAACCAAGAAATTAACCAAAGTCATTCATGCAAAAAATATAGGTCACACTTACCTAGTTTCTAGTGAGTGGTGTAACGTTACCCACGATAGATCTAGTGGTGAATTTTCAGAATCTCTCAACATGTAGTATCCAAGATATGGACCTTAAGCAAGAACTTAAGCAAAGTCATTCATGCGTAAAATATAGGTGACAGTGACATAATTTCTAGTGGGTGGTATAGACCTACCTAAAACCAATGTAATAGTGAAAAATCATTGACCCTCCTGCATGAACATTAATTCAAATTTCGTATTCAACTATAAATGTCTCCTACAAGAGCCTGATATGTAAAATGTGTAAATAACATTGCCACAGATGGTTGTCCGTCACGTCCAACGCGTCCAATCTGTTGAACAATATCAACCATATTGGCAGGTACACCTAATACGATAACAGAGTGGCAACACTTAATGTTAATCCCCATTCCCAATGCAGATGTGGCCAAAACAATCTTTAACTCGCCGTCTTCATTTTGCAAGTCCTTCAAAATGCTGTTCTTCAATTTCGATGTGGTCTCAGAGTGGTACACTTGTACATACTTTTATGCACTCCTCTACTTCCAGTTTTAGATAGTCATAAATGTCTGATATCTGTTTAATGGTGTCAGAATAAATAATAGTTCTTGGGAACTTGTTCTTAAATTCTTGAAGGGCATCAACAAGCCGTTGCATAGGATATTCTATTGATGCATTTATTTTGCGCACACTTATTTTTATATTTTCTTTATTTGGCGATTCATAATAATTGTAGTTGTCTCTTTCTTTAATTGGAGCTCCCTCATTACTGCCTTATATATCTCTTTTGGACATTTTGCACTCAATGCTACTATGCAGGCCAACGGAAACATGGATCTCAGCTCGTCAACTAGTCGAAAAGCTTTTTTAAAGGCTTTTTCCTCATCATCCAATAATGCGCCTCTGAAATACATACACCATTTAACTGCAATGGTATGTCTGAGTTTAAGTGTTGACAGCAAGGTTAGTGTAATTGTAATTGTGGATATTTGGTGAACGAGAAGTGTTTAGGGTGTTTCCCGCATGAGTGTGAACAGAGGTGTAAGGGAAAGAGGAGAACTGCACAGGCGTGTGAAGGGATAAAGAAAAACGTGAGTGGGAGTGTCAGTGTGTTTAATAGTGTGGTATTGTCCGGATAATAGAACCAAATAAAGTGTTCATTCTTGTTATAAAATTATAATTCAACTGATATTAAAAAATTGAGTTTAGTACGGGTAGGTGCTTTGTCATCCTCGGAAACCCAGGGGTTCTTCTCTCGCTTCCTCATTCATCATGAACGAGAAGGCGAGAGAAACACCTGGGTTTCCGAGGATGGTGCTTTGTTGGTAATACATGCATTTTCAGATAAATCATGCATGTGTCATGATTTCTGCACACCCGTACCCATCTGCTCAAGGAATGACCACAATATTTTACTGTCTATAAAGAAATAGCATTTCAAAATGTGGCACACACTGTGTAACCCGTGGAGCAGGTTACACAATATTGTGTGCCACATTTTTAGCTCACCTGGACCGAAGGTCCATGTGAGCTATTACCATCACTTGGCGTCCGTCGTCGTCGTCGTCGTCGTCGTCTGTCGTCGTCGTCTGTTAACAATTTTTCAAAAATCTTCTCCTCTGAAACTACCAAACAGAATTTAATGAAACTTGGTATGAATGATCCTTAGGGTGTCCTGCACCAAACTTGTGTTTTGATTTTTGATCCGTTAAAAAACATGGCCGCCGTTACTAAAAATAGACTAGGGGGGTCAGACTACTGTTTTTGGCTTATAAATCAAAAAGTATAAGAGATAGAGGAAATCTGAGGCCACGCTACTGATTCAGCATCAAAAGCTCTACAAAAGTCTCCATTTGGTCAAAGTTGTCAGATGACCCCTTATAGGGGTTACGGCCCCTTGAAGGTGAAAAATAGCATTTTTTCATGTTTTTGGCCTACAGAATGAAAACTATTGCAGATAGAGATTAGCTGTTGCTTGCTTAAATGTTCAGCTCATTTAACTCTACAAAATTCTCCATAGGGTCGAAGTTGTCAGATGACCCCTTATAGGGGTTACGGCCCCTTAAAGGTGAAAAATAGCCATTTTTCATGTTTTTGGCCTACAGAATGAAAACTATTGCAGATAGAGATTAGCTGTTGCTTGCTTAAATGTTTAGCTCATTTAGCTCTACAAAATTTTCCATAGGGTCGAAGTTGTCAGATGATCCCTTATAGGGGTTACGGCCCCTGAAAAATAGCGATTTTTCATGTTTTTGGCCTACAGAATGAAAACTATTGCAGATAGAGATTAGCTGTTGCTTGCTTAAATGTTCAGCTCATTTAGCTTTACAAAATTCTCCATAGGGTCGAAGTTGTCAGATGACCCCTTATAGGGATTACGGCCCCTAAAAAATAGCGATTTTTCATGTTTTTGTCTTATAAAATGAAAACTATTGCAGATAGAGATTAGCTGTTGCTTGCTTAAATGTTCAGCTCATTTAGCTCTACAAAATTGTCCATAGGGTTGAAGTTGTCAGATGACTCCTTATAGGGGTTACAGCCCCTGAAAAATAGCGATTTTTCATGTTTTTAGCCTACAGAATGAAAACTATTGCAGATAGAGATTAGCTGTTGCTTGCTTAAATGTTCAGCTCATTTAGCTATACAAAATTCTCCATAGGGTAGAAGTTGTCAGGTGACCCCTTACAGGGGTTACGGCCTTTGAAAAAAGCGATTTTTCATGTTTTTGGCCTACAGAATGAAAACTATTGCAGATAGAGATTAGCTGTTGCTTGCTTAAATGTTCAGCTCATTTAACTCTACAAAAGTCTCCATAGGGTCGAGTGAGTGAGTGAGTGAGTTGGTGTTTTACGCCCGTGCAACGCTATATAGGTTATTTACAGGCGATGAACATGAAAAGGATGATAAAATGAACATGAAATGATGATGATAAATGAAATATGGAGATGGGGTGGGAAACAAAAGACCGGTAAATTTTGAAGAACCACAGGAAAAAGGGGAGAGGTGGGTAGGGGCGGAAAATTTAGCCTATGTGGTGCACTACTGGGCGGTCCACAAAGGGGTCTTTTACGTGCATGAAGCGTGGCACTCTCCAAACACGTTGGCCCACTATGGTCGGCGGTCAGGGTTTCCGTATTATAGACCTGACAACCCCCGCGGACGAGGGCTACCCTATTCAGCCACCTAGGGTACACACTTGGTCGCTCTGTGGGCTGAGCACTGACCCGACGTCAGAATCCCAAGACCCTTAGTCGCCTCTTACGACAAGCTAGGCTCTGCTGCGGGCCTATTCGCCACCCGGGCCCCGCACGGGACTCCATAGGGTCGAAGTTGTCAGTAACTCCTTATAGGGGTTATGGCCCCTTATAGGTGAAAAATGGTGTTTTTGGCCTATAGAATGAAAACTATTGCAGGTAGAGAAAAGCTGTTGCTTGCTTAAATGTTCAGCTCATTTAGCTCTACAAAAGTATAGGGTCAACATCAAGACCAGGTGAGCGATTCAGGCTCCTGGGAGCCTCTTGTTAATGTTATTACGAATAGACAGAAAGTATACTGTGGTCATTTTTTTATAAATTCATTTCGATTACATGTTTTCTCAGTTCAAAAATAATATGGAAGGAAAAACTCATTTTGAAACAATTTAGAAATTAAATTCCCCATTTTGAACCCCACCTGTTCAAAAACCTTATCCATTGAAAAATAACAAGAGTTTTCAAATTGTAACCATATCATCTGAATGTTTTATTTCATGTTATTATCTATAGCACGTTCTAAGTCAATTTATTTTCTTTTGTTACACCAGGGGGCATCCACATTCTTAGCTCGACGGTTTTTCGCTTCAAGGATAAAATCACCCCTTTTGCTTTGGTGTCAAGAACAAGAAAACGAATTATTTTCATTGCACAAACGTACTATTTCTTTCGGCACACACCTGTATTTGTCTCTTATGTGAAGTTCTCGGTAACTTGTCATATTTGTACCGAAAAAAGTGGTGCAAATTTCATCCAACGTGCCATTTTATTATTCTTGAATTGTTACGTTTAACTGCAGCCCTTAACAAACATATTAACAAAGGATATGCAAATACAATATCAGATGCAACAATATAGATTTCGTTGTTAACACTCCCGTGCGGGGCCCGGGAGGCGAATGGGTCCGCAGCAGCGCTAAGCTTGTCGGTAAAAGTCCACTAAAGAGCGCTCAGAAACCTGACATCGGGGTTAGGCCGCTTTGCCCACAAAGCGACTGGGATGTGTGCCCCAGGTGGTTGAATGGGGCAGCCCTGACATCGAGAGATGCGGGGTCGTCAGGCGATAATGCGGAAAACCTGACCACAAACCATAGTGGTGCGCCGTGTTGGGAAAAATGTCACGTTCCTTGCACGTTAAAGAACCCTGCTGCAGGTCTCGGTAAGAGTAGGACCCGTAGGATCCCCATGCAGGAGGCTAAATTTCCCGTCCCCTACCCATCACTCCTTTTTCCAGTGGCAGTCAAAACTCACCTACCCGATTGACCTTGTGTCCCCATTTCCTCCACTTCATCATCATTTCATGTTCATTGTATCATCACTTTCATGTTCATCTCCCGGATAAAGCCGAAATCGTGCTGCTTGGGAGTAAAGCAATAACTAACTAACTAACGTTGTTAACACCTTCCAAAAATTGAAAATAACCTTACACTTTTTGCTCCATTTTCTTTTTCTTCGGCAAATTTGCGGAATTGATTAATGACTTCATCGGATAAAGCTAACAAGCATATCTCTAGCAACATAATTGCCTTATGATGGTCACTGGCATTCTGACAGCAGTTTTGTGTCCTGCTAGCATAGTTAATTTATCTATGAAAAATATCGGCCAAAGTAATTTAAAAACGCTGTCCCTTAACTTATGATCTCATCAAGTATTTTTAATAAACATCGGCTGTGTCCTTTACAATTGTTATTAAATTCAAAAGTGGTTTGGGTTTACAATCAACTGATCTCTTCAGAACTTTATTTAGAGATTCACAGTTATTTTTTCCCGTCAGCTCTCCTTCTTCCCACACTTATAGCAGAATGTCCTTTATTTTGGTACTACAATGGCGATGGAATTTGGCTGATATCTGTTTATCTTGTTCTTCTATTTTCTCCCACTTTGCTTCGTAACTGCATACATCGCCTGAACTCTTTGCCATTGATGGTATACAAAATTGGTGTCATATTTGTTACATGTTAGCATGATCAAAATTTACAACTTTGGAAGCCTCTCAAGTAATGGATTAATTATCATTGCTCTTGCATATGATCCTATGGTAAAATTCTGAAAGGTGTTTTAAATGGTCCGATATCCATCAATACCATTTCCAACCTGAACTAAAAAAGAGTCTAAACATTTATGTTGTTTACACCCAACCAATAGTTCAACGCAGCCTAGTAAAACAGTATCTAGTCAGCCTAATGAAATCGTTCATATGCCACAGACAAACCATTATCCCCAAATCTGCTGTGGAACCAGCCTAATGAAAAAGAACCACACCAGCCGTATGAAACTGTCTATGAACCACATAAAAGTCTAAATGTACACAACTTCAATAATACAGATAGTGCATATCAGCCACTTGAAGCTGAACAGGAAAACCTGAATGTCTCAACCAACCTGTATGGTCCACTTCAGTCTACCGGTAATAATACCACAGATTACCCAAATTATAATTCAGGTCCCATTGTGCCATCCATAGAAACATTACAAAGCACCTGCGTTCGTTGCATACAACTTGATTCACAAATACTCAATTTACAAAAGGCATATGAAGATATAAGGAGAGAACTGAGAAGTTGGACGAACCAGTGCCACTATCTTCAAGAAAGATTAGGTATTATTTTTAGGTATAACCTATAATAGTAGAAAGGACTTGAGGCATTTCATTACAGTCATAACAGGCCATTAGGTCAATTAAAAAAGTGTGTTTCTGAAGTGATATTTACAGTTTTTCTGCAAAATGTGAAAATTTGGATATTTCTATATACAATATAGCCGTCAATTACAATTAAAAGTGCAAAGATTTTGATGAAAATTAGATTGAAGTAGATTTTAATAATAACGTAATACGACCCTGCTTTCATGACCTTAAATTCATGAATATGCAAGGAAACAACTCGTGAGTATTCATGAATATTCATTCATGTTAAATGGCACATTGAATATACGTGAATATTGTACGAACCTAATAAGCTTGGATACACATGAATATTTTATGATCTGAATATGCATGAGTAATTATATATAGAATATTCATGATCATGAAATTTAATGTTCATAAATAATGAATGACAAAATATTCTAGAATGATAAATACATAATCTATAACCTTGAATGCGAATATTTCATGAATATTGAACCGTCTATAATTCTCAATTACCGTGAATATTGAATGGTTGAAAATTTTAGAATAACCATGAATATTGAATGGTTGAATATTCTAGAATAACCCTGAATAAAAATGATTAATCTAGAATGAATTTTAAATATTAAGTGTCTTAGATAGTTGAAATTTAAGGAATATTCTAGAATAACCTTTATGTAGAATAACGTATATGTACATTTAGTATCTTAAAAGCGTGAGTTGAGTGAGTGAGTTGGTGTTTTACGCCCGTGCAACGCTATATAGGTTATTTACAGGCGATGAACATGAAAAGGGTGATAAATGAAATATGGGAGTGGGGTGGGGAAACAAAGGACCGGTAAATTTTGAAGAACCACATGAAAAGGGGAGAGCTGGGTAGGGGCAGAAAATTTAGCCTATGTGGTGCACTACTTGGCAGTCCACAAAGGGGTCTTTTACGTGCATGAAGCGTGGCATTCTCCACACATTAGTTTGAAATATTTTTTAATCATGATAGCTGTAACATATGAATTTACAGTAGATTTCTTAAAAACAAGCACATTGTCCAGCTTCCCTAGATCTATGTATTTTTAGATCTATTTTTAAACTGAAGACAAGCAAATCTAATGGAGCAAAGTGATAATCATACATTTATTTACTTATTTGCAGATGCATTTTTAAAAGTTTGTTATTGTCACAAAATCATTTGTAGACCTATCTATAGCTGGCTTGACTTCGTGCTTGGCATTGGTTTTTCTTCCTTTTATACTGTGATCAATAAGATAGTTCTCTCCAAAAATGAACAAGAAAACATCTTTAACACATGACTGAAAGTCACTTTTGTTTCTTATGATTTTCTTCACATCTGAACTATTCATGGAGTTGAAAATAATAAGTTCACCCTCTACGCCTACGGTTTCTGTCTCATGGTGTTTCAAAGAGTGCACTTTTTTCTTCAGTTTTTTACCTCTTCCTCTAACTTCTCGATCCTCTTTTCAGAATTGGCAAAGGATTTAACTTTTGCAGACAGTTTTTGCAAACTCTGTTTAATTCTGTGATAAAAATAAACATAGTAAAGTAGAATATTAAATAGTAGTCCACCTAAGAATCATGCAAAATTGAAGAAAAGTGATTCATCGATAAAAAGGCTACAGTGGTTTATTTTTAACGAAAGATAGTTCAAAGTATATAAAATAAGAAATTAATAACAATTTGCTCATAACTGCCTGGTCCTGGGAGAAATCTTGCTATTTTGT
The DNA here is from genome assembly GCA_963971305.1 of Arcuatula senhousia. Classification (NCBI taxonomy): domain Eukaryota; kingdom Metazoa; phylum Mollusca; class Bivalvia; order Mytilida; family Mytilidae; genus Arcuatula; species Arcuatula senhousia. The sequence goes on along the minus strand of OZ020314.1, from coordinate 27,196,391 downwards.
TTCTGTTGAAATACAAATGACAACAAAGTTCCAGACAATAAATTTTGCTACGCCTGACGCGCGTTTCGTCTATTCAAGACTCATCAGAGGCGCTCTACCAAAGATATTGAAAAATTTGAGTGAGTGAGTTGGTGTTTTACGCCCGTGCAACGCCACACAGGTTATCTACAGGCGATGAACATGAAAGGATGATAAAATGAACATGAAATGACTATGATAAATGCAATATGGGGGTGGGGTGGGACACAAAGGACCGGTAAATTTTGAAGAACCACAGGAAAAGGGGAGAGGTGGGTAGGGGCGGAAAATTTAGCCTATGTGGTGCACTACCTGGCGGTCCACAAAGGGGTCTTTTACGTGCATAGAGCGTGGCACTCTCCACACACGTTGGCCCACTATGGTCGGCGGTCAGGGTTTCCGTATTATAGACCTGACAACCCCCGCGGACGAGGGCTACCCTATTCAGCCACCTAGGGTACACACTTGGTCGCTCTGTGGGCTGAGCACTGACCCGACGTCAGAATCCCAAGACCCTTAGTCGCCTCTTACGACAAGCTAGGCTCTGCTGCGGGCCTATTCGCCACCCGGGCCCCGCACGGGACGATATTGAAAAAGCCAAACATTATATGATTATAAAGAGCATATAACAGTAAAGAATTATTGACAATTTTAAGTGAGTGAGTGAGTTGGTGTTTTACGCCCGAGCAACGCTATATAGGTTATTTACAGGCGATGAACATGAAAAGGATGATAAAATGAACATGAAATGATGATGATAAATGAAATATGGGGATGGGGTGGGAAACAAAGGAATTTTGAAGAACCACAGGAAAAAGGGGAGAGGTGGGTAGGGGCGGAAAATTTAGCCTATGTGGTGCACTACTTGGCGGTCCACAAAGGGGTCTTTTACGTGCATGAAGCGTGGCACTCTCCACACACGTTGGTCTTTGAAGTGTGTTTGGTAAAAGTTATCAAAACATGTTTTAACAACCTTCTTATTGTCACATTTGTTTATACAAGCATAAAAGTGTCACCAGAGTTTTCTAATTACTCAACACATTTGATTAATATACAAAATTGTATTAGTTCTTTGTATTTTCTGTTTAAAATTGGCATTTCACTTTATGGGATCATTCGGTTAATTGTTTAAATATCTCTGACAAATTAGTTATATGCGAAAAAGAGGAATCCACTGTACCAATATACGACCATAATCTTTTTCTTCTTGCGTTGTATAAAAATATATAAGGGAGATAATCTTTAATTTGAAGTTATTTCAAGATAGACCTTTTATTTTATTCCAATTCTATATTAGGTCTTGCTGTAAATTGTAGATATCTGCCTTTAAATAATGTATGACATTAATTATTTTATTAGCTCAGGGTCACGTGAGCTATTGTCACATTAGGCGTCCGTCGTCCGTTAACTTTTCTTCAAAGATCTCTGAAACCACAAAAGGGATTGCATTGAAACTTGGTATACTTGATCTTTAGGATGTCCTCTACCAAGTTTGTGAATTATATACATGTCCACAAACCAACATGGCCGCCGTTGCTACAAATAGAACAGGGGGGTCAGACCATTGTTTTTGGCTTAGAACTCAAAAAGTATAAGAGAAAGATAAATCCGAAGCAACCTTCCTTGTTCAGCATCAAAAGCTATACAAATCTCTCTATAGAGTCGAAGTTGTGAAACGACTCCTTATAGGAGTTATTGCCCTCTAATCGTCAAAAATGCGTAGCAGCATGATACGACCGCAACAAGTTGAACCCTGTACGTTGGAGGCCCAGTATGGATAGTCCATTGCTTTGGTCACATGAAGCCCATGGTGGACTTACAAAGCTTTTTGACACTTGCATCCTGTGGTGGACTTAAAAATGCATTTTTGACACATTTATATTTACATCAACATCTAATACAAAAGCCTTATTTATATATACATGTATTAATTTACAATTTTGGCCCTTTGACCCCTAATTTCTCAAAAACGGTAAAAATATTGCAAATCCGATTAAAGAATAAGGCAGAAATATTCACAAAGAATCCAATGAAAAAACGATTTTGAAAATCGGACCACAAATAAAAAAGTTGATTTTAAGGGCTTGGTCTGTCTTTAGCCCCCCCTGTAGCAATGTAATGGTGAAATACATTAGGTAGATAGAATTTAATGATGAATTCAATAAAAAAAGAATTTTCAAAATCGAATGAATGATAAACATTCTACAAAAGGTTTGTCAATACAACCGTTTTAGCCCTTTTTGGCCCTTTTTTCTAAAACAGAAGGGGCCACAGACCTCAAATACAAAACCAACATTCCTTTAGTGGATATAATCATCATATTAAAACTTCATAACAATTGGCAGGCCCACTACAACTTAATTTTTGGTTTAAATGACAAACTTTTAAAAACGGTGTTTTTGGCCCCTTTGACCCCTAAATTCTCAAAAACGGTAAGAGATATTGCAAATCTGATTGAAAAATGCAGGCAGGGATTTTCACAAGGATTCCAATGAAAAAAAGATTTTGAAATTCGGACCACAAATAAAAAAGTCAATTTTTGGGGTGTGGCCCCTTTTTTGATCCCCAGTAGCAATGTAACAGTACAAGATACATCAAAGCCGTTGATACATTTTGTTGACAGAATTTATTGAGGAATACAATAAAAAAGAATGATCAAAACTGGATGAAAATTAAACATTCTACAGACGTTTTGTCAATATACACATTTCTGCCCCTTTTGGCCCTTTTTTCTAAAACGGTAGTAGCCAGAAACCCCAAAAGCAATACCAACCTTCCTTTAGTGGTTATAAACATCATATCAAAATTTTATAACAATTGGTTATCTACAACTAAAGTTATCGCACGGAAACCAAAGTGTCTACAGACGACGACGACGACGACAACGACATCGCCATAACATAATACGATCGCAAAAATTTTGCAGTCGTATAAAAACCGTTAGGACTAGAGGAAAAGTTAGTATTGCAGAATTGTTAAGCTCATTCAGATCTACAAAAATGATTTCAAGGTCAAAATTGTCAGATCAGCCATTTAAGAGTTATTCGCCTTTAACTGTTTTTTCAATTAATTTTAACTGATTTTCAAAAATCTTCTTCTCTGAAACCACTGCAGGGATTGCTTTGAAACTTAGTACACTTGATCTTTAGGATAACCTCTACCAAGTTTGTGAATTATATACATGTCGACCAACCAACATGGCTGCCATTGCTAAAAATAGAAGAGGGGGGTCAAACCATTGTTTATGGCCTATAACTCAAAAAATATAAAGGATAAAAGGATACTAACTGGTCTATAATAACTCTTAGTAAATGGATCATTTTTCTTAAACAAAGGTGTCACCTGGGCTTCTTTGAACCTGTATGGAAAGATAGATGTTTCAATAGTAAAAGGAGTATATTCGGAAAGAGCCAAAAACGGCCCTAAATTTAAATTCGAGACAGCTACAAAATTATTCTGCTAGAATGGTCATAAGACTCTATACTTTATAATATGACATAAATTGTGCATGAATTAATTACTTTCATCTACAACAAAGACCTTTAAAGTTAGTGAAATTCTTAAAAAATCGCTATTTTAAACATATTTAGCCTCTTTTCCCATAAAAAATGATGAATATAATGTTGGCCGCATACTCTGACCAAAATTATTTTTTGGTTAAAATATTCACTTTTAAGTAATGAATTGATAAACAAAAATCTATGTTGGTCAGAGCATGCGGCCACTTTTGATTTTGACACAAAAGTGGTGAAAAGGGGTAAAAAATCGACAAAAAAGAAGATTTTCCTATTTTTTCTCATATTTAGGGTGTCATCGAAGGAAACAGCACAATTTTATCACTAGAAAACTATTATATTTGTTAAATATAGGTATTCTGTGAGTTATTTCCAATGCATTCATTTAAATTTCTTGAAAATGAAAAATCAGCCCAATTACAGGGCCAATTATAGGCCTTTGTGAACATACTCCTTTATAAGTTTTGTAATGTTTGGTACAATAGATGTCTTTCCTATTTTCATTACTTTGACTGATTCTTTGTTTCCCGTGCGGGACCCGGGAGGCGAATAGGACCGCAGCAGCGCTAAGCTTGTCGGTAAAAGTCCACTAAAGAGCGCTCAGAAACCTGACATCGGGGTCAGGCCGTTTTGCCCACAAAGCGACTGGGATGTGTGCCCCAGGTGGTTGAATGGGGCAGCCCTGACATCGAGAGATGCGGGGTCGTCAGGCGATAATGCGGAAAACCTGACCGCAAACCATAGTGGTGCACCGTGTTGGGAAAAATGTCACGTTCCTCGCATGTTAAAGAACCCTGCTGCAGGTCTCGGTAAGAGTAGGACCCGTAGGATCCCCATGCAGGAGTCAAAATTTTCCGTCCCTACCCATCACTCCTTTTTCCAGTGGCAGTCAAAATTCTCCTACCCGATTGGCCTTGTGTCCCTTTTTCCTCCACTTCATCATCATTTCATGTTCATTGTATCACCATTTTCATGTTCATCTCATGAAATCGTGCTGCTTGGGAGTAAAGCAATAGCTAACTAACTGATACTTTGTTAACACCAATTGCTTTTTTTACATTAAATTTATCAATTATTTTAGCAACAGAAGCATTATTTGTAGGTAAGAATTGAAAATTATCCTTATGAAAACCTTTTTCATTGATTTTTTCAAGACTAGGATGTTGATTTTCATCAAAATTGTAATATTTTCCAATTTCTTTGGCTACAATTACAAAAAATGAATTAAATATTTCTGACACTTCCTCATTTTTAGTTAAAATCTTATCATCTTCCCTCAGAATTATTTTTGATTGAGTGCCAGTTGCCTTTTTTGAAAAATAAGGCTTAATTGTATTCCAAAAATCTATATTCTTGCATACACCAAGACATCTTTCTTGAAAGTATTTATTTTCTGATTTTCTTTTGAGCTTATTTAACAAGATTTCTCTTGGTTTTATATTTTTCCCAGTTCTTCGAGCTTTTGTTTTTTTAACTAGAGGCTCACAGGAGCCTGAATCACTCACCTGATATCTTATGCCAAAGTTTGAATAAAGTTCACAAACTTTCAAGTATACAAAGTTGCAAAACAATCCTTTCAGTGGTTTCAGAGAAGATTTTTGGAAATCAGTTTAAACTAATAGAAAAAACAGTTAAAGGGCAATAACTCCTGTAAGGACCTTTTGATGCTGAACAAGCAAATTTGCTTCAAATTTTCTCTATTTATACTTTTCGAGTTATAAGCCAAAAACAATGGTCTGACCCCTTGTTCTATTTTTAGCAATGGCGGCCTTGTTGGTTGGTCGACATGTATATAATTCACTAACATGATTGAGGACATCCTAAAGATCAAGTGTACAAAGTTTCAAAGCAATTCCTTCAGTGGTTTCAGAGAAGAAGATTTTTGAAAATCAGTGTAAATTAATGGAAAAAACAGTTAAAGGGGAACAACTCTTCAATGGCTGATCTGACAATTTTGACTATGAAATCAATGTTGTACATCTGAATGAGCTTAACAATTCTGCAATGCTAACTTTTCCTCTAGCTCTAATGGTTTTCAAGATATTGTCCAAAAACTGCAAAAATGGTCAATTTTGACGATTAAAGGTAATAACCCCTATAAGGAGTTGTTTCACAATTTATACTCTATGGAGAGATTTGTAGAGCTTTTGATGCTGAACATGAAAGATTGCTTCCGATTTTCTCTATCTCTTATATTTTTTTAGTTATAAGCCAAAAACAATGGTCTGACCCCCCTGTTCTATTTTTAGCAACGGCGGCCATGTTGGTTGGTCGACATGTATATAATTCACAAACTTGGTAGAGGACATCTAAATATTATGTATACCAAGTATCAATGCAATCCCTATCAAAGAGCGCTAGAGATTTTCGGTATTATCAGCATTCATCCATTCAAATGCATGAATTTTTTTTAACCCGTTTTCCTAATATTTAGTCAGAACTAAGTAGAGAAGGTCCTAATAAACACTTTTTTCAACATTTCAACCAATTCTAATTATAATTTCTGTGCTAAAACAGAAGAATAGTTTTCAATGTATTTCCTATGAAAAATCAAGAGAAGATTTTTTCCCGCCCTATTTTTTTTTGGTGCTTTATCTTAAAAACGGCTCCATGTTTTTTAAAACTTTTTACATAAAGTCTAGCCATTTTGAGCTATTTTTTCAAATTTTTCTATTTTAAATAACTTTTAATGTTAAAAAAATCGAAAAATTATGGAAGGTAGGGAAACCAGATACACATTTGTTTTTTGTCTTGTTAGTTTGTAGGAAAGAAATATATATATTATACATACCTGTATTTTTGCCTCGATGGTGCTTCTTCCATTTACGACCAAATAAAGATTCGTCAATCTCTATTTCTCCTGTTAATTTCCTGTTACATAACTCCCTAGAGAAGTAATCCACGAATATTTCCCTTGTGTAACTCTCCCATTTTCCAGCTGTATTAGTGTAAGAGATTCCTGCTTGCAAAGCACACATCTTTAATGACAGCCCTTCCAAATAAGATTTGATAAACTGGAGCACATTCTTAATATCAGTCTTTCCATAGTCAAAAAAAGAGTTCTTGAACATCATGAACATAGAATACTCATGGGAATGGTTTTTCAAACATCTGAACGTATAACCACCTCTCTTACTAGGTCTTGACGACAACCTACACATGGAATTGCACCTTTCGCAGTACATGTTCTCTACTAATAAGCCATTGGATCTTATCCATTTATATACTACTTCATTAGTTTGTTGAAAAAGGCCATAAAAAGACCATGGATTGGCAAAGTCATTCAATTGAATATCTTCATAGTTAATTTTCCTATTATTAAAATTACCGTTCAATCGAGCCTCGTCCTCCATCTTCGGAATACTGCGAGTAGGGTAACAATTTAGAACATTTTAAAAGCCAATTTGGCGCCAATACTTTTTACATGAATATTCTGCATCTTATTTGGTGTGTTCTTTATTCTTAGGGGATAAAACAGAATATTCCATTTTTAAGGCCAAGGAAACTATATATGTTAGCAAAATTATTGTATTGACCTTACAATAAACACATATTTCTTTATTTTTTATTATTTGGCCTTTTGTATGATACCCTGTACTTACCAACTTCTTCATTACATTTTTGGCCATGGCGACGAACTGGCCTACTGATATTTGGGCCCTCTTTTGGACAAAGAACATTAGGTACTTTAATAGATTTAAGCTGTGCTGCTTTGTGTGTGTGAATGGCATGGACCCAAGACTTTTTTGAATGGGTTGAACTTTTTGGACTTTGCCGAGATAGGAGTGCCTTGCTGCATATGCAGTCACTCTTCATAGACTTTGCCAACACTTACTGGTCAGGGCATAGACGGGGTTACTTTGCCTACAAAGTGGCATTGGCACACCAAGAATTCCTCAACGGAGAGAGGCGTGATGTCAGGTATGTTGTTTTTTTGTAATATTATTTGTTTTTGTATTGTTTTGATGCACCTAGTGTATATAAAGGATTGCATGAAGATATATGTATGCTGATTTTATTTCTATTATTTTTGTTGGGTTTGTCGCATACATCTCTTCAATATCGTCTCTACATTCAAATAGAAAACACAACTTTTCATGTTTATCATTTCTGTTGAAATGCATGTACCAAGTCATGACCATTGCTATCTTCCATTTCTCCGGTATGTCTACCGTGTTTTGTCTCTTTCTTTATACATTTGAGATTCATTCTTAGAGTTCTGTAGTTTGTATTACCTGAATTTATGTTTATTCATATTTTGTTCATTGTCAAATTATATATTTATATGTATTTTTTTTATTTCAGATCAGCAGCCCATCCATACACCAGAAGACAGTCTTGAAATTTTACAATAAAATTATAATAAAGGAGAGTAGTTTCTAATATATTTTTTAAAAAAAGTATTTCAAAATGAAGTTCTATGGTAGACCAATTTTTTTTTATTTTATTTCAGTGTGAGATCTCACAGATAATTGGTCCCGTGCGGGGCCCGGGTGGCGAATAGGCCCGCAGCAGAGCCTAGCTTGTCGTAAGAGGCGACTAAGGGTCTTGGGATTCCGACGTCGGGTCGGTGCTCAGCCCACAGAGCGACCAAGTGTGTACCCTAGGTGGCTGAATAGGGTAGCCCTCGTCCGCGGGGGTTGTCAGGTCTATAATACGGAAACCCTGACCGCCGACCATAGTGGGCCAACGTGTGTGGAGAGTGCCACGCTTCATGCACGTAAAAGACCCCTTTGTGGACCGCCCAGTAGTGCACCACATAGGCTAAATTTTCCGACCCTACCCACCTCTCCCCTTTTTCCTGTGGTTCTTCAAAATTTACCGGTCCTTTGTTTCCCACCCCATCCCCATATTTCATTTATCATCATCATTTTATGTTCATTTTATTATCCTTTTCATGTTCATCGCCTGTAAATAACCTATATAGCGTTGCACGGGCGTAAAACACCAACTCACTCACAGATAATTGAGATTGTGCATTTGTTTGTCATAGAGTTTTTTTTAAATAATTTTACCAGAGCTTTGATGTGTTGTGCATTCTATTGGTTTGTGTTTGTCTAGAGGTTCTAATGGTTTGTTATTGAATTGTTGAAAAAGGATTGTCCCTTTATTATTTCTTACTTTTTAAAATGAGAAGTGGAAAACTTTTATAAAATTTATTTAATCAATCTAAAAAAAAAATAATAATTCCGGAAAAATTTTAGTCTCTGGTCCGTATTTGGTTTAGTCTTTTAGAATGTCCTTTACAAGCGTCAGTTATTTTCAATAATCATGATTAAGTGTAAGTTTGGAAACTAAAAATTGCCATTGTCCCCCTGGGGACAATTGTTATAGAATGCCTATAATCCTTCCAATTGTTTTTCTATTATTTTAGAATTGAATAACCTTCTTGGTCGGCCATTAGGTTGTAGTTTTAGGTCAAGCAGTAATTTTCGTTAAGACCCCCCTCTCAATTTTAGATGGATGTATGAATGTCAGACTTTCTACAAAATTTACACTGGTCATGGATACCTGGAAAATTCATGAAATTAGAAAAAATTAAATTCCACGTGATTGCATTAAGGTAGCACAATACAAAAGTGCTTAAATTTTATCAAAATTTGTATTTACATCTTTTTTAATACAACTAAATACCCCTTTTCAAATGGTGCAAACATATTTTCAGCTATGAGCTATGGTGATAATTAAATAATCAAAACAAAAGCACATGTAATTAAGGCTGTCAATAAACCAGGAAGGTAGGGCTTATCTATAACTGCTGGAAAGTTTTATGACTGATGACCAGTCATTTGAAGATAAATTATAAGATAGACAATCAATATTGGAACCATCTGGTCAGTAAAGGAGGAGTCTTGCCCTTTACAGTAAACAAAGTTCAGGATCAAGATCCTTCAAAAATAGATATTTTCACGAAATTCTTTTAAAATGCGCCATATGTCGGAAAATTTAAGCTGATTTCGTCATTAAAATGCTATAAGCGATATTTTAATACCAATTTTGACGTCTTATTGATTGAATTACGCCCGGTGGGATTTCACTCATAATAGGACCGTAGCTCCGCCCGATTAAAGATGTCAAAGGAGCTACATTTTTTTTTCATTTTAGCCCTCAAGCTTATTGATGCTTCAGACCACTCTCAATTCTTTGTTCCGATTCTCTTTCTTGTCTTCTGGCAATTGAGAACTGTAATTTCGAAAACCCATTAATTTCTAAAATTGTATATATAGTTCATCAATTCACAGGCACTTGTTTCTATCAATAATGGGGGTAGAGTATGTATAAAAGAAGGAGAAGGTGTCTGACTCATGAAATACACTTGCTCAGAAAATATTCATTTATTTTGTTTCAGGTTAAATGATAGAAACAAGTGCCTGTGCATCAATTGATAAGAGGTGGCGTGGAATTGTTTTTCCTGTGGGTACCCAGTCATTCTGGTATTCATGGGAATTCAGTCGTGGACAGGGTTGCGAAGGAAGCCCTTCGGAATTCAATATCCAAATGTTTTATTCCTTATTCGGACTGACTATATGTTCAAAGTTAATGCGACGAAGTTTGGGCTGCCGCTGACCACAACAAACTTCATGAGCTCAAGCCACAGCTTGGGAGAGTCATGCCTCATTCCGATGCCGTCGAGAACAAATGGTCATCACTAGATGCCGTATTGGTCATTCTAGAGTCACTCATGGCTACTTGATGACACTAGAGAAGGAGGTTCCGATGTGCATCCCTTGTGACTCGCGGCATTATTTGAGGCATGTTCTCCTTGACTGTTTTGATCTTGCTCAAATTCGTACGAAGTATTTCAACTGTAGACGATATTGAGATGTGGAATAAGCGTACGCGACACAACAAACATAAACAAACAGCAATTCAAAAAATCACAACGGAAAACAGCAACGAGTCTTCAACATGACCATAGGTCACTGCTTACCGTCTTGCATTGGCCCAAGACTTATAATACAATACAAAAGTATCAAAACCAATCCCTAAATCATCAACGAAAGACCCAAACAGTTAACACAGAATAGTCCTTTCTCAATAAATATTCCGGTGGGCGAGGTCAAATTTCAAATCGAGGCTAAGCTCGGTAGTTTGTCAACAAAACAAAATGGTCGCCATCACATTTTCACTGCCGGAGAGAAAAACAATCCCGAAAATATGGAGGGCAAACGTTTTAAAACGCGATCGAACTATTCCAGAATAAAATAGTGTACCAAAATTAGACGGGAATACGACATTGAGTGACTGATATGCAAGAATCAGTCTGTAAACGCCCAAAACAATGGGACAGTGACCGGCGTTTCATACAAAACACGTATCATAAACAAATGTAAAGGTAAGTTTGTCTGTTTATATCTGCAACAAACGTAACCATTAACTAAATAATGTAGTAGTTAAACTGTTGATGTTATGCCCCAAAGAATTTAAGTGGAAAGCCGAAGAGATACAAATGTACATGTACAAAAATGTACACTGTACATTGAAATTTGAAGAATAAAAGGCCCCCCAAAAAGGGACAGACTTATCATTAGTGTAAAGCTACAGTCTTGTCACAGTTTAGTTTCCAGTTTAACAGTGTAATGCATTCATTGTAGAAGATTCATTTTGTATTTATTTATCAAAACATTTGTGCAGCAAGAAATTGTCCACCCTAAAAAATCAGCATAACAACATGAACAACTTGATATGTTATTGTACATGCAAGCCTACATGCACATAAGTTCAAAGAGTGTAATTAAACCAAACCAAGGGCGCTGGAAGAGGCATACAAAACATATACATACATAAGATTTAAAAGATGATTGTACAAAATACATGTGTGTACAAATGTACATGCACAATTAAATGCTTGCATACCAAAGTCTGAAACCCATTGTCTGAACCCATGAAACCCACAGTCAGTATGTGTACATGTACATGTATACATAATATCATAACAGCTAGACTCTTTTTTTTTGTGATGCCCATACATATATATGCACTTCAATAATGTTTTATTGAACAACTACATTTTATAGGATTCATTGTATACATTTTTGTCAGATACATATTACAAAGAAATATCAATGGGGCATTCAAATGTCAGTTGTCTGAAACAATAGAAAACAAAATTTTAACACACAAGACACTCAGACAATAAAAAAATGTACATAGCAACAAAAAAAAATGGTAAATCACATATAAAAAACCAGCAATGCAAACTGAACCATTTAAACTTGAGAGATGCTCTGGTTAGAATCTCAGTGTGTTAAACTTTAATTAAATTATAAACATTAGTCATTTATTTTATTTTGTTTCACTTACAAATGTAATAATAAACAAGTATTAACTGTGATTGCAAGCAAGTCACAAAGTCCCCCAAACGACCCGTTTTTGCCACTATTCTCTTCAGCATGTCAAAAAAAACCTAAATATCAATTTTCTTTCATTTTTCTTGGTTTTTGTCTCGCCTGCGCGAAAAGCGAAACTTGGGTATGATATTTCCGGCGGCGATGATCAGAATTGCTAACCTTTTTTCTTAAGTCTTTTGAATATGAAGTAGTTATGATGAGCAATTGATATTTAGTATGCAGTTGCATTATTACAGATCAATACCCGGCAAGAGTATTTCTTCTGTAGGCTCTACTGAGTGAGATTTTTTACTGATTTGGCCAATGTTTTTCTCAAGTCTGTTTCACATGAAGTAATTATGGTAGACTATTGATACTTGACATTTAGTTACAGATCTATTTCAAGAGTATTTTATGTTCTACTGACTTTGAGATATTAACACATTCTTGTCTCGGCTGTAACATGTGTATTGCAAAGCGGTACATGGGTGTAACTTGACCGGCGGCGGCTCTAACTTTTTTGTTAAGGTTTTATGAGCAGCTCCATATCTCAAGAACTATAAGTTATATGTTAATAAAACTTGGTATGCATGTGTTGTAGCTTAGCACACTTGCATCCTCCCTCATCTTTTGATCTTGACCTTGATTTTTCCGGTTTTTATATACAATGCCAAAAGTATTCGCTGTTTTTTATTTTGCCCATTACTTTCTATGTTAAATCACAATTTTTTAAAACCTAATATTGAAGTTGTTTCTGAATGGATTTGCATACTTATTTTTTCAGTAATTTGAGAAATATTTGAATTTTTTATTACTAGTTTAAAAATATTTTCACATGTGTTGCTTCAAAGTGACAATGATTTTAATACACATAAAATTTATGACGTCACAATTTCTTTATATGGGCAACTAAAATTTTGACACTTAATTTTTATTCTGTGATCAAAATTATATCATTTAAAAACAAAGGATCATTTAATTATGAAAAAAATAAACAAAGAAAATAGAATTATTTTACAAATTTATAGTGAAAAAATAACAAAAATTGGTCAAGGAATTATTTCAGAATCATTTTTTGAAAATTTGTGATTTAACATAGAAAGTAATGGGAAAAATAAAAAACAGCGAATACTTTTGGCACAAGTATGTACATGTTATAGTGTCTTAGCAATGTTAGATTTTATGAGCACCTCTATATCTCAAGAACTATAAGTCCTAGGCTAATGAAACCGGGTATGCATATGCCCCAATAGTAGCATATTCTCATCTGTTGACCTTGGCCTATATTTTTCTGTTAAGTGACTTGGACATTTTTTGTCTCGCCTGCCAAGCAGAGCGGGACATAAGTGTTAGTTTACCGGCGGCGGCGGTGGCTGCATTAACTTTTATGTAAAGGTTTTATGAGAAGCTCCATATCGCAAGAACAATAAGTCATGCCCCAGTAGTAGATTAGCACAGTTGCTTCCCCATCTTTTGACCCTGACCTTGATTTTCTGGTTGAGTGACTGACAATTTTAATGCAAATAGAAATTTAAAGATTTATGATCTTTTGATCTCAGAAACTATATCTCTGTCATATATATTAAAATATAGTTCGGCCCCTCATGTGGTTATTGATTACCTGATAACTAGGGCATTTTAATGTGATTACTTGATAACATGGTTCATTATTTTATGATTACTTGATTATTTGGTTTCTGAGAAGTATATTTTTGATTATTCCTGAAAAATATTTATTGATTACTCTTAAAAAATATTTATTGATTACCAAGATAAAAATATAATGACTATTTGATTATCAAGGCAAATATTTAATGATTACCCGATTCCAAGTTTGGACTTTGATTTTCCAGTTGAGTGACTGACAATTTTCAATGCATATCAATAACAATGTTAAGGTTTTATGTGCACCTCAAAATCTTAAGAACTATAATTCCTCAGTTAATGAAACTTAGCATGAATATGCCCCAGTAGTAGCTTACCACAGCTTTATTCCCATCTTTTGATTTCTGATGAGTGATTGATAATTTTTTATGAAAGTTAAGGTTTTATGAACACCTTTTGATCTAAGAAACTAGAATTCTAATATATTTATTAAAATATAACCAAAGAATTTTTGTTTCCGATGGCGCCGGCATGCGGGACATACTCTTGCTAAGTAATTGCCATTACACTTATAACATTGGCATTTTAATTTAAATTTTTTTTCTGTGTCCAGCTGCAATAGGAGAGACATTACTTTTGTGTTAACAGTTTATGTACAATCTAAAAAATCTAAAGAAAGAAAAATTAAAGGCATTCAGATATAAAAAAAAATCCAGCAAAGCAAATAAACACAAACCAATATCAAACTCTGACATACAGTACATCGGTCATAATAGAAGTCCTGTTCGGTGAAGGCAGCAAGTTGAAAACTTTTTAGACCGAAATTAACAATTGGACATTCCAGACCGTTTACCTGCTATAGCAACGGATATGCTGCAGAAAGCGGGAACTGTTTAATCTTTCAGAGTTTACTTTCACTCGTGTCATGACGTTCGCTGCAGTGGCGGATCCAGAGGGGGGGTCTGGGGGTCGGAACCCCCCTTTTCTCCGAATTTTTTTAATTTTTGTGTAGATTTTCAGCAAAATTGGGCTGGAACCCCCCCCCCCTTTTGCCCACAGAACCCAGTAATGAGTAGGTGGAACCCTCCCTTTCGAAAATTTCTGGGTCCGCCCCTGCGCTATGTTGGCAGAGGTTTGTGTGTGAACGGTGTTGTGTGTTTGTCTTGTGTGTCTACTGATTTTGTCTTCGTTTTGTTGGATTTTTTTAGACATAAATGCCCCTTTAATACTCCTTGCTTTTGTCTTTTTTCCCATATTTTTATAAATGTTTAGGGTAAAATTTTCTTAGCGACAAATTCCAACTAACCCTGACTGTTAGGAAAATGATTATTTGATGTTCAGTTAAATGGTCTCCCACGCTGATGCAGCTATTTACAAAAATGGAGGAATGTGTCCATGGAACACATGGTCCAAATAGGAAGTATGTGTCAGATAGGTCTGACAATAATGTATGTGTAATTTAAGAGCTATAATCATCCTATTATATTTAAAACAGTATCATGTAAAGCATGATAATATATATATATATATATAAATTAGTCACGCTTAACCGTCTTTCCAAATTTCAAATCATTATCTTATATGCTTGAGGAAAATTCTCTAGCGGTCCTAAACAGGCAGTAGTGGTACGCCATTTCGAAATAGTTTGTAACACTTAATCATCCTAATTTTCACATCGTGGTTAATAACTACAGTGAGTGTTCTCTTAAAGAGTATTTCAATGTATTCATTACGACTCGTTAGGACTTGAGTTCGCGTTGTCCGTTGATATTTATGTGTTTTTGTGTCTTTTTGTTCGTGCTTGTTCCGTTATGTGTTGGCCTGTTTTTGCCTTCGATCTTTTGGACATTGGCTTCAGAATGCCCCACTGGTGCCTCTTTGCTTAATTCATTAGTATCAAAGTTATTGTCATTTTTGTCGTAAATAAAAATAAACATAAATCAAGTGCAACATTTAGATTAATTAAGTAAATTGTAGTAATTTGCAGTAAATAACATGTATTCCTCAAACGAACACAAATCAAACGAATACAATAACGTGATAAAACATATTTTATTTGCAGTACAGTTGTTTTCAGTGTCTTAAATGCAGCTAATTTTTAATATCCTGACCTCCATGCTCCCAATCTCTTCCATATACATTTTTACTCATTCAGAGCATAAACATATCAGATATGGTCAGTACTTAATTCGGTTCATTAGAAAATCTATGCATTCGATAGTGTAAGTCAATATAGTTGTCGTGCATAAATTTGTCAAAAACTTCTTCCTCCTCTGTCTCGACGAGACTTACATAAAAGAAAGACAGTGAACTATAGCATTCATTCAGAATGCCATTTATCTCTGTTGTTGTTAAATATACTCCGAATATATCTAACGTGTCTAAACAGGAAGTTTCAATGTTTTTCCTGAAACAGAATCAAACGCTAAATATAGTGCCTCTAGTTTAATACAATGTCCAATTTCAATGAAATCACAGTCCTGCAAATTTTTGCATCGTGAAAGTTCTAGTGATTCCAAGTTTGTCATATCTTTGAGAAAACAAAGGCTAGATATTGGACTTGTCGTTAAATTAAGCGATACAAGATTTTTAGACAAGCTAAGTCTTGATATTAGTACTGAATCAATAAAAGCGACATCACATTTGTATTGAGAATATCCTATATCAAAAACAGATAACACAGTTGCATATCTAGTAATGTATTTTAATACGTCTTCATCTATATAAAGGGTAGTCTTAAATTCAATTATTCTCCATAAAATTGGGGTTGTTTTAATAATATGATTCAATCTTTTGCACACTAATCTAACATTCTTTATCAATATCTCAATATCAATGAAATACAAGATTTTTATAAGGGGTAGGTCAGGGAGTTCAGTCAGCCAGCAACCTACAAAATAACAATGTTAAAAAATATTAGTTTGAAAACAAATCAAACATGACTTGAAGGCTTCCTTGTGTTAAAAAAAAACCCTCCCTTCTTCTTAAACAAGTTCTTTAAAACAAAAAGATATCACTGCATACATACAAAAATTGCAAATAACATTCAAATCACAATACAATTCCAAGCACCAGAATACATTTTAATACCTGGATTTTTTTTGCAATGGAATGTTCATCTGTCATATACCTTTGTCAGGACAAAGCAATGTTGGTCCAGAAAAAGGTTGGTCCAATTATCATATTACTTTTATAAATGTATTTGGACTAATCTGAAGCCAAGCAATTTTGCAGTTTTACTACACTCGCCCATATTTATAATTTATCAGTTGTTCGTCGGACTTTAAAATTGTTTTAGAAAGAAAAAAATAAATATCCAGCCTGAATCAACCAGAGACCCACTCGCAACTTAGAATTTTGTTCAGAAAAATCATCATTTCCCCATTTGAAAAAAAATTGTCTTTGACTAAACATTCATTGGAGAATCGTCACCCAAGTGTCGGAAGGCGAGACTTAGGGATGGCGTTCACAATGTTAACGTTTTTGGTTTGAGGTTTCCACTGGCATGCACCAATGCGATTTTCTAATTTTTTTTTGTTGTTGAAAATTTTTATTTATGCTTCAAAATTAAAAATAATTTTGCTTTTGACTTAAATAGTTAAAATGTTCAACTCTGCAGTAAAACAATGTGTCAAACATTAAAATCTGTAGACTACTACATCTTGTCTGATATTTGTTAAGTAAACTAACCTGTCTGATCAGAATTCTCCATACTTTACAACAAATAACCCATTAATTATAAAATAAAATAGTTGTTTTCATTGAATAATGACATTCAATCTGTGGCATGACTTTCCCTATCGCATAGGTAAAAATGGAATTTTGAAACTGTACAATAATATCATATCATATTAAGCAACATGCAATGACGTTGGTCCATTGGAGCTTAATTTTACTGTATTATAAAATAAAGTTCACAGTATTCGTCAATTTATTAGATAGTAAAAAAGGTCAAGATGTTGTCCTAAATCAGTCAACATTTTAGATAGAGATTTAACGCGAATGTCTATTCAAAGGGTTGTTGTAATAAATAGAGCGGACTTAAACAAAATTGGTCAACGTCACCAACTATTTGATTCTGAATTATGAGATAACAGAATAAAATATTCTTAGCAAAAGCCAAATATTATTTTACTGACAAACAAGAATAGAATTCCAGGGTCCCCAACCGGTCAAGCAGTATACTGTATATGAAATTATCCCCTCGTCTTTGTGGGAGCAATTCCAATTCCATTTTTTTCATATTTAATTTAAGTAATAATTATTGCGGTCAAAGTCCAATAACTCCAACAAAAGGTTTTCGAACTTGTTTAATTAAAACATATTTTATTTAGACAAATAGTTAGACAATACAAATACAAACAATGTCAGACAAGGCAAGACCTTCCTCAGGGGAAATTTAATTATACACGGATTTGCTTGACCAAATTGAAAACCTTGGTCAAGCAAATACATGTATATTTATGAATAAATAAAGAAAGAATGTGTTCATGGGACATAGCTGCCCCCACTTGCCCTAAATAAAACAAATTAAGTCCAACTGATCTTAAAGTCGCTGAGGACATATATTTTATCATACTGAACCATCCTACCAAGTTTCAAATCATTCCCATGTACGGTTTCTTAGAAACGCTTGACGGAAATTTGTATGTCTGAAAAGTAGTTTCAGATCAGCCCATCATTAAACAGGAAGAACAAGTCCAATGTGTCTGAAAGTCGCTTAGGACACATAGTGTCATGCTGAACCATCCTACCAAGTTTCAAATCATTCCCATGTACGGTTTCTGAGAAAAGCTTGGCGGAAATTTGTATGTCTGAAAAGTACAATTTCAGATCAGCCCGTCGTTAAACAGGAAGTACAAGTCCCACATGACTGTAAGTCGCTTAGGACGCATAGTTTGTCATTCTAACCATCCTATCAAGTTTCAAATCATTCCCATGTATGGTTTCTGAGAAACGCTTGACGGAAAACTTTAAGTCGATTTCTGGTATCGGTCCAGCTCCAAACACGAAGTAGATGTCTGACAGGTTTAAAAGTCCCTTAGGACGCCGGTATAGTTTGTCATACTGAACCATCCTACCAGGTTTCAAATCATTCCCATGGACGGTTTCTGGGAAAGCTTGACGGAAATTCGGACGGACGGACGGACGGACATTAGTAAAACTTAATGCCCCGACATGTCGTCGCGGGGGCATAACATAAAAGTTTACTTTTCACCTTTAAGGAGCCGTAACCCCTATAGAGGTCATCTGACAACTTTGAACCTATGGAGACTTTTGCTGAGCTAAATGAGCTCAACATTTAAGCAAGCAACAGCTAATCTCTATTATAATGCCAAGAGAGCTATTTAACTGTGCCTGATGCTATATGTTGACTGCATTGTCTACATTCTGTTTTGGTTGGTATTAATAATGCCTTTGGGTTAAAAGCTTTTTGCTAAAAAAAAATATTATACAATAAGCAATACAAAGATAAATTTCGTATTAGAAGGGTTTAACACTGATTGTATTCTTATTTCAGGATCCCATGCTGAGCACTGACAGTGTAGACAGAGCATCCGTCTTTGACTTCCCAGTAGTATCTGAAGATATTGGGCCAATTTTTGAAGAAAAGGAAGGTATGCTATATCATGTATTATTCTTTTTATTAGTCATCTATTTTTGTTACGTATTACTTAATTAATTTATACTGACTGCCCATTTAAACGAGTAATGATTCCATAAGGTCAAAAGTTTATTCAGTCGGAGACATGGTTTGGTGAAACCAGAAGAAAAACGTTGTCGGAGGTTAAAGTAAGATAGCACGGCATTGGTCTGATCCGTGGATAGTTTGTGAAAAACTGAGTGATGTCTTATTCAAGATAAAATTTTCAAAGAATTCTACTCCGGTCGTCATACACGGAGACAATTTGAAGCCGTACACAGGCGACAAAAAGTTTAATTGGTTCAACCTTGAAGATAAAAATGTGCCAGATAATGAGGTCATGGAATTTCCGGTGTTAGATCAGTTCGTGGGAAAGTATACAGAAACTGATGCAATGATGCCCAAACTTGACGAAACTGGTTTAACCACGCCCTCAGGTGATTCAGGAAACGCCAATGAAACGGCAGTGTTTTGCCCAGACCTTGTTGGTGATTTTCCGGAGTCAGAGGCCCGACCTCGTACCAATATTAGTGTAAGCCCCAGAATTTCTTCTGAGCATGCGCTTTCCAGGAAAACCAGAGTTAGCCGGAACGTAAACAAACCTCGTCATTTGAAATATTTTGTTCTGAGAATCGACATGTCTCAGAAGAACGAAGCATCGGGAAGATGTCAGCATGGCGGGAAAATGTAAACATGTTTCAAAAACTTGCAAAGATACATGAACCAAGTGCATAGAAGGTGTTAGTGAGTTAGTTGCCCGGCACCAGAATGTGACCGTGCGTTTCTCAGAAGGGAGTACCTTCGTGTACACTTGAAGGCCGCTCATAATGAACTTTATGATGACCCCATTCAGGACGCTAAAGACACACAATTTCAAGTTTTTCCACGTGAACATCTTCGTTCAGAGCAATATACCGACTTCCCCTGCATACGGTGTATGTATTTCACAAATCATTCGATATACTAGAGCTTGCACACATTTCACAAATGACTTTTGGAGCTGGGCTGTAAAAATATACGTCTCATACGATCCCCAAAAAAAATTCTTTCTTCGTTATCAGCCACTAGTAGAAAAGTTCCAAATTGAGTTTAAATATATGCTGATTGATTGTTTTAATTAGTTTTTGACTGGTCTGCTGTACTGAGATAAACACCTCAATATCCCTATTGTGTCTCAAAACTATGTTGTGTTCTATGGTCATTACCGGATCCTTAGATCGCAATTGAAGAGGGAGGTTTGGCGACATAAAACCTTGTTTAACCCACCATTTCGTTTGAAATAACTGTACCAAGTCAGGCCCATTGCGATACACCAATTCCCCGGTATGACTGATTCGTATTTTTCATCTTCTCTGGACTACTAGTATGAGATTGATTATTCATAATGAGGTCATGGAATTTCCGGTGTTAGATCAGTTCGTGGGAAAGTATACAGAAACTGATGCAACGATGCCACAACTTGACGAAACTGGTTTAACCACGCCCTCAGGTGAGTCAAGTTCGGTAGTTATTACTTTTATTAAATGCAAAATATCCTGATTTTTTAATTGATAGAATATTTTTATGTTTAATTAGTACAACTTTATATGTGTTTCAATATTATCCTGACTTCATAGATTAAATACTGAAGTAAATTTGCAAAAAAGTGGAAAGATAAATGATTTACTGTACAATGTACATGTGAGAAAGTTTATTGTTCTTATTCACTTTGCGAATGTGTCTAATATCAAGTCTTTTCAAATTGTATCAAAGCTACTTAAAAGGTGATTTAAAACACCTGCGATATTGCATTTACAAAATGTCATGATCCCTTTTGTCATGTGGTTGAATAAGTAATGTGAAAATAATAAGAACGAACGCTTAAACATTACGATTTTGAAAGGTTTGATTTCTCAATTGATTCACGTTATTTTTAGTACCAGTAAATAACATATCATGGGTTGCTTTAAATAAAATTCATTTAATAATGCTAGATATTTATTATGCTGATTATTACATTACAATCATACTTTCTTACAGCACATTTGTTAAAAAATAAACATCTTTTTAATATTATATTGCACATTTAGTAAGAAAATGTATAGCAATTCAATAGAACGCACTTTGTTGTATTATTGGGTTATTCTTTTGACACGTCAACTATACAAATATTTAACATATTTCATTATAATCAACTTAGTGAATAAAAAAGGATATTCACCTGGCAAAGTGATATTCACGAAAAAATAGCGGGAAAGGTGATGACGTCGTTACAGTATTTTTCTGTTTGGTTTAATTTTTTTTTACACTTCAAATGCATATTTTTCTCAGATATTGAATAATAGAATAAAACAATTACTGTCTTTTGTTTCGATAAATGTGAATGTTATTGACTTTAGAAAAACTAAAGATATTCACCTCGCCCTTCAGGCTCAGTGAATATCTGTTTTTCAAAAGTCAATAACACTGCACATTTACCTAAAAAAAAACCGTAATTGTATAATATACTTCTTATAGATCATGTTAACAGTACAAGATATAAAAGGCCTAAGAACTCAACCAAAAGCTGCCAACACATCACTTACAGTACAGATTTAGATGGAAAGAAGAGATGTAATGCCTTCTTGGCTTATTAAACAGGCGCTATTGTTGCAAATGCATCGGGCGATAGAGATTATGATAAATTTAAGGTTGGATTCGGAGTAACATTATATAATATCCTTTGCAAGGTTTCATATATTATCATTACATGTAAAACAGATGTAAGATTTGGTCAAGGCTTGATATGACATTTAAAAAACAAAATAACGATGGATGTTGTACCAAACTTTACAAAGTTGCTTGCTTCACTGCATCATTTATATCAAATTTTTAAAATGCCTTAAAAACTTTTTATAAAAACACAAAGATTTTGAGAATCACAAACATGTTATCTGAAGAATTGTTGTTTTTTTTTTTTATATAGCCATTTCTGTCAGATGACAAGCTATATAATGTCTCATCTGATGAAAACGATGACAGTTGAACAGATAGAGGAGTTGAAGGATCCATGCCATCAGGCAACATAGATGCATTGATTGATGCCGATCCAAACCTATCATGCCCACAGCTTCATGTAACAACACGAAACTGATAATAGAAGAGGGTGCAACGGGAATCTTTAAAATGCGTTGCCAGGTAATATATACATGTAGTTTCTTTATTTATTGTCTTAAAAAGAAATAATAAAAAAAAACACAAACAAACCATCAACCATCGATTTACTCAAAATATAACTGTAATTTCTGCTATCAACTTTTAATGCTACAAAATTCTCATTCATAACAATTTGAAAAAAGCTCTACATTCAATATTCTTACATACTTATATTAAAATTCAAAAAAAAATCATTTAATGTTTTATCCTATTATTTGCTATTTTCATAATGTCTCATCACAAGCGTACATGATAGTTAAAACATTTGAAAATATACACCTATACTATGTACTGCCATTAATTATTAAAAATGCAATGATTTAAACCATTTCAAGTTTTAAACTGATCAGATCAGATTATTAAACCGAATTTTATAAACTTAGTACGGTATAAGAATATAGTTAGTTAGTTATTGCTTTACTCCCAAGCAGCACAATTTTGGCTATATCCGGGAGATGATCATGAAAGTGGTGATACAATGAACATGAAATGATGATGATGAAGTGGAGGAAACGGGACACAAGGCCAATCGGGTAGGAGAGTTTCGACTGCCACTGGAAATAAGGAGTGATGGGTAGGGACGGGAAATTTAGCCTCCTGCATGGGGATCCTACGGGTCCTACTCTTACCGAGACATGAAGCAGGGTTATTTTAGGTGCAAGGAACGTGACATTTTTCCCAACACGGTGCACCACTATGGTTTGCGGTCAGGTTTTCCGCATTATCGCCTGACGACCCCGCATCTCTCGATGTCCGGGCTGCCCCATTCAACCATCTGCGGCACACATCCCAGTCGCTTTGTTGGCAGGTTTCTGGGCGCTCTTTAGTGGACTTTTACAAGCTTTAGCGCTGCTGAAGGCCTATTAGCCACCCGGAACCCGCACGGGTTGTATAAGAATATAACAAATTTGTGTGTATACACTTGTTTTTGTTTACATAATATATTTTTAACAGTAACTGTTTTTTTTTCATTTTCATAGGACCGCAAAAATTTTGCGATCGTATAATGTTATGGCGATGTCGTCGTCGTTGTCGTCGTCGTCTGGGGACATTTGGTTTCCGTTCGATAACTTGAGTAAATATTAACCAATTGTTATGAAATTTTAATATGATATTTGTAACCACTAGAGGAAGGTTCCTATTGTATTTGGGGTTGGTGGCCCCTACCGTTTTAGAAAAAAAAGGCCAAAAGGGGCTAAAACAGGTGTATTGTCAAAACTGTTGTAGAATGTTAATTATTCATTCGATTTTGAAATATTTTTTTATTGAATTCCTCATTAAATTCTGTCAACTGAATGTGTCAATGGTTATGATTTATATTGTACCGTTATGATGCTTCAGGGGGCCAAAGATGGGCCACGCCAAAAAAAATCAACTTTTTTATTTCTGGTCCGATTTTCAAAATCTTTTTTACATTTGAATCCTTGTGAAAATCCCTACCTGTGTTTTCCAGTCAGATTCGCAATATCTCTTACCGTTTTTGAGATATTAGGGGTCGAAGGGCCGAAAAAAACACCATTTTTAAAGTTGGAAAAGGCAAATGGTTTTACACAAGAAATTTATCTGTAGTGGGCCAGCCAATTGTTATGAAGTTTTAATATGATGATAATATCTACTAGCTGAAGCTTTATATCGCATTTGGGGTTTGTAGCTCTTGCTATTTTAAGAAAAAAGGGCCAAAAGGGGCTTGAACAGGTCAAACTGTAAATGTAAATTGAAATAAGATTTTTTTATATTAAATGTTAATGAAATTATATATGTGTCAAATATGCATTTTAGATTAAACCACAGGATGCATGTGTCAAAAAGCTTTGTAAGTTCACCATGGGCTGCATGTGACCAAAGCAATAGACTTTCCATATTGGGCCTCCAATGTGCAGGGTTCAAATTGTTGCGGTCGTATCATGCTGCGCTCGGCGTAGCTTTTTATTCTAGGTTTGCAGAGGGTTGTACAGAGCAAGCAGCTGTAACAGATATTTCAGAGTAGTGGCAATAATAAGAACCGGGGAAGAGTGAAAAAAGATTGTCCTGTTTCCCCTCATATCAACAAGTTGTTCGAAGCAAGAGGAATAGATAGTACGATAGAATGGGATAAGAAAGAACTTATGAAGAAACTATTGATGTTAATTCCAATAGATGTTAAATATAGATTAGTTAACAATACTATCAGAAGCGTTGTGTGTAAAAGAGTTATTTCAGAGTAAATTTAAATTGTGATGTAATTTTGTTAAACCTGCGAAGTTAGTTTTTAGTTTTAAATAATCCTTGTACTAATTCAGCATTAAGACAATTGGACGAAAATTCAACATTTTCATGATTTTGGTGCATATTTTCGAAAATCATTTTGAAAAATTCTGGCAAATCACAGTTTTCTGATTTTAATACCAATACCGTACTATATCCTGGAACTTTAATGATGTGAACACACAATCCATGAACTGGATGTAGCAGTATGTCTCGAAATTCATTTACATCAGTATTGTTTTTTTGATATCCTGAATACATTTCATACGCTTCCTGAAAATGCAGAAACCCTTTTGGTTTTGAACTTTCAACATCTACAGTACCGTCTACAGGCAGAAGTAACTGATTTAAAATTCTGATCAAGCCACTAAGTTTTTGAATGGTATATAACCTGTTCTTTTGTTTTCTACTGATGGCCAGTAAAGATTTTAGGTTCAGTAAAAGTAGATTCGGATCGTTTACAACTTGAAGAGATGTGGAAACATATTCATTTTTAAACTGGAGTGACCTTCTTTCTTTTCTTGTGGGAGCAGAGCATTGTATTTGTACGGTGACTTGTTTTTTTAAATTTGTTATCAGTCTGATCATCTTGTTTTTGATGTATAACATCTGCCATATTCATAGATAGGACCAGGGGTGCATTTAGTTAATAATAAGTCATCATTTTTGGTACTTTATATGAGTTACCATTTTTCTTTCTACATGTACTTTCACTTTGAAAGTGTTGGGTGGTTTCGCCCTATTAATGTGTTCGTCCCCGAGTGCATATAAACATGCATTTTTCTTATGAACTCAAACGTGAATTTTAAAAAAGTCTGATTCCTCTATATTACTAAATCTTCATTTTAATATGTTTATGATATAAATTTATTCCGTTTTTAAAACAATTGTATACATAATAAACACAGAAAAATATAGGAACGAAAACATGCGGGTGCGAAAAAGTTTTGGGGCGAATCTACCAGGAACCTGAATCTGAATGCTTCTAAAAACGGGAAAGCAGAAATTTATTTATGAACGTAATAAAATGATTCAAAATGTTATTTTCTATATTCTCTCTATATTTACATATTGTTGTAATAAATTCTGAAATGTGAAAACGGAAATAGTTGAAAGTTTTACTTAAAATGATCGGAGATGTTTTCCATCTTTAAAAAAACCCTTTGCTACTTTCGTTTTTAAAAAATGGAAGACGTGAGGCAATGGTTGTCCAAAATTGGGCCTGGCGACACATTCAGCAATCTTTATGCCGATGATTTTGCCCGGGATGGTTGGGATGATATGGACTGCATTCACCTGATGTCAGAAGCCGATGTCAGGTCCATATGTGTCAAACCAGGACACAGTGCTAGAGTTTGGGCAGCCGTAACCCAAATAAAAGACGCCAAAGCTTGTCCTCAAAGCACATCCACTACAGAAACAAAGAGAACAAAAACTACATGTACCTCTATTAATACATACTCACAAAAACGTATGTATAAAAACTTTTTGAAACCGTCAATCTTATTGTTTAAAGGGTAAACTATATTGTTCAAATATCTGATAAGGGATGATTTTCAGCAAAAAATATATGATAAGGTATACTTTTTTCAATATTCCTAGTATATGATAAGGGTGGGGGTCCTTGTGCCAGCGGCTCACCCCTACCAAAACATATATGGAGTGACCCCCCCCCCCCGCTCGGATCAGGCCGCTTTGCCCACAAAGCGACTGGGATGTGTGCTCCAGGTGTTTGAATGGGACAGCCCTGACATAGAGAGATGCGGGGCCGTCAGGCTATAATGCGGAAAACCTGACCGCAAACCATAGTGGTGCACCGTGTTGGGAAAATGTCACGTTCCTCGCACGTTAAGGTGGGACGTTACGTTAAAAACGACGTTACCGATAAAATTTACCTGTACACTGAAAAATCCGTCTGAACGTCGTGAAAAGCAACGTCAATTTTAGTTAGATTCTATTGCGTTTTTCACGTACAGGCAATGTTCACGAGTCCGTACCTTAAAAACGAAGTCCGTGACATATCCTTTATTTTACATTAATGCATTGCAAATTTTCCAAGGAATATTGTATTAGTTTTTGGTTAAAATTTGGATATCGTCAGTCCATCTTTGTGTATAAAAAGTAAAAATAAATAGTGTTGAAACTCTTTTTTTCCTATATGTCTTTGTTAATTTCCCGCCAAAAATGCAGTTTTCAAATGCATTTATTTGAAAAACGAGGTCCGTGACCCCAATTTTTTATTTCATATATGGATGTATTTCACTAAGAACTATGTGTCTACCAATTTTCATTAAAATCTGGATATATGCTATTTGGTATCGTCCCACCTTAAAGAACCCTGCGGAAAACCTGACCGCAAACCAAAGTAAACTTGAAAATCATGTAGTTCAGTGTGAAAGTTAAAAAATCTTAGATAAACCTATATTAACGTTTTGCAATATATCTGCAAATTTATATACACATTTTATTGGGCTATCCTATAGCACATTGTCTAAGGAAACTATACAAATAGAATAGTAAAAGTGTGAATTGAAGAAACTTGTTTTGCTCCGTTGAGGTCAATCACGGAGAGTAAAGGAGTAAAGTGATTTCCCTTATTACTATACGTCCCGGGAGGCGAATAGGCCAGCAGCAGCGCTAAGCTTGTCGGTAAAAGTCCACTAAAGAGCGCTCAGAAACCTGACATAGGGGTCAGGCCGCTTTGCCCACAAAGCGACTGGGATGTGTGCTCCAGGTGGTTGAATGGGGCAGCCCTGACATCGAGAGATGCGGGGTCGTCAGGCGATAATGCGGAAAACCTGACCGCAATTCATAGTTGTGCACCGTGTTGGGAAAAATGTCACGTTCCTCGCACGTTAAAGAACCCTGCTGCAGGTCTCGGTAAGAGTAAGACCCATGCAGGAGGCAATAGCCGAAATCGTGCAGCTTGGGAGTAAAGCACTAACTAATTACTATACTGGCGTACGAACTCACCTAA
The DNA here is from genome assembly GCA_963971305.1 of Arcuatula senhousia. Lineage (NCBI taxonomy): Eukaryota > Metazoa > Mollusca > Bivalvia > Mytilida > Mytilidae > Arcuatula > Arcuatula senhousia. Next base: position 27,168,884 of record OZ020314.1, on the reverse strand, counting down.
ACTGTGGATGGCTCTGGATTATGGCTTACTTTATATTGCTGTTTGTATCATACAATGGCGGCGAATCAAGAGGGCGAAGAATTCTGGGCTAGCCTGGATGTCGTTGGGGACTGGCCAAAACCCGGATCCACTACACTCCCCCTCCCTGTTTTGCCCAGACCTTGTTGGTGATTTTCCGGAGTCAGAGGCCCGACCTCGTACCAATATTAGTGTAAGCCCCAGAATTTCTTCTGAGCATGCGCTTTCCAGGAAAACCAGAGTTAGCCGGAACGTAAACAAACCTCGTCATTTGAAATATTTTGTTCTGAGAATCGACATGTCTCAGAAGAACGAAGCATCGGGAAGATGTCAGCATGGCGGGAAAATGTAAACATGTTTCAAAAACTTGCAAAGATACATGAACCAAGTGCATAGAAGGTGTTAGTGAGTTAGTTGCCCGGCACCAGAATGTGACCGTGCGTTTCTCAGAAGGGAGTACCTTCGTGTACACTTGAAGGCCGCTCATAATGAACTTTATGTTGACCCCATTCAGGACGCTAAAGACACACAATTTCAAGTTTTTCCACGTGAACATCTTCGTTCAGAGCAATATACCGACTTCCCCTGCATACGGTGTATGTATTTCACAAATCATTCGATATACTAGAGCTTGCACACATTTCACAAATGACTTTTGGAGCTGGGCTGTAAAAATATACGTCTCATACGATCCCCAAAAAAAATTCTTTCTTCGTTATCAGCCACTAGTAGAAAAGTTCCAAATTGAGTTTAAATATATGCTGATTGATTGTTTTAATTAGTTTTTGACTGGTCTGCTGTACTGAGATAAACACCTCAATATCCCTATTGTGTCTCAAAACTATGTTGTGTTCTATGGTCATTACCGGATCCTTAGATCGCAATTGAAGAGGGAGGTTTGGCGACATAAAACCTTGTTTAACCCACCATTTCGTTGGAAATAACTGTACCAAGTCAGGCCCATTGCGATACACCAATTCCCCGGTATGACTGATTCGTATTTTTCATCTTCTCTGGACTACTAGTATGAGATTGATTATTCATAATGAGGTCATGGAATTTCCGGTGTTAGATCAGTTCGTGGGAAAGTATACATAAACTGATGCAACGATGCCACAACTTGACGAAACTGGTTTAACCACGCCCTCAGGTGAGTCAAGTTCGGTAGTTATTACTTTTATTAAATGCAAAATATCCTGATTTTTTAATTGATAGAATATTTTTATGTTTAATTAGTACAACTTTATATGTGTTTCAATATTATCCTGACTTCATAGATTAAATACTGAAGTAAATTTGCAAAAAAGTGGAAAGATAAATGATTTACTGTACAATGTACATGTGAGAAAGTTTATTGTTCTTATTCACTTTGCGAATGTGTCTAATATCAAGTCTTTTCAAATTGTATCAAAGCTACTTAAAAGGTGATTTAAAACACCTGCGATATTGCATTTACAAAATGTCATGATCCCTTTTGTCATGTGGTTGAATAAGTAATGTGAAAATAATAAGAACGAACGCTTAAACATTACGATTTTGAAAGGTTTGATTTCTCAATTGATTCACGTTATTTTTAGTACCAGTAAATAACATATCATGGGTTGCTTTAAATAAAATTCATTTAATAATGCTAGATATTTATTATGCTGATTATTACATTACAATCATACTTTCTTACAGCACATTTGTTAAAAAATAAACATCTTTTTAATATTATATTGCACATTTAGTAAGAAAATGTATAGCAATTCAATAGAACGCACTTTGTTGTATTATTGGGTTATTCTTTTGACACGTCAACTATACAAATATTTAACATATTTCATTATAATCAACTTAGTGAATAAAAAAGGATATTCACCTGGCAAAGTGATATTCAAGAAAAAATAGCGGGAAAGGTGATGACGTCGTTACAGTATTTTTCTGTTTGGTTTAATTTTTTTTTACACTTCAAATGCATATTTTTCTCAGATATTGAATAATAGAATAAAACAATTACTGTCTTTTGTTTCGATAAATGTGAATGTTATTGACTTTAGAAAAACTAAAGATATTCACCTCGCCCTTCAGGCTCAGTGAATATCTGTTTTTCAAAAGTCAATAACACTGCACATTTACCTAAAAAAAAACCGTAATTGTATAATATACTTCTTATAGATCATGTTAACAGTACAAGATATAAAAGGCCTAAGAACTCAACCAAAAGCTGCCAACACATCACTTACAGTACAGATTTAGATGGAAAGAAGAGATGTAATGCCTTCTTGGCTTATTAAACAGGCGCTATTGTTGCAAATGCATCGGGCGATAGAGATTATGATAAATTTAAGGTTGGATTCGGAGTAACATTATATAATATCCTTTGCAAGGTTTCATATATTATCATTACATGTAAAACAGATGTAAGATTTGGTCAAGGCTTGATATGACATTTAAAAAACAAAATAACGATGGATGTTGTACCAAACTTTACAAAGTTGCTTGCTTCACTGCATCATTTATATCAAATTTTTAAAATGCCTTAAAAACTTTTTATAAAAACACAAAGATTTTGAGAATCACAAACATGTTATCTGAAGAATTGTTGTTTTTTTTTTATATAGCCATTTCTGTCAGATGACAAGCTATATAATGTCTCATCTGATGAAAACGATGACAGTTGAACAGATAGAGGAGTTGAAGGATCCATGCCATCAGGCAACATAGATGCATTGATTGATGCCGATCCAAACCTATCATGCCCCACAGCTTCATGTAACAACACGAAACTGACAATAGAAGAGGGTGCAACGGGAATCTTTAAAATGCGTTGCCAGGTAATATATACATGTAGTTTCTTTATTTATTGTCTTAAAAAGAAATAATAAAAAAAAACACAAACAAACCATCAACCATCGATTTACTCAAAATATAACTGTAATTTCTGCTATCAACTTTTAATGCTACAAAATTCTCATTCATAACAATTTGAAAAAAGCTCTACATTCAATATTCTTACATACTTATATTAAAATTCAAAAAAAAATCATTTAATGTTTTATCCTATTATTTGCTATTTTCATAATGTCTCATCACAAGCGTACATGATAGTTAAAACATTTGAAAATATACACCTATACTATGTACTGCCATTAATTATTAAAAATGCAATGATTTAAACCATTTCAAGTTTTAAACTGATCAGATCAGAGTATTAAACCGAATTTTATAAACTTAGTACGGTATAAGAATATAGTTAGTTAGTTATTGCTTTACTCCCAAGCAGCACAATTTTGGCTATATCCGGGAGATGATCATGAAAGTGGTGATACAATGAACATGAAATGATGATGATGAAGTGGAGGAAACGGGACACAAGGCCAATCGGGTAGGAGAGTTTCGACTGCCACTGGAAATAAGGAGTGATGGGTAGGGACGGGAAATTTAGCCTCCTGCATGGGGATCCTACGGGTCCTACTCTTACCGAGACATGAAGCAGGGTTATTTTAGGTGCAAGGAACGTGACATTTTTCCCAACACGGTGCACCACTATGGTTTGCGGTCAGGTTTTCCGCATTATCGCCTGACGACCCCGCATCTCTCGATGTCCGGGCTGCCCCATTCAACCATCTGCGGCACACATCCCAGTCGCTTTGTTGGCAGGTTTCTGGGCGCTCTTTAGTGGACTTTTACAAGCTTTAGCGCTGCTGAAGGCCTATTAGCCACCCGGAACCCGCACGGGTTGTATAAGAATATAACAAATTTGTGTGTATACACTTGTTTTTGTTTACATAATATATTTTTAACAGTAACTGTTTTTTTTCATTTTCATAGGACCGCAAAAATTTTGCGATCGTATAATGTTATGGCGATGTCGTCGTCGTTGTCGTCGTCGTCTGGGGACATTTGGTTTCCGTTCGATAACTTGAGTAAATATTAACCAATTGTTATGAAATTTTAATATGATATTTGTAACCACTAGAGGAAGGTTCCTATTGTATTTGGGGTTGGTGGCCCCTACCGTTTTAGAAAAAAAGGCCAAAAGGGGCTAAAACAGGTGTATTGTCAAAACTGTTGTAGAATGTTAATTATTCATTCGATTTTGAAATATTTTTTTATTGAATTCCTCATTAAATTCTGTCAACTGAATGTGTCAATGGTTATGATTTATATTGTACCGTTATGATGCTTCAGGGGGCCAAAGATGGGCCACGCCAAAAAAAAAATCAACTTTTTTATTTCTGGTCCGATTTTCAAAATCTTTTTTTACATTTGAATCCTTGTGAAAATCCCTACCTGTGTTTTCCAGTCAGATTCGCAATATCTCTTACCGTTTTTGAGATATTAGGGGTCGAAGGGCCGAAAAAAACACCATTTTTAAAGTTGGAAAAGGCAAATGGTTTTACACAAGAAATTTATCTGTAGTGGGCCAGCCAATTGTTATGAAGTTTTAATATGATGATAATATCTACTAGCTGAAGCTTTATATCGCATTTGGGGTTTGTAGCTCTTGCTATTTTAAGAAAAAAGGGCCAAAAGGGGCTTGAACAGGTCAAACTGTAAATGTAAATTGAAATAAGATTTTTTTATATTAAATGTTAATGAAATTATATATGTGTCAAATATGCATTTTAGATTAAACCACAGGATGCATGTGTCAAAAAGCTTTAAGTTCACCATGGGCTGCATGTGACCAAAGCAATAGACTTTCCATATTGGGCCTCCAATGTGCAGGGTTCAAATTGTTGCGGTCGTATCATGCTGCGCTCGGCGTAGCTTTTTATTCTAGGTTTGCAGAGGGTTGTACAGAGCAAGCAGCTGTAACAGATATTTCAGAGTAGTGGCAATAATAAGAACCGGGGAAGAGTGAAAAAAGATTGTCCTGTTTCCCCTCATATCAACAAGTTGTTCGAAGCAAGAGGAATAGATAGTACGATAGAATGGGATAAGAAAGAACTTATGAAGAAACTATTGATGTTAATTCCAATAGATGTTAAATATAGATTAGTTAACAATACTATCAGAAGCGTTGTGTGTAAAAGAGTTATTTCAGAGTAAATTTAAATTGTGATGTAATTTTGTTAAACCTGCGAAGTTAGTTTTTAGTTTTAAATAATCCTTGTACTAATTCAGCATTAAGACAATTGGACGAAAATTCAACATTTTCATGATTTTGGTGCATATTTTCGAAAATCATTTTGAAAAATTCTGGCAAATCACAGTTTTCTGATTTTAATACCAATACCGTACTATATCCTGGAACTTTAATGATGTGAACACACAATCCATGAACTGGATGTAGCAGTATGTCTCGAAATTCATTTACATCAGTATTGTTTTTTTGATATCCTGAATACATTTCATACGCTTCCTGAAAATGCAGAAACCCTTTTGGTTTTGAACTTTCAACATCTACAGTACCGTCTACAGGCAGAAGTAACTGATTTAAAATTCTGATCAAGCCACTAAGTTTTTGAATGGTATATAACCTGTTCTTTTGTTTTCTACTGATGGCCAGTAAAGATTTTAGGTTCAGTAAAAGTAGATTCGGATCGTTTACAACTTGAAGAGATGTGGAAACATATTCATTTTTAAACTGGAGTGACCTTCTTTCTTTTCTTGTGGGAGCAGAGCATTGTATTTGTACGGTGACTTGTTTTTTTAAATTTGTTATCAGTCTGATCATCTTGTTTTTGATGTATAACATCTGCCATATTCATAGATAGGACCAGGGGTGCATTTAGTTAATAATAAGTCATCATTTTTGGTACTTTATATGAGTTACCATTTTTCTTTCTACATGTACTTTCACTTTGAAAGTGTTGGGTGGTTTCGCCCTATTAATGTGTTCGTCCCCGAGTGCATATAAACATGCATTTTTCTTATGAACTCAAACGTGAATTTTAAAAAAGTCTGATTCCTCTATATTACTAAATCTTCATTTTAATATGTTTATGCTATAAATTTATTCCGTTTTTAAAACGATTGTATACATAATAAACACAGAAAAATATAGGAACGAAAACATGCGGGTGCGAAAAAGTTTTGGGGCGAATCTACCAGGAACCTGAATCTGAATGCTTCTAAAAACGGGAAAGCAGAAATTTATTTATGAACGTAATAAAATGATTCAAAATGTTATTTTCTATATTCTCTCTATATTTACATATTGTTGTAATAAATTCTGAAATGTGAAAACGGAAATAGTTGAAAGTTTTACTTAAAATGATCGGAGATGTTTTCCATCTTTAAAAAAACCCTTTGCTTCTTTCGTTTTTAAAAAATGGAAGACGTGAGGCAATGGTTGTCCAAAATTGGGCCTGGCGACACATTCAGCAATCTTTATGCCGATGATTTTGCCCGGGATGGTTGGGATGATATGGACTGCATTCACCTGATGTCAGAAGCCGATGTCAGGTCCATATGTGTCAAACCAGGACACAGTGCTAGAGTTTGGGCAGCCGTAACCCAAATAAAAGACGCCAAAGCTTGTCCTCAAAGCACATCCACTACAGAAACAAAGAGAACAAAAACTACATGTACCTCTATTAATACATACTCACAAAAACGTATGTATAAAAACTTTTTGAAACCGTCAATCTTATTGTTTAAAGGGTAAACTATATTGTTCAAATATCTGATAAGGGATGATTTTCAGCAAAAAATATATGATAAGGTATACTTTTTTCAATATTCCTAGTATATGATAAGGGTGGGGGTCCTTGTGCCAGCGGCTCACCCCTACCAAAACATATATGGAGTGACCCCCCCCCCCCGCTCGGATCAGGCCGCTTTGCCCACAAAGCGACTGGGATGTGTGCTCCAGGTGTTTGAATGGGACAGCCCTGACATAGAGAGATGCGGGGCCGTCAGGCTATAATGCGGAAAACCTGACCGCAAACCATAGTGGTGCACCGTGTTGGGAAAATGTCACGTTCCTCGCACGTTAAGGTGGGACGTTACGTTAAAAACGACGTTACCGATAAAATTTACCTGTACACTGAAAAATCCGTCTGAACGTCGTGAAAAGCAACGTCAATTTTAGTTAGATTCTATTGCGTTTTTCACGTACAGGCAATGTTCACGAGTCCGTACCTTAAAAACGAAGTCCGTGACATATCCTTTATTTTACATTAATGCATTGCAAATTTTCCAAGGAATATTGTATTAGTTTTTGGTTAAAATTTGGATATCGTCAGTCCATCTTTGTGTATAAAAAGTAAAAATAAATAGTGTTGAAACTCTTTTTTTCCTATATGTCTTTGTTAATTTCCCGCCAAAAATGCAGTTTTCAAATGCATTTATTTGAAAAACGAGGTCCGTGACCCCAATTTTTTATTTCATATATGGATGTATTTCACTAAGAACTATGTGTCTACCAATTTTCATTAAAATCTGGATATATGCTATTTGGTATCGTCCCACCTTAAAGAACCCTGCGGAAAACCTGACCGCAAACCAAAGTAAACTTGAAAATCATGTAGTTCAGTGTGAAAGTTAAAAAATCTTAGATAAACCTATATTAACGTTTTGCAATATATCTGCAAATTTATATACACATTTTATTGGGCTATCCTATAGCACATTGTCTAAGGAAACTATACAAATAGAATAGTAAAAGTGTGAATTGAAGAAAATTGTTTTGCTCCGTTGAGGTCAATCACGGAGAGTAAAGGAGTAAAGTGATTTCCCTTATTACTATACGTCCCGGGAGGCGAATAGGCCAGCAGCAGCGCTAAGCTTGTCGGTAAAAGTCCACTAAAGAGCGCTCAGAAACCTGACATAGGGGTCAGGCCGCTTTGCCCACAAAGCGACTGGGATGTGTGCTCCAGGTGGTTGAATGGGGCAGCCCTGACATCGAGAGATGCGGGGTCGTCAGGCGATAATGCGGAAAACCTGACCGCAATTCATAGTTGTGCACCGTGTTGGGAAAAATGTCACGTTCCTCGCACGTTAAAGAACCCTGCTGCAGGTCTCGGTAAGAGTAAGACCCATGCAGGAGGCAATAGCCGAAATCGTGCAGCTTGGGAGTAAAGCACTAACTAATTACTATACTGGCGTACGAACTCACCTAAACTGTGGATGGCTCTGGATTATGGCTTACTTTATATTGCTGTCTGTATCATGCAATGGCGGCGAATCAAGAGGGCGAAGAATTCTGGGCTAGCCTGGATGTCGTTGGGGACTGGCCAAAACCCGGATCCACTACACTCCCCCTCCCTTTCTTAAGAGGGGGAACCACCACTCTGCCAGCCCCAGCAGGAAACACACCTGGGAAATCCTCGTCCCCGTGATGGACCTCAAACAATCAGTCTTTCAAACAAAAAAGGGGGCGTTGGTCAATTCCCATGACCAAACACCAACATAGTTACAATATGTACGTCTATCTACTCCTGAGAGTAGAGCCTCAGAGCATTCTGGAACGCTGTTTCCAGAATCTCCTCGGCGGCCAACCCCCGGACCCTAGCCACTGCCACTGCGGCCTCTCCAAGGTCACTGGAGTGTCCATGCTGGCCCTGGGGCACCCAGTGGGGTCTACAGTAGGGGGAATCACTCTCCAGCAAGATAACATCACTGGATAGGGCAGCCAATGCCCCCTTCTGATCCCCGTCCAAACGTCCCACGCTTAGGTTGTACCCGAAGTGCACCCTGGTGAAATGGCTGCACTAAAGCTGCACCTCTGTACCAGCCCCCTCAAAATCATGAAGATGGATCAGCTGGTGAGGCTGGCATCTCTCCTTCACCACTTGGAACACCTCCTGATGGGCTTCTCGACTATACTTGTCTGTTGGGTTCCCCTTCACATAGAGGATCAAGGGGACCCGTGCTTCGGCCAAGGAGAGAACCCAGCGGAGGTTCCCTATCTGCCTGGGTGCACTGGGCTTCTCCTGGGAGAGGTCTTCCCCAACCTCTCCGAGTGCACATACTGCTCCACTCTGACACAGACCCTCTAGCCTTGTGAAGGTCCGATCGTCAAACTGCTACCCCTTCTTAGGATTGAGCCCCACTGCCACTACGTATCCTGGGGCTCCTCCTACCAACTCCTCCATTGCCTCGACATTCGGCCAGGTGTCGGGTCGCAGAAAACCATCACCCCACCCTGAATGTCCACCGGCTGCCGTGGGGCTGATGGTAGACCCAACAGTAAGAAATCATCTCTCACTGGTCTCCCTCTTCTGTTAAAAGCCATCCAACCCCTGTCAAGATGGAAGTGGGCATCAAATGCTCGGAGTGGAGGACTGCCCAGCGCCTCAGCCTTTGTGGCCTGGGTCCCCATCTTCTTTGGTCGCGGATGCCGTCTTGGTTGGACTCCCCTGGCTGTCCTCTTCTGGGAACCTGTACATCCTTCAGAAGGTCTCTGTTCTTTCCCTTCCCAGCTCCCCCACAATCACTGCCTGATTCCTCCAATCCATGAGGGAAGCCGGGGAGGAAGCTGGGCTGGCCAAGAAGAGTCTGCTTGGTATCCTCCCTGACGGTACACTTCTGTCATCCCAGGGTTGGCATCTTCCTTGCAGGGGCTAAACTCTTGGCCTTTGCTGTTAACCAGTCTGACAACGTCCCAGACGTTCTGGCTGCCTCTAAGCATCCACGACTGGGCTTGTAGGGCCGCAATCCTCATTGCAGGCAGGATGTCCGGAGTGTTGATCTCTAATTTCCGGAACACCCCGGCTATGTGCTGATCCAATACATGCCCCTCAATTTCTTCCACAAGCAACATTTCCTGACACCATGACACAGGGCACGCACTCAGGCGAGTCTCATCTGTATGTGTGCCTTGGTCCTCTTTGCTTTCAGGTTTTGTTGGATTCGGCTGCTCCTGTCTGCTCCACAACACCACATCTCGTTCCCTGAAGTGACCCCCGCCTCTAGTAGGTGGGACCTGGCCCTCCTTGCCTCTGCCCTCCTTTTCCTCTCTTTTCGTTCTCGTGCAGACTCCTTCGGCCAGGGGTATTGGCGTGGTATTGGCATGGTAGTAGGCACTGCTCCATGCCAAGATACTTGGAACAGCATCTTTCTTCAAATTTCTAACCAGGGTTTTTGTACCTACATTGTTAATTGCATTTTCTAAATAAACAAATTCTAAAAGATCGTATTACTTGAAAATTTTATATGAAATATTTAAAATAATATTGAAGTGATCAATAAAAAAGAATGAAACTCCTAAAGCTAAGAATTATTCTACTTTTACAATTAATTATTTTGTTGAATTAGATTAATTAGTAAACAAAACTTACCACATGTTGTTTCTGTGATGTAGTCTGATGAGGTGAAATGATCATAACAAACAATGCATGTTTTTGATGGAGTCCAATGTTTATTTTTATCACTATTTCTTTTAATTGCCAATATTCAAAGTTTTTGTAAGTTTTCATTTTTAGGAAAGGTATGTCCTCCTCTTTTTGAACATTTTGGAACACAACAACAAGTTGAAGGCATTGTATAATTAATTATTCATAATATTGCTGAACGGCTAGCTCATTAATATCATATATATAAGTGTGTATTCTTATCAGCTGGAAGCTGGTAGATAGGACTGCATTAGCTGCAGTGCCATTTGGAATTCTAATCTGGGGTAATAGTTGACTTATGTTTCTCATTGCGCCCGGTGTGATTTCGCTGTCGGCATTGCTCCGTTATGAGCAATTTGACCGCATTGTAGCTCCGCCGATTTAAAGATGTCAAAGGAGCTACATTATTGTAGCTAGGATTAGGGGTCATGTCAGTTTGGGAGGGTGGGATGGAAGTGTGTGCTTGCGTACATACTAAACTATTTTCAGGCAATCCCATTGCTGTTTTTCCATCTGTTTTTTCATCTCATTAACAGCTGAAATAATAACAAAAAATAAATTACAAAATTGCTCACACATTTGAATTCTCATGGATCTATGAACTTTTTTTAACTTGGATGACAAGTTTTGATAAAATGAATCTGAACCGATACATGTATTTTTTATTTACATCATGTTCATGGGGGTAAACAACATATTTTATCTGTAAAGACCATGCAATTGTAGCAGAAATGTTGGAAAATGCAATATCATTATCCATTGTATGCAGCATGTACAGAACTATACAATTTAAGTAGAAGGAGATAAGAATCTTTGGTATTTTTGACATTGGCCCTCTCAAATTGATTTTTAAAAAGATGATGGGACTTGCTCTTATTTTCAACACAACACATATAGAACAGTATTTTTTTCCTTTTTCATATGAAGGACATGAACATTTTTTTTGTGCATTTAAAATATTTTGAATGCACCGGTCCTAACCCAAAATAGATACTGTAAACGTATTAATTTTCGCGGTTGCTAATTTTCGCGGTTTCTTGAACTAGGACATATTCGCGGGTATCAATTTTCGCGGTTTTTAGGTGCAGCTTACAATTATTAGTATCATATTTATTTACGTTTTTATTACGAAGGTGATCAAAGACTGAAATCGCACAAGCAGTAATTAAAAAAATGCTGTATTTAACTGTCAACACAAGCTGTCAATTTCTCACTTGTTGACATATACAATACCTTGACCAATTAGCGGATTAAGTGTTTAATGATTTGTTTATTGTTTCTGAAGTGTTTGATCCTTGTTTCTTTTAATCTATTAAAGTTTATTTACCAATTTATGGTCACAGCAAAGCCTATTGTCTTTCTCTTCATTACATAAATAATTATGCTTTATTCATTATTTATAATCATTTTGATTTTATACCACGCTCAACGGTCACCGATATCACACATTTCATGCACACATTTACAATTTTTATCAATTATTCGCGGGTACTTATTTTCGCGGTCTTTATGCAACCGCGAAAATAGCGAAAATTAGTACACCACGAAAATTACTACCTTTACAGTATTGACATACTAGTATCTCTTAGTACACTGTGTGGACAATGGGCCTCTTATTAAGTCGCCCAAAACAAAGTTTGGGAGACTTATTGTTTTTGCACCGTTTCTTATTATTATTAAATCCCCGACCACGAAGTGTCGGGGATTTATTGTTTGTGCACCGTTTCTTATTATTAAGTCGCCCAAAACAAAGTTTGGGAGACTTATTGTTTTTGCACCGTTTCTTATTATTATGTCCCCGAACACGAAGTGTCGGGGACATATTGTTTTTGCTCGGTTTCTTATTATTATGTCTCCCAAACAAAGTTTTGGGAGACATATTGTTTTTGTCCGGTTTCTTATTATTATTATTCTTCTTCTTCTTCTTCTTCTTCTTCTTCTTTCCGCCTAACTTTGTCCGACCACTTTTTAAAAGAATGCAATGCCCAATCGATATGAAACTTTGGGAATATGTTTAAATCGACCTGAAGTTTTGCTGACGATTTTAAAAATTTTCAAAATGGCCGCCGTTTTCTTGGAAATAGGAAAAGGTCATTATATAGGACATTGCAATATCTCGGTAACCTAGGTGCGTAGGGTTCTGAAATTTTGTGGGTGAATAGAGCAAAAGATGGTCTTCAATAATACGTAAAAAAAATTTGAAGCGATATTTACGGTTTTCGCGTTATTTACGTAAATGTGATTTTTTGGTCCGAAAATTCAAAGTGGTCTGATTATGATGAAAATTGGTATATTGATTATGATGTTGCGGGTAATATTCTGAACTAAAATTAAAATTTGACGATGGCGGCCATTTTGAATCCAAGATGGCCGCCAAAATTTCAAAGTGGTCTGAATATGATGAAAATCGGTATACTGATAGATTATGATGTTGCGAGAAATATTCTATAACTAAAATTAAAATTTGACGATGGCGGCCATTTTGAATCCAAGATGGCCGCCTAAAATTTCAAAGTGGTCTGATTATGATGAAAATTGGTATACTGATAGATTATGATGTTGCAAGTAATATTCTTTATCTAAAATTAAAATTTGATGATGGCGGCCATTTTGAATCCAAGATGGCCGCCAAAATTTCAAAGTGGTCTGATTATGATGAAAATTGGTATACTGATAGATTATGATGTTGCGAGTAATATTCTTTATCTTAAATTAAAATTTGATGATGGCGGCCATTTTGAATCCAAGATGGCCGCCAAAATTTCAAAGTGGTCTGAATATGATGAAAATTGGTATACTGATAGATTATGATGTTGCGAGAAATATTCTATATCTAAAATTAAAATTTGACGATGGCGGCCATTTTGAATCCAAGATGGCCGCCAAAATTTCAAAGTGGTCTGATTATGATGAAAATCATTATAGTGATAGATTATGATGTTGCGAGTAATATTCCATAACTAAAATTAAAATTTGACAATGGGGGCCATTTTGAATCCAAGATGGCCGCAAAAATTTCAAAGTGCTCCGATTTTCATGTAATTTTATATTTAAGGGGTTTTTGACATGATGAAGAGAATAGTGGCAATGGGAGTTTGTTTGGGAGACATTCGTGTTTGCATCCAAACACAATCATACCTAGTTATTTTTTTTTATTATTATTATTCTTAGTATTCTTTAGTGTGAACTTGTCCGCTCGATTTAAAGAACATCTTTAAAGGTAGGAAGCTGAAACTTCATATATCAAGAGTATGGAGTGTGAAATTGTGTAATCAGATTTTTTTGTCAAAATCAAGCGACCCCTTATAGGGTAAAAAGGGGCCTGAAAATGGCTCCTCAAAATCAAAGTTGAATTTTTACTGGCATTTCCAAACCGGCTGGAATAGGAAAAATTCCTTTCACTATGTAGTAGGTATAGATAGGAGGTATCATACAAAAAAAGAATTTTGAAAATCGGACTTACCGTTTTCAAAATATTTGCAAAAAATCGAAAAAAGGGGAGATAATTGAATACCACATTATTTGAAATTATATCAAATCTTTAGTATTTCTAGGTAAAATTTTAAAAATTAAATATCGCTGACGACTTATACACAGATATTGGTGTAGAAAGTTAAAGAGATATGCCAAGATGATTTTTTGGTCACGAAAAAAATTAGGTCGATTTTCAAAATGGCTGTCCGTTTCCCGCCAAAATTGAAACTTGCTCCGAATTTGATGAAAATTTGTTTATAAGGTAATAGTGATATACCGAGTTAATTTTTGGTATCGAAATTTTTTTATCGACCGCAATTTTCAAAATGGCCGCCACTTCCGGTAAAAATTCAACTTGCTCCGATTTTAACGAAAATTGATATCGAGGGGTTTAAAAGTATGCCGAATTGAAGTGCGTTGTCGAAAATGTCGAAAAATTCAAAATGGCCGCCACTTCCGGTAAAAATTCAACTTGCTCCGATTTTAACAAAAATTGATATCGAGGGGTTTAAAAGTATGCCGAATTGAAGTGCGTTGTCGAAAATGTCGAAAAATTCAAAATGGCCGCCACTTCCGGTAAAAATTCAACTTGCTCAGATTTGAACGAAAATTGATATCTAGGGGTTTTATAGCATGGCGAATTAATGTGCGTTATCGAAAATGTCGAAAAATTCAAAATGGCCGCCACTTCCGGTAAAAATTCAACTTGCTCAGATTTGAACGAAAATTGATATCTAGGGGTTTTATAGCATGGAGAATTTATGTGCGTTGTGGAAAATGTCGAAAAATTCAAAATGGCCGCCACTTCCGGTAAAAATTCAACTTGCTCAGATTTGAACGAAAATTGATATCTAGGGGTTTTATAGCATGGCGAATTTATGTGCGTTTTCGAAAATGTCGAAAAATTCAAAATGGCCACCACTTCCGGTAAAAATTCATCTTGCTCAGATTTTAACGAAAATTGATATCTAGGGGTTTTATAGCATGGCGAATTTATGTGCGTTGTCGAAAATGTCGAAAAATTCAAAATGGCCGCCACTTCCGGTAAAAATTCCCCTTGCTCAGATTTTAACGAAAATTGATATCTAGGGGTTTTATAGCATGGCGAATTTATGTGCGTTGTTGAAAATGACGAAAATTCAAAATGGCCGCCACTTCCGGTAAAATTTAACTTATTCCAATTTTAACGAAAATTGATATCTTAGCATTATAATGGATGGCGAACAGAAAATGTTATCAACTTAGCCAGATATAAACAAAGAGGGGTACGTGAGGGGACATTTGTGACTCGCTTTGCGATCACAATTATACCTAGTTATTATTATTATTATTCTTCTGATTCTTTATCGTAAAGTTGTCCTCCCTAATACAAGAAAATGGTTCAAAGAAATTGAATAACACTTGTTGGATTGGATAGTGGGTCACTCAAAGGCGTGTAATCAAGTTTTGAAATTTTCAAGATGGCCGCCGTTTCAAAATGGCGGCCGTCGGAAAAAGTGGGCGGAAATTTTTTTTTCATCGGATCGTCTTGAAAATTAATCATCTGGGTAAAACGGGTATGCTGAATTCAAATCTGCGACCAGATTTGAAATCCGACTTCCGGTTTCAAAATGGCGGCCATTTTACTACACCCGCCCCCCTTAGAAATGTGAACTTTGTCCGATTTCAATGAAATTTTATTTCTATACATATTTTATTGCACTGAATGGGAAGAAAAAGTATCCAAGGCGATTTTGGGCGACTTGTGTGTTGGCATCCCAACACAAATTATAGCTAGTTATTTTTTTATTATTCTTTTCCTTACCTTAATCATGAACTTGTCCGCAACATTTTTTGAAAACGCTTTGACCAATCAAGATAAAACCTGCTGAGATGGGTGGAGGGTCACTCAGAGGTGTGCAATCCACTTTTGAAATTTTCAAGATGGCCGCCATTTTCAAAATGGCCGCCATTTAAGATTTTCGGGCCCCTCTCAGATCTCGGAGATGGGTGGATGGATTTTAATGAAAATTGGTACACTAGTAGAGTGATCATTCCTGAGCAACATGGCCAAAAAAAATTGGACGCGAACGCCGCCATTTTAAAATGGCGGCCGTTTTACCACACCCGCCCCCAAAAACGTCAACTTTGTCCGATTTCAACGAAATTTGATTTCTAGACTTATTTTGATGCACTGATTTGAATCGAATATTATCAAAGGCGATTTTGGGCGACTTATGTGTTGGCATCCCAACACAATCAGCACTAGTTTTTATTATTAAGTCCCCCAAACAACGTTTGGGGACTTATTGTTTTTGCACCGTTTCTTATTATTATTATTCTTCTTCATCTTCTTCTTCTTCTTCTTCTTCTTCCGATTCTTCCACTTAGTCGTGAACTTGTCCGGAGATCCTAGAAAAAACGACTCAACATATCAAAATGAAACTTGGCAGGATGAAAGATTGGCATGAAAGGAAGCCTTGTTGATAATCGGAATTTTCAAAATGGCCGCCGTTTCCATGGAAACAGGAAAATGGACTAAATATTGGACATTGCAATATGTCGGTAACCTAGGTGCTCAGGGTTCTGAAATTTTGTAGATTGATAGAGCAAAACATTCTCTTTAATAATATGAAAAAAAAATTTGAAGCGATATTTACGGTTTTCGAGATATAAATAAAAATGTGATTTCAAGGGAGAGAATCGGGTCAAAATTTTCAAAGTGCTCCGATTTCCATGAAAATTGATATTTAAGGTTTTTTGACATGCTGAAGAGAATAGTGGCAAATACGGGTCGTTTGGGGGACTTTGTGACTTGCTTGCAATCACAGTTAATACTTGTTATTCTTCTTCTTCTTCCGGACTTAACTTTGTCCGTAGGATTTCTCGAAGACCAAAAGACATAGGTCAATGAAACTTACCAGAAAAATAGGTCACCACTAGGAAATGGTCTTTCCGATTTCGAAATTTTGAAAATGGCGGCCATCTTGGATTGGCGGCCATTTTGAATTTGAAAAAAAATACAAAATAAATCATAAAAAAACACAAAAAATATGGATATGAACCAAAATAGGTTTAAAGGTCAATATTAAAGTCCCGGACAATATGCGACCATTTTTGGAAAATTCCAAGATGGCCACCATATTCAAAATGGCCGCCAAAGTGCGAAAATTGAAAAGTTGTCCGATTTCAACGAAAATTGGCATTTAGGTCAATATTGATATTACGAACAACATGGCGACATTTTCGAACAAATCCAAGATGGCCGCCATATTCAAAATGGCCACCAAAGTGCGAAAAAACACAAAACATAAAATACAGCAATCCACATCACATAGATGTTTATAAGATATTTAAGGTGATGAACATGATATCAGTTTTGTTATTCTTTTTAATCTAGTCTTTTAAGTAGAAATGAAAATTGAAAAGTTGTCCGATTTCAACGAAAATTGGCATTATGGTCAATATTGATATTACGAACAAAATGGCGACATTTTCGAACAAATCCTAAATGTCCGTCATTTTCAAAATGGCCGTCAAAGTGCGAAAATTGAAAAGTTGTCCAATTCCAACGAAAATTGGCATTTATGTCAATATTGATATTACGAACAACATGGTGACATTTTCGAACAAATCCAAGATGGCCACCAAAGTCCGAAAAGCTGAACAAAATTGTGACAAAAGTGGGCACGGGAGGGGATTTTTTTGTGACTTGCTTGCAATCACAATCAGCACTTGTTTTTTATTATTATTAAGTCGCCAAAAACAAAGTTTGGGCGACTTATTGTTTTTACCCCGTTTCTTATTATTCTTCTTATTAAGGTCTTTCCCTTTCCAAAGGGAAGACCTTATTGTTTTCGTTCTGCCTATTATTAAGGTCTTTCCCTTTCCAAAGGGAAGACCTTATTGTTTTCGTTCTGCCTATTATTATTAAGGTCTTTCCCTTTCCAAAAGGGAAGACCTTATTGTTTTCGTTCTGCCTATTATTATTAAGGTCTTTCCCTTCCAAAGGGAAGACCTTATTGTTTTCGTTCTGCCTATTATTATTATTATTATTATTATTATTATTATTCTTTTTTTTCTGCCGCTCGTGAGCAAAAAGTTTCTTGACCGATCTTAACGAAATTTGGCACACTTATTCAGCACTGCCAGGAATCGACTTGACTAAAGACTTGACGCTAAACTATTCTTAGCTACGGCGCAATCGCGCAAAACGCTGTTTACCCTTGTGTTCAGATCTTCTCCAAAACGGTAATAGTTATCAAGATTCTGTTTAATGGAAATGGTACCTTACATCCTGGTGATGATTTATCATCCAAAAATAATGCTCTAATTTACTTCCTGGTTGCACGCGTATTGCGCAAAGTTGGCGCAAAAAGTCAATGTTGTCCGATTTTGATGAAATTTGGTTTTCAGGTAGATTTGAGGGTCCTGATAAATTTTTTTCGACCACCCGTTTTTGAGTTAGAGCCCTTTAAACATCTCCGTAAAACATTGTTTCAACAGATTTCATCATGTTGTGCAATATCACTTTCCATTAATAGATTTGATGTAACAATTATTGATTTATATTTAGATAGTTTTTGAGTAAGTTTCTAAGCCACGCCCTTTTATGTCGACATGGGGACGAGAGGGGGCGAGAGGTTGAGTCGCCCTTTTCGCGCCAATGGCGCCAAAATGTAAAAGTTGACCGATTTTGATGAAATTTGGTATTCAAGTAGATTTGAGAGTCCTGAGTACAAATCTATTGTCAAAAATCAAATTTGCGCTTTTCGCGCCAATGGCGCCAAAATGTAAAAATTGGCCGATTTTGATGAAATTTGGTATTCAAGTAGATTTAAAAGTCCTGAGTACGAATCTGCGGTCAAAAATAAAATTTCGCACTTTTCGCGCCAATGGCGCCAAAATGTAAAAGTTGACCGATTTTGATGAAATTTTGTATTCAAGTAGATTTAAGATTTCTGAGTACAAATCTGTGGTCAAAAGTCAAATTTTGCGCTTTTCATGTAAAAGTTGACCGATTTTGATGAAATTTGGTATTCAAGTAGCTTAAAGAGTCCTGTGTACAAATCTGTGGTCAAAAATCTAATTTTGCACTTTTCGCGCCGGTGGCGCCAAAATGTAAAAGTTGACCGATTTTGATGAAAATTTGTATTCAAGTAGATTTAAGAGTCCTGAGTACAAATCTGTGGTCAAAAATCTAATTTTGCGCTTTTCGCGCCGGTGGCGCCAAAATGTAAAAGTTGACCGATTTTGATGAAATTTGGTATTCAAGTAGATTTAAGAGTCCTGAGTACAAATCTGTGGTCAAAAATCAAATTTTGCGCTTTTTGCGCCAATGGCGCCAAAATGTAAAAGTTGGCCGATTTTGATGAAATTTGGTATTCAAGTAGATTTAAGAGTCCTGAGTACGAATCTGCGGTCAAAAATAAAATTTCGCGCCAATGGCGCCAAAATGTAAAAGTTGACTGATTTTGATGAAATTTGGTATTTAAGTAGATTTAAGAGCCCTGATTACGAATCTGTGGACAAAAATAAAATTTCGCGCTTTTCGCGCCAATGGGGCCAAAATCTAAAAGTTGACCAATTTTGATGAAATTTGGTATTCAAGTAGATTTAAGAGTCCTGATAACGAATCTGCGGTAAAAAAATAAAATTTCGGGCTTTTAGCGCCAATGGCGCCAAAATGTAAAAGTTGACTGATTCTGATGAAATTTCGTGTTCCAGGAGGTTAAAGAGTCCTAAGTACGAATCTGCGGTAAAAAAAATAATTTCACGCTTTTCGCGCCAATGGCGCAAATATGTAAAAGTCGACCGATCTTGATTAAATTTGGTATTCAAGTAGATTAAAGGGTCCTGAGTACGAATCTGCAGTCAAAAATAAAATTTTGCGCAAATGGCGCTAAATGTCAAAAATGACCAATTTTGATAAAATTTGGTATTCAAGTAGATTTAAAGGTCTTCTAGACTGATTTTGATGAACTATTCCTATCAACTGGCAAAAATAGTCAAGAGCAACCATATATTTTCTAAATGTTGAACTATCCCAAAATTGTATCACTCAGTCACTGTAATCTGTTTCTATTGTAATACACAAATAGGAAAGACCTCGCGATCGTTCTTTGAACGATTGTAATTTAATTAAGGTCTTTCCCTTTCCAAAGGGAAGACCTTATTGATTTCGTTCTGCCTATTATTATTATTAAGGTCTTTCCCTTTCCAAAGGGAAGACCTTATTGTTTTCGTTCTGCCTATTATTATTATTATTATTATTATTCTTTTTTTTCTGCCGCTCGTGAGCAAAAAGTTTCTTGACCGATCTTAACGAAATTTGGCACACTTATTCAGCACTGCCAGGAATCGACTTGACTAAGTGCATGACGCTAAACTATTCTTAGTTTCTGCGCAATCGCGCAAAACGCTGTTTACCCTTGTGTTCAGATCTCCTCCGAAACGGTAATAGTTATCAAGATTCTGTTTAATGGAAATGGTACCTTACATCCTGGTGATGATTTATCATGCAAAAAAAAATGCTCTAATTTACTTCCTGGTTGCACGCGTATGGCGCAAAGTTGGCGCAAATTGTCAATGTTGTCCGATTTCGATGAAATTTGGTTTCCATGTAGATTTGAGGGTCCTGATTACAAATCTGAAGGCAAAACTTTTTTCGACCACCCGTTTTTGAGTAAGAGCCCTTCAAACATCTCCGTAAAACGTTGTTTCAACAGATTTCATCATGTTGTGCAATATCAATTTCAATAAATAGATTTGATGTAACAATTATTGATTTATATTAGGATAGTTTTTGAGTTAGTTTCTAAGCCACGCCCATTTATGTCGACATGGGGACGAGAGGGGACGAGAGGTTGAGGCGCCCCTTTCGCGCCAATGGCGCCAAAATGTAAAAGTTGACCGATTTTGATGAAATTTGGTATTCAATTAGATATAAGAGTCCTGAGTACAAATCTGTCGTCAAAAATCAAATTTTGCGCTTTTTGCGCCATTGGCGCCAAAATGTAAAAGTTGACCGATTTTGATGAAATTTGGTATTCAAGTAGATTTAAGAGTCCTGAGTACAAATCTGTGGTCAAAAATCAAATTTTGCGCTTTTTGCGCCATTGGCGCCAAAATGTAAAAGTTGACCGATTATGATGAAATTTGGTATTCAAGTAGATTGAAGAGTCCTGAGTACAAATCTGTGGTCAAAAATCAAATTTTGCGCTTTTCGCGCCAATGGCGCCAAAATGTAAAAGTTGACCGATTTTGATGAAATTTGGTATTCAAGTAGATTTAAGAGTCCTGAGTACAAATCTGTGGTCAAAAATCATATTTTACGCTTTTCGCGCCGATGGCGCCAAAATGTAAAAGTTGACCGATTTTGAGGAAATTTGGTATTCAAGTAGATTTAAGAGTCCTGAGTACAAATTTGTGGTCAAAAATCAAATTTTGCGCTTTTCGCGCCGATGGCGCCAAAATGTAAAAGTTGACCGATTTTGATGAAATTTGGTATTCAAGTAGATTTAAGAGTCCTGAGTACAAATCTGTGGTCAAAAATCAAATTTTGCGCTTTTCGCGCCATCGGCGCCAAAATGTAAAAATTGACCGATTTTGATGAAATTTTATATTCCAAGTAGATTTAAGAGTTCTGAGTACAAACCTGTGGTCAAAAACCAAATTTTGCGCTTTTCGCGCCGATGGCGCCAAAATGTAAAAGATGACCGATTTTGACGAAATTCGGTGTTCCAGTAGGTTAAAGAGTCCTGAGTACGAATCTGCGGTAAAAAATATAATTTCAAGCTTTTCGCGCCAATGGCGCAAATATGTAAAAGTTAACCGATTTTGATGAAATTTGGTATTCAAGTAGATTAAAGGGTCCTAAGTACGAATCTGCAGCAAAAAATAAAATGTCGTGCAAATGGCGCCAAATGTAAAAAATGACCAATTTTGATAAAATTTTGTATTCAAGTAGATTTAAAGGTCTTTAGACTGATTTTGATAAACTATTCATAGCAACTGACATAAAAGCCAATAGCAACCATATATTTTCTAAATGTTGAACTATCCCAAAATTGTATCACTCAGTCACTGTTATCTGTTTCTATTGTAATACACAAATGGGAAAGACCTCGCGATCGTTCTTTGAACGATTGTAATTTAATTATAATTATTATTCTTTTTTTTCTGCCGTTCGTGAGCAAAAAGTTTCTTGATCGATCTTAACGAAATTTGGCACACTTATTCAGCACTACCAGGAATCGACGTGATTAAGGGCCTGGCGCTAAACTATTCTTAGTTACGGCGCAATCGCGCAAAACGCTGTTTACCCTTGTGATCAGATCTCCTCCTAGATAGTAACAGATATCAAAAATTTTAACTGTGGATACTGTTTTAAGACTCCTGACGACGAATCATCACGAAAAAAAAATTGAAATTTTTACTTCCTGGTTGCGCGCGTATGGCGCAAAGTTTGTCAAAAACGTCAAAGTTGTCCGATTTTAATGAAATTTGGTTTCCAAATAGATTTAGGAGTCTTGATTTCATATCCGGAGTTAAAAATACATTTTGGTCAATCATTTTCAAAATGGCCGCCATTGAAATTTTGTTTTCGCTATAACTCAAAAACCATAACAATTAGAAACACACAATAAATATAAAAAATGTTTCTCTAATCGAGATCTACAAAATGAGTTCAAGGTCAAAGGTCAAATGTCAAGGTCATTATTTGTAGATTTTCAAAAAACCGAGTCTTCTTTTTCATTGCAAAATAACTCAGATAAAATGCAATTTTTTCAGATTTTTTTTTTTACATTATATAATCTGTTGATGTCTTCTCAGTTGAACACAATTTTTTTGGTGAAAAAATATGAAAAAATGGTGTCGCAACATGGATTTTTGTGAAAATTAGACCGTATCACTGTCCTAACCCACTGTATGACCTTGAATGATTTTTCAAGGTCAAATCAACTTACTTTCACTATTCCAACCAGTTTCAATGATTAAAAGTTCTCAAATGTCAAAAACAACAAAGTTGACATTTCATCCCCCCTTTTTTTTGAAAATTTGGACATTTGCCATTTTTCACCAAAAAATGTTATTTTTGGGTAAATATACCTTATTTAACCATAATTAGACGATACAAACCCTAAAAATCCAGAAATAGTCCCATCTGTCCTCTTTATTAAGGTCTTTCCCTTTCCAAAGGGAAGACCTTATTGATTTCGTTCTGCCTATTATTAAGGTCTTTCCCTTTCCAAAGGGAAGACCTTATTGTTTTCGTTCTGCCTATTATTATTATTATTCTTTTTTTTCTGCCGCTCGTGAGCAAAAAGTTTCTTGACCGATCTTAACGAAATTTGGCACACTTATTCAGCACTGCCAGGAATCGACTTGACTAAGGGCCTGACGCTAAACTATTCTTAGTTACGGCGCAATCGCGCAAAACGCTGTTTACCCTTGTGTTCAGATCTCCTCCGAAACGGTAATAGTTATCAAGATTCTGTTAAGTGGAAATGGTACCTTACATACTGATGATGATTTATCATGCAAAAAGAATGCTCTAATTTACTTCCTGGTTGCACGCGTATGGCGCAAAATTGGCGCAAAATGTCAATGTTGTCCGATTTTGATGAAATTTGGTTTCCAGGTAGATTTGAGGGTCCTGATTACAAATCCAAAAAAAAAATTTTTTCGACTACCCGTTTTTGAGTTAGAGCCCTGGAAACATCTCCGTAAAACGTTGTTTCAACAGATTTCATCATGTTGTGCAATATCTTTTTCAATAAATAGATTTGATGTAACAATTATTGATTTATATTTAGATAGTTTTTGAGTTAGTTTCTAAGCCACGCTCTTTTATGTCGACATGGGGACGAGAGGTTGAGTCAAATCTGTGGTCAAAATCAAATTTTGTGCTTTTCGCGCCGATGGCGCCAAAATGTAAAAGTTGACCGATTTTGATGAAATTTGGTATTCAAGTAGATTTAAGAGTCCTGAGTACAAATCTGTGGTCAAAAATCAAATTTTGCGCTTTTCGCGCCGATGGCGCCAAAATGTAAAAGTTGACCGATTTTGATGAAATTTGATATTCAAGTAGATTTAAGAGTCCTGAGTACAAATCTGTGGTCAAAAATCAAATTTTGCGCTTTTCGCGCCGATGGCGCCAAAATGTAAAAGTTGACCGATTTTGATGAAATTTGATATTCAAGTAGATTTAAGAGTCCTGAGTACAAATCTGTGGTCAAAAATCAAATTTTGCGCTTTTCGCGCCATCGGCGCCAAAATGTAAAAATTGACCGATTTTGATGAAATTTTATATTCCAAGTAGATTTAAGAGTTCTGAGTACAAACCTGTGGTCAAAAACCAAATTTTGCGCTTTTCGCGCCGATGGCGCCAAAATGTAAAAGATGACCGATTTTGACGAAATTCGGTGTTCCAGTAGGTTAAAGAGTCCTGAGTACGAATCTGCGGTAAAAAATATAATTTCAAGCTTTTCGCGCCAATGGCGCAAATATGTAAAAGTTAACCGATTTTGATGAAATTTGGTATTCAAGTAGATTAAAGGGTCCTAAGTACGAATCTGCAGCAAAAAATAAAATGTCGTGCAAATGGCGCCAAATGTAAAAAATGACCAATTTTGATAAAATTTTGTATTCAAGTAGATTTAAAGGTCTTTAGACTGATTTTGATAAACTATTCATAGCAACTGACATAAAAGCCAATAGCAACCATATATTTTCTAAATGTTGAACTATCCCAAAATTGTATCACTCAGTCACTGTTATCTGTTTCTATTGTAATACACAAATGGGAAAGACCTCGCGATCGTTCTTTGAACGATTGTAATTTAATTATAATTATTATTCTTTTTTTTCTGCCGTTCGTGAGCAAAAAGTTTCTTGATCGATCTTAACGAAATTTGGCACACTTATTCAGCACTACCAGGAATCGACGTGATTAAGGGCCTGGCGCTAAACTATTCTTAGTTACGGCGCAATCGCGCAAAACGCTGTTTACCCTTGTGATCAGATCTCCTCCTAGATAGTAACAGATATCAAAAATTTTAACTGTGGATACTGTTTTAAGACTCCTGACGACGAATCATCACGAAAAAAAAATTGAAATTTTTACTTCCTGGTTGCGCGCGTATGGCGCAAAGTTTGTCAAAAACGTCAAAGTTGTCCGATTTTAATGAAATTTGGTTTCCAAATAGATTTAGGAGTCTTGATTTCATATCCGGAGTTAAAAATACATTTTGGTCAATCATTTTCAAAATGGCCGCCATTGAAATTTTGTTTTCGCTATAACTCAAAAACCATAACAATTAGAAACACACAATAAATATAAAAAATGTTTCTCTAATCGAGATCTACAAAATGAGTTCAAGGTCAAAGGTCAAATGTCAAGGTCATTATTTGTAGATTTTCAAAAAACCGAGTCTTCTTTTTCATTGCAAAATAACTCAGATAAAATGCAATTTTTTCAGATTTTTTTTTTTACATTATATAATCTGTTGATGTCTTCTCAGTTGAACACAATTTTTTTGGTGAAAAAATATGAAAAAATGGTGTCGCAACATGGATTTTTGTGAAAATTAGACCGTATCACTGTCCTAACCCACTGTATGACCTTGAATGATTTTTCAAGGTCAAATCAACTTACTTTCACTATTCCAACCAGTTTCAATGATTAAAAGTTCTCAAATGTCAAAAACAACAAAGTTGACATTTCATCCCCCCTTTTTTTTGAAAATTTGGACATTTGCCATTTTTCACCAAAAAATGTTATTTTTGGGTAAATATACCTTATTTAACCATAATTAGACGATACAAACCCTAAAAATCCAGAAATAGTCCCATCTGTCCTCTTTATTAAGGTCTTTCCCTTTCCAAAGGGAAGACCTTATTGATTTCGTTCTGCCTATTATTAAGGTCTTTCCCTTTCCAAAGGGAAGACCTTATTGTTTTCGTTCTGCCTATTATTATTATTATTCTTTTTTTTCTGCCGCTCGTGAGCAAAAAGTTTCTTGACCGATCTTAACGAAATTTGGCACACTTATTCAGCACTGCCAGGAATCGACTTGACTAAGGGCCTGACGCTAAACTATTCTTAGTTACGGCGCAATCGCGCAAAACGCTGTTTACCCTTGTGTTCAGATCTCCTCCGAAACGGTAATAGTTATCAAGATTCTGTTAAGTGGAAATGGTACCTTACATACTGATGATGATTTATCATGCAAAAAGAATGCTCTAATTTACTTCCTGGTTGCACGCGTATGGCGCAAAATTGGCGCAAAATGTCAATGTTGTCCGATTTTGATGAAATTTGGTTTCCAGGTAGATTTGAGGGTCCTGATTACAAATCCAAAAAAAAAATTTTTTCGACTACCCGTTTTTGAGTTAGAGCCCTGGAAACATCTCCGTAAAACGTTGTTTCAACAGATTTCATCATGTTGTGCAATATCTTTTTCAATAAATAGATTTGATGTAACAATTATTGATTTATATTTAGATAGTTTTTGAGTTAGTTTCTAAGCCACGCTCTTTTATGTCGACATGGGGACGAGAGGTTGAGTCAAATCTGTGGTCAAAATCAAATTTTGTGCTTTTCGCGCCGATGGCGCCAAAATGTAAAAGTTGACCGATTTTGATGAAATTTGGTATTCAAGTAGATTTAAGAGTCCTGAGTACAAATCTGTGGTCAAAAATCAAATTTTGCGCTTTTCGCGCCGATGGCGCCAAAATGTAAAAGTTGACCGATTTTGATGAAATTTGATATTCAAGTAGATTTAAGAGTCCTGAGTACAAATCTGTGGTCAAAAATCAAATTTTGCGCTTTTCGCGCCGATGGCGCCAAAATGTAAAAGTTGACCGATTTTGATGAAATTTGATATTCAAGTAGATTTAAGAGTCCTGAGTACAAATCTGTGGTCAAAAATCAAATTTTGCGCTTTTCGCGCCGATGGCGCCAAAATGTAAAAGTTGACCGATTTTGATGAAATTTGGTATTCAAGTAGATTTAAGAGTCCTGAGTACAAATTTGTGGTCAAAAATCAAATTTTGCGCTTTTCGCACCGATGGCGCCAAAATGTAAAAGTTGACCGATTTTGATGAAATTTGATATTCAAGTAGATTTAAGAGTCCTGAGTACAAATCTATGGTCAAAAATCAAATTTTGCGCTTTTCGCGCCGATGGCGCCAAAATGTAAAAGTTTACCGATTTTGATAAAATTTGGTTTTCAAGTAGATTGAAGAGTCCTGAGTACAAATCTGTGGTCAAAAATCAAATTTTGCGCTTTTCGCGCCGGTGGCGCCAAAGTATAAAAGTTGACCGATTTTGATGAAATTTGGTATTCAAGTAGATTTAAGAGTCCTAAGTACAAATCTGTGGTCAAAAAATAAATTTTACGCTTTTCGCGCCGATGGCGCCAAAATGTAAAAAATGACCGATTTTGATGAAATTTGGTATTCAAGTTTAGTTTAAACATATTTTATTGTCAAACATATACAAAGGGATTGGGCACAAGTTATTACAACTTACAAGGCCTTTTCCAAACAATAATAATATACACAATGATAATCAAGATGACAGCAATTAATATTAAGTACACACATAACTAAGTTTAAACAAACACCACAAAATGAAAAATACAAAAGAGCAAAAGGTATTCAAGTAGATTTAAGAGTCCTGAGTACAAATCTGTGGTCAAAAATCAAATTTCGTGCTTTTCGTGCCAATGGCGCCAAAATGTAAAAGTGACCGATTTTGATGAAATTTGGTATTCAAGTAGATTTAAGGGTCCTGAGTACGAATCTGCAGTCAAAAATATATTTCGCGCAAATGGCGCCAAATGCAAAAAATGACCAATTTAGATGAAATTTGGCTTTCAAGTAGATTTAAAGGTCTTCTAGACTGATTTTGATGAACTATTCATAGCAACTTGCATAAAAGTATAGAGCAACCATATATTTTCTAAATGTTGAACTATCCAAAAATTGTATCACTCAGTCACTGTAATCTGTTTCTATTGTAATACACAAATGGGAAAGACCTCGCGATCGTTCTTTGAACGATTGTAATTTAATTATTATTATTATTATTATTCTTTTTTTTCTGCCGTTCGTGAGCAAAAAGTTTCTTGATCGATCTTAACGAAATTTGGCACACTTATTCAGCACTACCAGGAATCGACGTGATTAAGGGCCTGGCGCTAAACTATTCTTAGTTACGGCGCAATCGCGCAAAACGCTGTTTACCCTTGTGATCAGATCTCCTCCTAGATAGTAACAGATATCAAAAATTTTAACTGTGGATACTGTTTTAAGACTCCTGACGACGAATCATCACGAAAAAAAAAATTGAAATTTTTACTTCCTGGTTGCGCGCGTATGGCGCAAAGTTTGTCAAAACGTCAAAGTTGTCCGATTTTAATGAAATTTGGTTTCCAAATAGATTTAGGAGTCTTGATTTCATATCCGGAGTTAAAAATACATTTTGGTCAATCATTTTCAAAATGGCCGCCATTGAAATTTTGTTTTCGCTATAACTCAAAAACCATAACAATTAGAAACACACAATAAATATAAAAAATGTTTCTCTAATCGAGATCTACAAAATGAGTTCAAGGTCAAAGGTCAAATGTCAAGGTCATTATTTGTAGATTTTCAAAAAACCGAGTCTTCTTTTTCATTGCAAAATAACTCAGATAAAATGCAATTTTTTCAGATTTTTTTTTTACATTATATAATCTGTTGATGTCTTCTCAGTTGAACACAATTTTTTTGGTGAAAAAATATGAAAAAATGGTGTCGCAACATGGATTTTTGTGAAAATTAGACCGTATCACTGTCCTAACCCACTGTATGACCTTGAATGATTTTTCAAGGTCAAATCAACTTACTTTCACTATTCCAACCAGTTTCAATGATTAAAAGTTCTCAAATGTCAAAAACAACAAAGTTGACATTTCATCCCCCCTTTTTTTTGAAAATTTGGACATTTGCCATTTTTCACCAAAAAATGTTATTTTTGGGTAAATATACCTTATTTAACCATAATTAGACGATACAAACCCTAAAAATCCAGAAATAGTCCCATCTGTCCTCTTTATTAAGGTCTTTCCCTTTCCAAAGGGAAGACCTTATTGATTTCGTTCTGCCTATTATTATTAAGGTCTTTCCCTTCCACAGAAGGAAAGGCCTTACTGTATTTCTTCTGATTATTATTGTTCTTCTTTTCTGCCATCATTTGACGAAAAGTGTCGCGACATATCTTTTCGATACTTGGTACCATTATTTGGTCATACGAATACTTGCCTAAACCCATGCTTTGAAACCGATCTATTTTTAGTAACGGAGTTATCTGCCCCAGACTGGAAAACCTTGTTTGCAAAATTACTCAAAAACTATAACCGTTATCAAAAAACTAAAGAGTGGAAAATGTCATTTGACTCCTAGGGATGATTTGTAGACCAAAAAAAAAAATTTCCGAACAACTTCCTGGTTACGCGTTTTTGACTTGAAAAGTGTCGCGACTCGTCAAATTTTTTTTCTTCAAAACGGTTCGTCCTAGAGACTTGGGACCTTCACCAATCATCCTAAACGACTTTTGTTACATCTAAAAATGTCAAGGTCAAAGGTCAAATCTCAAGGTCAGAGGTCATGGTACACCTTGTTTGCAGTATAGCTCAAAAACCATACAAATTTGAAGCAGACATGTAATGGGAAAAATACTCGTCTCATTTAGACCTTTATTTGATATAAAGGGTCGAACACTGTACGACAAACCGTTTTCGAGTTATGGCCCTTTACGCATTTCTGCTTATCCGTTTTTGGCTTATATCTTTTAAACCGTCAGAGATAATATAGTAAACATATGGGTTTTTTGTGACCGTCATTATATGTCCTTCAATTTAAGACCAAAGTCGAATGGTTACGGGCAGCCATTTTCAAAATGGCTGACTCCGTAAACAGTTTTTATGAAATAACACTTAAACCGTACAAAATTGAAGCGGACAATACATGGAAAATATGTTCGCCATGTCGAAATCTACAAAAAGTGTTTCAGGTGCAAAAGCGTAAAACTTGTCGTTTTTGAGTTATCGCCCTTGATTCGTATTTTTAAAATGATTTTTTGTTTGTAACTTTTTAACCATAAAAGATGGTGAATGGAACATATGGTTAATTTGAAAGAGGATAAAATTACCTACAATTTGAACCCAAACAGTACATGATTCGGTTGAATGGTTCCAAAATGGCGGTCAAAACAAATTTCGCGAAACGCGTTTTTTGCCAATAACTTGAAAACCATAACAGATAGTATAGTAAACATGTATACTTAAATGAATCAGAATGCAAAGAGCTACAATTTGAGTCCAAGGTCAAAGGTCATAGGTCAAGGTCATTCCCTAGCAACAAGGTAACATTAATGAAAAGTCCATAGCAACCATATATATTCTAAACCAAGACTACTTTCTGAATTTAGATGTAAGTTTTTGCAACCGGAAGTGACATTAAGTCCATAGCAACCGACATATAAGTCCTTAGCAACCACACTTTTTATGACTCTAGGCCCCCTGCTCTTCATTCTGGAGCCTATATCACAATAATTGGCAACATCTAGTCATAAATAAAGTGACTAAAATGTCTTTAGTACTTGTATAAAATACCATAACAAAAACATAAGACAGGGAAAGACCTCACATTTGTTCTCTGAACAAATGACTTTTTAATTATTATTATTATTATTATTATTTTTCTTCTTTTCCGCTGTGAATGTCGCAAAAGTGTCGCGACATATCTTTACGATACTTCTTGCGTTAACTCGGTCATACCCAGACTCGCCTTGACCGCAACCTGAAAACCGAACTATTTTTAGTAACGGAGTTATCTGCCCCAGACCGAAAACCCTTGTTATCAGATAATCTCAGAAACCGTAACCGGTATCAAAAATCTAAAGTGTGGGAAATGTTGCTGGACTCCTGGCAACATGTCATCATGCAAAAAAAAAAATTTCGATGAACTTCCTGGTTACGCGTTTTTGAGTCGAAACCTGTCGCGACACGTCAAAATTTTTTTCTTCAAAACGGTTAGTCCTAGAGACTTGGGACCTTCACCAATCATCCTAGGTGACCTATGTTACATTTAAAAATGTCAAGGTCAAAAGTCAAATCTCAAGGTCAGAGGTCATGATACACCTTGTTTGCAGAATAGCTCAAAAACCATACAAAATTGAAGCAGACATATAATGGGAAAAATACTCCTCTCATTTAGATCTTTATTTGATATAAAGGGTCGAACACTGTACGACAAACCGTTTTCGAGTTATGGCCCTTAACGCGTTTCAGCTTATCCGTTTTTGGCTTATAACTTTTAAACCGTCAGAGATAATATAGTAAACATATAGGTTTTTTGTGACCGTCATTATGGGCCCTTCAATTTAAGACCAAAGTCGAATGGTTACGGGTAGCCATTTTCAAAATGGCTGACACCTTAAACAGTTTTTATGAAATAACACTTAAACCGTACAAAATTGAAGCGGACAATACATGGAAAAAATGTTCGCCATGTCGAAATCTACAAAAAGTGTTTCAGGTGCGAAAGCGTAAAACTTGTCGTTTTGGAGTTATCGCCCTTGATTCTTATTTTTAAAATGATTTTTTGTTTATAACTTTTTAATTATTATTATTATTATTCTTTTTTTTCTGCCGTTCGTGAGCAAAAAGTTTCTTGATCGATCTTAACGAAATTTGGCACACTTATTCAGCACTACCAGGAATCGACGTGATTAAGGGCCTGGCGCTAAACTATTCTTAGTTACGGCGCAATCGCGCAAAACGCTGTTTACCCTTGTGATCAGATCTCCTCCTAGATAGTAACAGATATCAAAAATTTTAACTGTGGATACTGTTTTAAGACTCCTGACGACGAATCATCACGAAAAAAAAAATTGAAATTTTTACTTCCTGGTTGCGCGCGTATGGCGCAAAGTTTGTCAAAAACGTCAAAGTTGTCCGATTTTAATGAAATTTGGTTTCCAAATAGATTTAGGAGTCTTGATTTCATATCCGGAGTTAAAAATACATTTTGGTCAATCATTTTCAAAATGGCCGCCATTGAAATTTTGTTTTCGCTATAACTCAAAAACCATAACAATTAGAAACACACAATAAATATAAAAAATGTTTCTCTAATCGAGATCTACAAAATGAGTTCAAGGTCAAAGGTCAAATGTCAAGGTCATTATTTGTAGATTTTCAAAAAACCGAGTCTTCTTTTTCATTGCAAAATAACTCAGATAAAATGCAATTTTTTCAGATTTTTTTTTTACATTATATAATCTGTTGATGTCTTCTCAGTTGAACACAATTTTTTTGGTGAAAAAATATGAAAAAATGGTGTCGCAACATGGATTTTTGTGAAAATTAGACCGTATCACTGTCCTAACCCACTGTATGACCTTGAATGATTTTTCAAGGTCAAATCAACTTACTTTCACTATTCCAACCAGTTTCAATGATTAAAAGTTCTCAAATGTCAAAAACAACAAAGTTGACATTTCATCCCCCCTTTTTTTTGAAAATTTGGACATTTGCCATTTTTCACCAAAAAATGTTATTTTTGGGTAAATATACCTTATTTAACCATAATTAGACGATACAAACCCTAAAAATCCAGAAATAGTCCCATCTGTCCTCTTTATTAAGGTCTTTCCCTTTCCAAAGGGAAGACCTAATTGATTTCGTTCTGCCTATTATTATTATTATTATTAAGGTCTTTCCCTTTCCAAAGGGAAGACCTTATTGTTTTCGTTCTGCCTATTATTATTAAGGTCTTTCCCTTTCCAAAGGGAAGACCTTATTGATTTCGTTCTGCCTATTATTATTATTATTCTTTTTTTTCTGCCGTTCGTGAGCAAAAAGTTTCTTGATCGATCTTAACGAAATTTGGCACACTTATTCAGCACTGCCAGGAATCGACGTAATTAAGGGCCTGACGCTTAACTATTCTTAGTTACGGCGCAATCGCGCAAAACGCTGTTTACCCTTGTGTTCAGATCTCCTCCTAGATAGTAACAGATATCAAAAATCTTAACTGTGGATACTGTTTTAAGACTCCTGGCGACGAATCATCACGAAAAAAAAATTTGAAATTTTTACTTCCTGGTTGCGCGCGTATGGCGCAAAGTTTGTCAAAAACGTCAAAGTTGTCCGATTTTAATGAAATTTGGTTTCCAAATAGATTTAGGAGTCCTGATTTCATATCCGGAGTAAAAAATACATTTTGGGCAATCATTTTCAAAATGGCCGCCATTGAAATTTTGTTTTCGCTATAACTCAAAAACCATAACAATTATAAACACACAATAAATATAAAAAATGTTTCATTGAGATCTACAAAATGAGTTCAAGGTCAAAGGTCAAATGTCAAGGTCATTATTTGTAGATTTTCAAAAAACCGAGTCTTCATTTTCATTGGGAAATATTTCAAATAAAATGTAACCTTTTTCAGAACTTTTTTACATTATATAATGTGACGATGTCTTCTCAGTTGAACACAATTTTTTGGGGGAAAAAATATGAAAAAATGGTGTCGCAACATGGATTTTTGTGAAATTTACACCCTATCACTGTTCTAAGCCACTGTATGACCTTGACTGAATTTTCAAGGTCAAATCAACTTACTTTCACTATTCCAACCAGTTTCAATGATTAAAAGTTCTCAAATGTCAGAAATAACAAAGTTGACAATTCAGCCCCCCTTTTTTTCGAAAATTTGGAAATTTGCCATTTTTCACCAAAAAAATTTATTTTTGGGTAAATATACCTCATTTGACCATAATTAGACGATACAAACCATAAAAGCCCAGAAATAGTCCCATCTGCCCTCTTTATTAAGGTCTTTCCCTTTCCAAAGGGAAGACCTTATTGATTTCGTTCTGCCTATTATTATTAAGGTCTTTCCCTTTCCAAAGGGAAGACCTTATTGTTTTCGTTCTGCCTATTATTATTATTATTATTATTATTATTCTTTTTTTTCTGCCGCTCGTGAGCAAAAAGTTTCTTGACAGATCTTAACGAAATTTGGCACACTTATTCAGCACTGCCAGGAATCGACTTGACTAAGGACCTGACGCTAAACTATTCTTAGTTACGGCGCAATCGCGCAAAACGCTGTTTACCCTTGTGTTCAGATCTCCTCCGAAACGGTTATAGTTATCAAGATTCTGTTTAGTGGAAATGGTACCTTACATCCTGGTGATGATTTATCATGCAAAAAGAATGCTATAATTTACTTCCTGGTTGCACGCGTATGGCGCAAAGTTGGCGCAAAATGTCAATGTTGTCCGATTTTGATGAAATTTGGTTTCCAGGTAGATTTGAGGGTCCTGATTACAAATCCAAAAAAAAAAATTTTTTCGACTACCCGTTTTTGAGTTAGAGCCCTGGAAACATCTCCGTAAAACGTTGTTTCAACAGATTTCATCATGTTGTGCAATATCTTTTTCAATAAATAGATTTGATGTAACAATTATTGATTTATATTTAGATAGTTTTTGAGTTAGTTTCTAAGCCACGCCCTTTTATGTCGACATGGGGACGAGAGGGGGCGAGAGGTTGAGTCGCCCCTTTCGCGCCGATGGCGCCAAAATGTAAAAGTTGACCGATTTTGATGAAAATTGGTATTCAATTAGATATAAGGGTCCTAAGTACAAATCTGTGGTAAAAAATCAAATTTTGCGCTTTTCGCGCCGATGGCGCCAAAATGTAAAAGTTGACCGATTTTGATGAAATTTGGTATTCAAGTAGATTTAAGAGTCCTGAGTACAAATCTGTGGTCAAAAATCAAATTTTGCGCTTTTCGCGCCGATGGCGCCAAAATGTAAAAGTTGACCGATTTTGATGAAATTTGATATTTAAGTAGATTTAAGAGTCCTGAGTACAAATCTGTGGTCAAAAATCAAATTTTGCGCTTTTCGCGCCGATGGCGCCAAAATGTAAAAGTTGACCGATTTTGATGAAATTTGGTATTCAAGTAGATTTAAGAGTCCTGAGTACAAATCTGTGGTCAAAAATCAAATTTTGCGCTTTTCGCGCCGATGGCGCCAAAATGTAAAAGTTGACCGATTTTGATGAAATTTGATATTCAAGTAGATTTAAGAGTCCTGAGTACAAATCTGTGGTCAAAAATCAAATTTTGCGCTTTTCGCGCCGATGGCGCCAAAATGTAAAAGTTGACCGATTTTGATGAAATTTGGTATTCAAGTAGATTTAAGAGTCTTGAGTACAAATCTGTGGTCAAAAATCAAATTTTGCGCTTTTCGCGCCGATGGCGCCAAAATGTAAAAGTTGACCGATTTTGATGAAATTTGATATTCAAGTAGATTTAAGAGTCCTGAGTACAAATCTGTGGTCAAAAATCAAATTTTGCGCTTTTCGCGCCGATGGCGCCAAAATGTAAAAGTTGACCGATTTTGATGAAATTTGGTATTCAAGTAGATTTAAGAGTCCTGAGTACAAATCTGTGGTCAAAAATCAAATTTTGCGCTTTTCGCGCCGATGGCGCCAAAATGTAAAAGTTGACCGATTTTGATGAAATTTGATATTCAAGTAGATTTAAGAGTCCTGAGTACAAATCTGTGGTCAAAAATCAAATTTTGCGCTTTTCGCGCCGATGGCGCCAAAATGTAAAAGTTGACCGATTTTGATGAAATTTGGTATTCAAGTAGATTTAAGAGTCCTGAGTACAAATCTGTGGTCAAAAATCAAATTTTGCGCTTTTCGCGCCGATGGCGCCAAAATGTAAAAGTTGACCGATTTTGATGAAATTTGGTATTCAAGTAGATTTAAGAGTCCTGAGTACAAATCGGTGGTCAAAAATCAAATTATGCGCTTTTCGCGCCAATGGCGCCAAAATGTAATAGTTGACCGATTTTGTTGAAATTTGGTATTCAAGTAGATTTAAGAGTCCTGAGTACAAATCTGTGGTCAAAAATCAAATTTTGCGCTTTTCGCGCCATTGGCGCCAAAATGTAAAAGTTGACCGATTTAATGAAATTTGGTATTCAAGTATATTTTAAGGTCCTGAGTACTCTCTGAGTTTATATTTTAGTGACTGGAAGTTCCCTTTTGTCCATAGCAACCGACCTAAAAGTCCATAGCAACAATATATTTTATGACTCCTGACTGCCTGCTGAGTTTCAAATTCAATATTTTATGACCGGAAGTGACGTTTTGTTCAAAGCAACCAACCTAATTGTTAATAGCAACCAAATAATTTTAATCAGGTTGATATATCCAAAAATGGTATCATTCAGTAAGGAATCTATTTCTATTGGAAGACACAAATAGGGAAAGACCTCGCGATCGTTCTTTGAACGATTGTAATTTAATTATTATTCTTTTTTTTCTGCCGCTCGTGAGCAAAAAGTTTCTTGACCGATCTTAACGAAATTTGGCACACTTATTCAGCACTGCCAGGAATCGACTTGACTAAGGGCCTGACGCTAAACTTTTCTTAGTTACG
Organism: Arcuatula senhousia; assembly: GCA_963971305.1. Classification (NCBI taxonomy): domain Eukaryota; kingdom Metazoa; phylum Mollusca; class Bivalvia; order Mytilida; family Mytilidae; genus Arcuatula; species Arcuatula senhousia. The sequence continues at coordinate 27,132,624 of OZ020314.1, read as the reverse complement.
GCGCAATCGCGCAAAACGCTGTTTACCCTTGTGTTCAGATCTCCTCCGAAACGGTAATAGTTATCAAGATTCTGATAAATGGAAATGGTACCTTACATACTGGTGATGATTTATCATGCAAAAAGAATGCTCTAATTTACTTCCTGGTTGCACGCGTATGGCGCAAAGTTGGCGCAAAATGTCAATGTTGTCCGATTTTGATGAAATTTTGTTTCCAGGTAGATTTGAGGGTCCTGATTACAAATCCGAAGGCAAAATTTTTTTTCGACCACCCGTTTTTGAGTTAGAGCCCTTCAAACATCTCCGTAAAACGTTGTTTCAACAGATTTCATCATGTTGTGCAATATCACTTTCAATAAATAGATTTGATGTAACAATTATTGATTTATATTAAGATAGTTTTTGAGTTAGTTTCTAAGCCACGCCCTTTTATGTCGACATGGGGACGAGAGGGGCGAGAGGTTGAGTCGCCCCTTTCGCGCCAATGGCGCCAAAATGTAAAAGTTGACCGATTTTGATGAAATTTGGTATTCAATTAGATATAAGGGTCCTTAGTACAAATTTGTGGTCAAAAATCAAATTTTGCGCTTTTCGCGCCGGTGGCGCCAAAATGTAAAAATTGACCGATTTTGATGAAATTTTGTATTCAAGTAGATTTAAGAGTCCTGAGTACAAATCTGTGGTCAAAAATCAAATTTTGCGCTTTTCGCGCTGATGGCGCCAAAATGTAAAAGTTGACCGATTTTGATGAAATTTGGTATTCAAGTAGATTTAAGAGTCCTGAGTACAAATCTGTGGTCAAAAATCAAATTTTGCGCCTTTCGCGCCGATGGCGCCAAAATGTAAAAGTTGACCGATTTTGATGAAATTTGGTATTCAAGTAGATTTAAGAGTCCTGAGTACAAATCTGTGGTCAAAAATCAAATTTTGCGCCTTTCGCGCCGATGGCGCCAAAATGTAAAAGTTGACCGATTTTGATGAAATTTGGTATTCAAGTAGATTTAAGAGTCCTGAGTACAAATCTGTGGTCAAAAATCAAATTTTGCGCCTTTCGCGCCGATGGCGCCAAAATGTAAAAGTTGACCGATTTTGATGAAATTTGGTATTCAAGTAGATTTAAGAGTCCTGAGTACAAATCTGTGGTAAAAAACAAATTTTGCGCTTTTCGCGCCGATGGCGCCAAAATGTTAAAGTTGTCTGATTTTGATGAAATTTGGTATTCAAGTAGATTTAAGAGTCCTGAGTACAAATCTGTGGTCAAAAATCAAATTTTGCGCTTTTCGCGCCGATGGCGCCAAAATGTAAAAGTTGTCCGATTTTGATGAAATTTGGTATTCAAGTAGATTTAAGAGTCCTGAGTACAAATCTGTGGTCAATAATCAAATTTTGCGCTTTTCGCGCCGATGGCGCAAAAATGTAAAAGTTGTCCGATTTTGATGAAATTTGGTATTCAAGTAGATTTAAGAGTCCTGAGTACAAATCTGTGGTCAATAATCAAATTTTGCGCTTTTCGCGACAATGGCGCCAAAATGTTAAAGTTGACCGATTTTGATGAAATTTGGTATTCAAGTAGGATTTAAGAGTCCTGAGTACAAATCTGTGGTAAAAAACAAATTTTGCGCTTTTCGCGCCGATGGCGCCAAAATGTTAAAGTTGTCTGATTTTGATGAAATTTGGTATTCAAGTAGATTTAAGAGTCCTGAGTACAAATCTGTGGTCAAAAATCAAATTTTGCGCTTTTCGCGCCGATGGCGCCAAAATGTAAAAGTTGTCCGATTTTGATGAAATTTGGTATTCAACTAGATTTAAGAGTCCTGAGTACAAATCTGTGGTCAATAATCAAATTTTGCGCTTTTCGCGCCGATGGCGCCAAAATGTAAAAGTTGTCCGATTTTGATGAAATTTGGTATTCAAGTAGATTTAAGAGTCCTGAGTACAAATCTGTGGTCAATAATCAAATTTTGCGCTTTTCGCGACAATGGCGCCAAAATGTTAAAGTTGACCGATTTTGACGAAATTCGGTGTTCCAGTAGGTTAAAGAGTCCTGAGTACGAATCTGCGGTAAAAAATATAATTTCAAGCTTTTCGCGCCAATGGCGCAAATATGTAAAAGTTAACCGATTTTGATGAAATTTGGTATTCAAGTAGATTTAAGGGTCCTGAGTACGAATCTGCAGTAAAAAAATAAAATTTCGTGCAAATGGCGCCAAATGTAAAAAATGACAAATTTTGATAAAATTTGGTATTCAAGTAGATTTAAAGGTCTTCTAGACTGATTTTGATAAACTATTCATAGCAACTGACATAAAAGTCAATAGCAACCATATATTTTCTAAATGTTGAACTATCCCAAAATTGTATCACTCAGTCACTGTAATCTGTTTCTGTTGTAATACACAAATAGGAAAGACCTCGCAATCGTTCTTTGAACGATTGTAATTTAATTATTATTCTTTTTTTTCTGCCGTTCGTGAGCAAAAAGTTTCTTGATCGATCTTAACGAAATTTGGCACACTTATTCAGCACTACCAGGAATCGACGTGATTAAGGGCCTGGCGCTAAACTATTCTTAGTTACGGCGCAATCGCGCAAAACGCTGTTTACCCTTGTGATCAGATCTCCTCCTAGATAGTAACAGATATCAAAAATTTTAACTGTGGATACTGTTTTAAGACTCCTGACGACGAATCATCACGAAAAAAAAAATTGAAATTTTTACTTCCTGGTTGCGCGCGTATGGCGCAAAGTTTGTCAAAAACGTCAAAGTTGTCCGATTTTAATGAAATTTGGTTTCCAAATAGATTTAGGAGTCTTGATTTCATATCCGGAGTTAAAAATACATTTTGGTCAATCATTTTCAAAATGGCCGCCATTGAAATTTTGTTTTCGCAATAACTCAAAAACCATAACAATTAGAAACACACAATAAATATAAAAAATGTTTCTCTAATCGAGATCTACAAAATGAGTTCAAGGTCAAAGGTCAAATGTCAAGGTCATTATTTGTAGATTTTCAAAAAACCGAGTCTTCTTTTTCATTGCAAAATAACTCAGATAAAATGCAATTTTTTCAGATTTTTTTTTACATTATATAATCTGTTGATGTCTTCTCAGTTGAACACAATTTTTTTGGTGAAAAAATATGAAAAAATGGTGTCGCAACATGGATTTTTGTGAAAATTAGACCGTATCACTGTCCTAACCCACTGTATGACCTTGAATGATTTTTCAAGGTCAAATCAACTTACTTTCACTATTCCAACCAGTTTCAATGATTAAAAGTTCTCAAATGTCAAAAACAACAAAGTTGACATTTCATCCCCCCTTTTTTTTGAAAATTTGGACATTTGCCATTTTTCACCAAAAAATGTTATTTTTGGGTAAATATACCTTATTTAACCATAATTAGACGATACAAACCCTAAAAATCCAGAAATAGTCCCATCTGTCCTCTTTATTAAGGTCTTTCCCTTTCCAAAGGGAAGACCTTATTGATTTCGTTCTGCCTATTATTATTATTATTAAGGTCTTTCCCAATACAGTGGAAAGACCTTATTGTATTTCTTATGATTATTATTATTATTCTTCTTTTTCTTCCGCGGGCAAAATACAAAAAGTGTCGCGATATATCATTTCGATACTTGGTACCATTAACCGACACCGCCTGGACTTGACCTGACTGACCCTGCGAAACCGATCTATTTATAGTAACGGAGTTATCTCCCCGTAACCCAAAAACCTTGTGTACATATCTCCTCCTAAACCGTAACCGGTATAACAAATCTTAAGTGTGGAAATGGTTGTACAACTCAAGGCGACAAATCTGGACCAAAAAAAATTTTTCTGATGAACTTCCTGTTTACGCGTTTTTGACCCAAAGAGTGTCGCGATGCGCCAACAAAATTTATTTGGAAACGGTTAGTCCTAGAAACTTGGGACCTTCACCAATCGTCTTAGGTGACACAAGTTGCATCCGAAAATATATATGTCATAGGTCAAATCTCAAGTTTGAATTATTGCGTCATGACTTAATATATGTATTTATTGCGCAATATATAGTAATTCATACTTAACAATGTAATATTAAGGAAAAGTCCATATCAACCATATATTTTTAGAATCAGTGTGGAAGGGGCTACAATTTGGGTCCAAGGTCAAAGGTCAAAGGTCAAGGTCAGTCCTTAGCAACAAGGTAACCATAAGGAAAAGTCCATAGCAACCATATATTTTAAGAATCAGTGTGGAAGGGGCTACAATTTGGGTCCAAGGTCAAAGGTCAAAGGTCAAGGTCAGTCCTTAGCAACAAGATAACCATAAGGAAAAGTCCATAGCAACCATATATTTTCAGAATCAGTGTGGAAGAGGCTAAAATTTGGGTCCAAGTTCAAAGGTCAGGGGTCAAGGTTAGTCCTTAGCAACAAGGTTACCTTTAGAAAAAGTCCATAGCAACCATATTTTAATTGACTCCTGACTACTTGCTCAGTTTAAATTTCAATATTTTACGACCGGAAGTGACCTTTTGTCCATAGCAACCGACTAATAAGTCCATAGCAACCATATGTTTTATGACTCCTGACTACCTGCTGAGTTTAAATTTAAATTTTTTATGACCGGAAGTGACGTTTTGTCCATTACAACTGACCTAAAAGTCCATAGCAACCATACATTTTTTAAATCTTGACTTCCTACCAGGTTGATATATCCAAAAAGGTATCATTCAGTAAGGAATATATTTCTAATGGAGGACACAAATAGGGAAAGACCTCGCAATCGTTCTTTGAACGATTGTAATTTAATTATTATTCTTTTTTTTTCTGCCGTTCGTGAGCAAAAAGTTTCTTGATCGATCTTAACGAAATTTGGCACACTTATTCAGCACTACCAGGAATCGACGTGATTAAGGGCCTGGCGCTAAACTATTCTTAGTTACGGCGCAATCGCGCAAAACGCTGTTTACCCTTGTGATCAGATCTCCTCCTAGATAGTAACAGATATCACAAATTTTAACTGTGGATACTGTTTTAAGACTCCTGACGACGAATCATCACGAAAAAAAAAATTGAAATTTTTACTTCCTGGTTGCGCGCGTATGGCGCAAAGTTTGTCAAAAACGTCAAAGTTGTCCGATTTTAATGAAATTTGGTTTCCAAATAGATTTAGGAGTCTTGATTTCATATCCGGAGTTAAAAATACATTTTGGTCAATCATTTTCAAAATGGCCGCCATTGAAATTTTGTTTTCGCTATAACTCAAAAACCATAACAATTAGAAACACACAATAAATATAAAAAATGTTTCTCTAATCGAGATCTACAAAATGAGTTCAAGGTCAAAGGTCAAATGTCAAGGTCATTATTTGTAGATTTTCAAAAAACCGAGTCTTCTTTTTCATTGCAAAATAACTCAGATAAAATGCAATTTTTTCAGATTTTTTTTTACATTATATAATCTGTTGATGTCTTCTCAGTTGAACACAATTTTTTTGGTGAAAAAATATGAAAAAATGGTGTCGCAACATGGATTTTTGTGAAAATTAGACCGTATCACTGTCCTAACCCACTGTATGACCTTGAATGATTTTTCAAGGTCAAATCAACTTACTTTCACTATTCCAACCAGTTTCAATGATTAAAAGTTCTCAAATGTCAAAAACAACAAAGTTGACATTTCATCCCCCCTTTTTTTTGAAAATTTGGACATTTGCCATTTTTCACCAAAAAATGTTATTTTTGGGTACATATACCTTATTTAACCATAATTAGACGATACAAACCCTAAAAATCCAGAAATAGTCCCATCTGTCCTCTTTATTAAGGTCTTTCCCTTTCCAAAGGGAAGACCTTATTGATTTCGTTCTGCCTATTATTAAGGTCTTTCCCTTTCCAAAGGGAAGACCTTATTGTTTTCGTTCTGCCTATTATTATTAAGGTCTTTCCCTTTCAAAAGGGAAGACCTTATTGTTTTCGTTCTGCCTATTATTATTATTATTCTTTTTTTTCTGCCGCTCGTGAGCAAAATGTTTCTTGACCGATCTTAACGAAATTTGGCACACTTATTCAGCACTGCCAGGAATCGACTTGACTAAGGGCCTGACGCTAAACTATTCTTAGTTATGGCGCAATCGCGCAAAACGCTGTTTACCCTTGTGTTCAGATCTCCTCCGAAACGGTAATAGTTATCAAGATTCTGTTAAGTGGAAATGGTACCTTACATACTGGTGATGATTTATCATGCAAAAAGAATGCTCTAATTTACTTCCTGGTTGCACGCGTATGGCGCAAAGTTGGCGCAAAATGTCAATGTTGTCCGATTTTGATGAAATTTGGTTTCCAGATAGATTTTAGGGTCCTGATAACAAATCCGAAAGCAAAATTTTTTTTGACCACCCGTTTTTGAGTTAGAGCCCTTCAAACATCTCCGTAAAACGTTGTTTCAACAGATTTCATCATGTTGTGCAATATCACTTTCAATAAATAGATTTGATGTAACAATTATTGATTTATATTTAGAGAGTTTTTGAGTTAGTTTCTAAGCCACACCCTTTTATGTCGACATGGGGATGAGAGGGGGCGAGAGGTTGAGTCGCCCCTTTCGCGCCAATGGCGCCAAAATGTAAAAAGTAACCGATTTTGATGAAATTTGGTATTCAATTAGATATAAGGGTCCTTAGTACAAATCTGTGGTCAAAAATCAAATTTTGCGCTTTTCGCGCCAGTGGCGCCAAAATGTAAAAGTTGACCGATTTTGATGAAATTTTGTATTCAAGTAGATTTAAGAGTCCTGAGTACAAATCTGTGGTCAAAAATCAAATTTTGCGCTTTTTGCGCCATTGGCGCCAAAATGTAAAAGTTGACCGATTTTGATGAAATTTTGTATTCAAGTAGATTGAAGAGTCCTGAGTACAAATCTGTGGTCAAAAATCAAATTTTGCGCTTTTCGCGCCGGTGGCGCCAAAATGTAAAAGTTGACCGATTTTGATGAAATTTGGTATTCAAGTAGATTTAAGAGTCCTGAGTACAAATCTGTGGTCAAAAATCAAATTTTGCGCTTTTCGCGCCGATGGCGCCAAAATGTAAAAGTTGACCGATTTTGATGAAATTTGGTATTCAAGTAGATTTAAGAGTTTTGAGTACAAATCTGTGGTCAAAAATCAAATTTTGCGCTTTTCGCGCCGGTGGCGCCAAAATGTAAAAGTTGACCGATTTTGATGAAATTTGGTATTCAAGTAGATTTAAGAGTCTTGGGTACAAATCTGTGGTCAAAAATCAAATTTTGCGCTTTTCGCGCCGGTGGCGCCAAAATGTAAAAGTTGACCGATTTTGATGAAATTTGGTATTCAAGTAGATTGAAGAGTCCTGAATACAAATCTGTGGTCAAAAATCAAATTTTGCGCTTTTCGCGCCGATGGCGCCAAAATGTAAAAGTTGACCGATTTTGATGAAATTTGGTATTCAAGTAGATTTAAGAGTTCTGAGTACAAATCTGTGGTCAAAAATCAAATTTTGCGCTTTTCGCGCCGATGGCGCCAAAATGTAAAAGTTGACCGATTTTGATGAAATTTGGTATTCAAGTAGATTTAAGAGTTTTGAGTACAAATCTGTGGTCAAAAATCAAATTTTGCGCTTTTTGCGCCATTGGCGCCAAAATGTAAAAGTTGACCGATTTTGATGAAATTTGGTATTCAAGTAGATTTAAGAGTCTTGGGTACAAATCTGTGGTCAAAAATCAAATTTTGCGCTTTTCGCGCCGGTGGCGCCAAAATGTAAAAGTTGACCGATTTTGATGAAATTTGGTATTCAAGTAGATTGAAGAGTCCTGAATACAAATCTGTGGTCAAAAATCAAATTTTGCGCTTTTCGCGCCGATGGCGCCAAAATATAAAAGTTGACCGATTTTGACGAAATTCGGTGTTCCAGTAGGTTTAAGAGTCCTGAGTACGAATCTGCGGTAAAAAATATAATTTCAAGCTTTTCGCGCTAATGGCGCAAATATGTAAAAGTTAACCGATTTTAATGAAATTTGGTATTCAAGTAGATTTAAGGGTTCTGAGTACGAATCTGCAGTAAAAAAATAAAATTTCGTACAAATGGCGCCAAATGTAAAAAATGACCAATTTTGATAAAATTTGGTATTCAAGTAGATATAAAGGTCTTCTAGACTGATTTTGATAAACTATTCATAGCAACTGACATAAAAGTCAATAGCAACCATATATTTTCTAAATGTTGAACTATCCCAAAATTGTATCACTCAGTCTCTGTAATCTGTTTCTATTGTAATACACAAATAGGAAAGACCTCGCAATCGTTCTTTGAACGATTGTAATTTAATTATTATTCTTTTTTTTCTGCCGCTCGTGAACAAAAAGTTTCTTGACCGATCTTATAGAAATTTGGCACACTTATTCAGCACTGCCAGGAATCGACTTGACTAAGGGCCTGACGCTAAACTATTCTTAGTTACGGCGCAATCGCGCAAAACGCTGTTTACCCTTGTGTTCAGATCTCCTCCGAAACGGTAATAGTTATCAAGATTCTGTTTAGTGGAAATGGTACCTTACATCCTGGTGATGATTTATCATGCAAAAAGAATGCTATAATTTACTTCCTGGTTGCACGCGTATGGCGCAAAGTTGGCGCAAAATGTTAAAGTTGTCCGATTTTGATGAAATTTGGTTTCCAGGTAGATTTGAGGGTCCTGATTACAAATCCAAAAAAAAAAAAAATTTTTGACTACCCGTTTTTGAGTTAGAGCCCTGTAAACATCTCCGTAAAACGTTGTTTCAACAGATTTCATCATGTTGTGCAATATCTTTTTCAATAAATAGATTTGATGTAACAATTATTGATTTATATTTAGATAGTTTTTGAGTTAGTTTCTAAGCCACGCCCTTTTATGTCGACATGGGGACGAGAAGGGACGAGAGGTTGAGTCGCCCCTTTCGCGCCGATGGCGCCAAAATGTAAAAGTTGACCGATTTTGATGAAATTTGGTATTCAAGTAGATTTAAGAGTCCTGAGTACAAATCTGTGGTCAAAAATCAAATTTTGCGCTTTTCGCGCCGATGGCGCCAAAATGTAAAAGTTGACCGATTTTGATGAAATTTGGTATTCAAGTAGATTTAAGAGTCCTGAGTACAAATCTGTGGTCAAAAATCAAATTTTGCGCTTTTCGCGCCGATGGCGCCAAAATGTAAAAGTTGACCGATTTTGATGAAATTTGATATTCAAGTAGATTTAAGAGTCCTGAGTACAAATCTGTGGTCAAAAATCAAATTTTGCGCTTTTCGCGCCGATGGCGCCAAAATGTAAAAGTTGCCCGATTTTTATGAAATTTGGTATTCAAGTAGATTTAAGAGTCCTGAGTACAAATCTGTGGTCAAAAATCAAATTGTGCGCTTTTCGCGCCGATGGCGCCAAAATGTAAAAGTTGACCGATTTTTATGAAATTTGATATTCAAGTAGATTTAAGAGTCCTGAATACAAATCTGTGGTCAAAAATGAAATTTTGCGCTTTTCGCGCCGATGGCGCCAAAATGTAAAAGTTGACCGATTTTGATGAAATTTGGTATTCAAGTAGATTTAAGAGTCCTGAGTACAAATCTGTGGTCAAAAATCAAATTTTGCGCTTTTCGCGCCGATGGCGCCAAACTGTAAAAGTTGACCGACTTCGATGAAATTTGGTATTCAATTAGATATAAGGGTCCTTAGTACAAATCTGTGTTCAAAAATCAAATTTTGCGCTTTTCACGCCGGTGGCGCCAAAATGTAAAAATTGACCGATTTTGATGAAATTTTGTATTCAAGTAGATTTAAGGTTCCTGAGTACAAATCTGTGGTCAAAAATCAAATTTTGCGCTTTTCGCGCCGGTGGCGCCAAAATGATAAAGTTGACCGATTTTGATGAAATTTGGTATTCAAGTAGATTTAAGAGTTCTGAGTACAAATCTGTGGTCAAAAATCAAATTATGCACTTTTCGCGCAAATGGCGCCAAAGTTTAAAAGTTGTCCGATTTTGATGAAATTTGGTATTCAAGTAGATTTAAGAGTCCTGAGTACAAATCTGTGGTCAAAAATCAAATTTTGCGCTTTTTGCGCCATTGGCGCCAAAATGTAAAAGTTGACCGATTTTGATGAAATTTTGTATTCAAGTAGATTTAAGAGTCCTGAGTACGAATCTGCAGTAAAAAAATAAAATTTTGTGCAAATGGCGCCAAATGTAAAAAATGACCAATTTTGATAAAATTTTGTATTCAAGTAGATTTAAAGGTCTTCTAGACTGATTTTGATAAACTATTCATATCAACTGACATAAAAGTCAATAGCAACCATATATTTTCTAAATGTTGAACTATCCCAAAATTGTATCACTCAGTCACTGTTATCTGTTTCTATTGTAATACACAAATGGGAAAGACCTCGCGATCGTTCTTTGAACGATTGTAATTTAATTATTATTATTATTATTCTTTTTTTTCTGCCGTTCGTGAGCAAAAAGTTTCTTGATCGATCTTAACGAAATTTGGCACACTTATTCAGCACTACCAGGAATCGACGTGATTAAGGGCCTGGCGCTAAACTATTCTTAGTTACGGCGCAATCGCGCAAAACGCTGTTTACCCTTGTGATCAGATCTCCTCCTAGATAGTAACAGATATCAAAAATTTTAACTGTGGATACTGTTTTAAGACTCCTGACGACGAATCATCACGAAAAAAAAAATTGAAATTTTTACTTCCTGGTTGCGCGCGTATGGCGCAAAGTTTGTCAAAAACGTCAAAGTTGTCCGATTTTAATGAAATTTGGTTTCCAAATAGATTTAGGAGTCTTGATTTCATATCCGGAGTTAAAAATACATTTTGGTCAATCATTTTCAAAATGGCCGCCATTGAAATTTTGTTTTCGCTATAACTCAAAAACCATAACAATTAGAAACACACAATAAATATAAAAAATGTTTCTCTAATCGAGATCTACAAAATGAGTTCAAGGTCAAAGGTCAAATGTCAAGGTCATTATTTGTAGATTTTCAAAAAACCGAGTCTTCTTTTTCATTGCAAAATAACTCAGATAAAATGCAATTTTTTCAGATTTTTTTTTTACATTATATAATCTGTTGATGTCTTCTCAGTTGAACACAATTTTTTTGGTGAAAAAATATGAAAAAATGGTGTCGCAACATGGATTTTTGTGAAAATTAGACCGTATCACTGTCCTAACCCACTGTATGACCTTGAATGATTTTTCAAGGTCAAATCAACTTACTTTCACTATTTCAATCAATTTCATTGATTAAAAGTCCTCAAATGTCAGAAATAACAAAGTTGACATTTCATCCCCCCTTTTTTTGACAATTTGGAAATTTGCAATTTTTCACCAAAAAATGTTACTTTTGGATAAATATACCTTATTTGACCATAAGTAGACGATACAAACCCTAAAAACCCAGAAATAGCCCCATCTACCCTCTTTATTAAGGTCTTTCCCTTTCCAAAGGGAAGACCTTATTGATTTCGTTCTGCCTATTATTCTTTTTTTTCTGCCATCAGCGTCAAAAAAATTGCCTCGAGCGATTTTGATGAAATTTGGCACACTTATTCGGCACTGCCTGGAATCGACATGACTTAGGGCCTGACGCTAAACTATTCTTAGTTACGGCGCAATCGCGCAAAACGCTGTTTACCCTTGTGTTCAGATCTCCTCCGAAACGGTAATAGTTATCAAGATTCTGTTTAGTGGAAATGGTACCGTACATCCTGGTGATGATTTATCATGCAAAAATGAATGCTCTAATTTACTTCCTGGTTGCACGCGTATGGCGCAAAGTTGGCGCAAAATGTCAATGTTGTCCGATTACAATGAAATTTGGTTTCCAGGTAGATTTGAGGGTCCTGATTACGATTCTGTGGTCAATTTTTTTTTGCGTTTACCATTGCCAAAATGTCGGTCGTCTAATGGTTTTTTACGTATAACTCGAAAACCGTTTCAGATAGTATAGACAATATATGAACAAAAAATGATCTTCTTAAAAAGACCTACAATTTGAGTCCAAAAAGTGCATGATTCGGTTAAACGGTTTCGAAATGGCGGCCAAAAAACTTCATCCAAAGCATTATTTAGTGTCGCGATGTGCCAACACAATTTGTTTCAAAACGGTAAGTCTTAAAGACTTGGGACCTTCACCAATCGTCTTAGGTGACATAAGTTGCATCCGAAAATATATATGTCATAGGTGAAATCTCAAGTTTGAATGATTGCGTCATGACTAAATATAGGAATGTATTGCGCAATATATAGTAATCCATATTTAATCGTGATCAAAAAGTTTCTTGACCGATATTAACGAAATTTGGCACACTTATTCAGCACTGCCAGGACTCGACGTGACTAAGGGACTGACGCTAAACTATTCTTAGTTACGGCGCAATCGCGCAAAACGCTGTTTACCCTTGTGTTCAGATCTCCTCCTAGATAGTAACAGATATCAAAAATCTAAACTGTGGAAACTGTTATAAGACTCATGGCAACAAATCATCACGAAAAAAAATATTTGTTTATTTAACTTCCTGGTTGCGCGCTATTGGCGCAAAGTTTGTCAAAAATGTCAAAGTTGTCCGATTTTGATGAAATTTGTTTTCCAAATAGATTTAGGCGTCCTTATTTCATATCCGGAGTCAAAAATGTTTTTTGCTCAATCATTTTCAAAATGGCCGCTATTGAAATTTTGTTTTCGCCATAACTCAAAAACCATAACAATTAGAAACACACAATAAATATAAAAAATGTTTCTCTCATTGAGATCTACAAAATGAGTTCAAGGTCAAGGGTCAAAGGTCAAGGTAATTTTTTATAGATTTTCAAAACAACGAGTCTTCTTTTTTATTGGGAGATATTTCAAATAAAATGTAACCTTTTTCAAAACTTTTTTACATTATATAATGTGACGATGTCTTCTCAGTTGAACACAATTTTTTTGTTGAAAAAATATGTAAAAATGGTGTCGCAACATGGATTTTGATGAAAATTAGACTGTATCACTGTTCTAAGCCACTGTATGACCTTGAATAATTTTTCAAGGTCAAACCAACTTACTTTCACTATTTCAATCAATTTCATCGATTAAAAGTCCTCAAATGTCAGAAATAACAAAGTTGACATTTCATCCCCCCTTTTTTTGACAATTTGGAAATTTGCAATTTTTCACCAAAAAATGTTACTTTTGGATAAATATACCTTATTTGACCATAAGTAGACGATACAAACCCTAAAAACCCAGAAATAGCCCCATCTACCCTCTTTATTAAGGTCTTTCCCTTTCCAAAGGGAAGACCTTATTGATTTCGTTCTGCCTATTATTCTTTTTTTTCTGCCATCAGCGTCAAAAAATTGCCTCGAGCGATTTTGATGAAATTTGGCACACTTATTCGGCACTGCCTGGAATCGACATGACTTAGGGCCTGACGCTAAACTATTCTTAGTTACGGCGCAATCGCGCAAAACGCTGTTTACCCTTGTGTTCAGATCTCCTCCGAAACGGTAATAGTTATCAAGATTCTGTTTAGTGGAAATGGTACCGTACATCCTGGTGATGATTTATCATGCAAAAATGAATGCTCTAATTTACTTCCTGGTTGCACGCGTATGGCGCAAAGTTGGCGCAAAATGTCAATGTTGTCCGATTACAATGAAATTTGGTTTCCAGGTAGATTTGAGGGTCCTGATTACGATTCTGTGGTCAATTTTTTTTTGCGTTTACCATTGCCAAAATGTCGGTCGTCTAATGGTTTTTTACGTATAACTCGAAAACCGTTTCAGATAGTATAGACAATATATGAACAAAAAATGATCTTCTTAAAAAGACCTACAATTTGAGTCCAAAAAGTGCATGATTCGGTTAAACGGTTTCGAAATGGCGGCCAAAAAACTTCATCCAAAGCATTATTTAGTGTCGCGATGTGCCAACACAATTTGTTTCAAAACGGTAAGTCTTAAAGACTTGGGACCTTCACCAATCGTCTTAGGTGACATAAGTTGCATCCGAAAATATATATGTCATAGGTGAAATCTCAAGTTTGAATGATTGCGTCATGACTAAATATAGGAATGTATTGCGCAATATATAGTAATCCATATTTAATCGTGATCAAAAAGTTTCTTGACCGATATTAACGAAATTTGGCACACTTATTCAGCACTGCCAGGACTCGACGTGACTAAGGGACTGACGCTAAACTATTCTTAGTTACGGCGCAATCGCGCAAAACGCTGTTTACCCTTGTGTTCAGATCTCCTCCTAGATAGTAACAGATATCAAAAATCTAAACTGTGGAAACTGTTATAAGACTCATGGCAACAAATCATCACGAAAAAAATATTTGTTTATTTAACTTCCTGGTTGCGCGCTATTGGCGCAAAGTTTGTCAAAAATGTCAAAGTTGTCCGATTTTGATGAAATTTGTTTTCCAAATAGATTTAGGCGTCCTTATTTCATATCCGGAGTCAAAAATGTTTTTTGCTCAATCATTTTCAAAATGGCCGCTATTGAAATTTTGTTTTCGCCATAACTCAAAAACCATAACAATTAGAAACACACAATAAATATAAAAAATGTTTCTCTCATTGAGATCTACAAAATGAGTTCAAGGTCAAGGGTCAAAGGTCAAGGTAATTTTTTATAGATTTTCAAAACAACGAGTCTTCTTTTTTATTGGGAGATATTTCAAATAAAATGTAACCTTTTTCAAAACTTTTTTACATTATATAATGTGACGATGTCTTCTCAGTTGAACACAATTTTTTTGTTGAAAAAATATGTAAAAATGGTGTCGCAACATGGATTTTGATGAAAATTAGACTGTATCACTGTTCTAAGCCACTGTATGACCTTGAATAATTTTTCAAGGTCAAACCAACTTACTTTCACTATTTCAATCAATTTCATCGATTAAAAGTCCTCAAATGTCAGAAATAACAAAGTTGACATTTCATCCCCCCTTTTTTTGACAATTTGGAAATTTGCAATTTTTCACCAAAAAATGTTACTTTTGGATAAATATACCTTATTTGACCATAAGTAGACGATACAAACCCTAAAAACCCAGAAATAGCCCCATCTACCCTCTTTATTAAGGTCTTTCCCTTTCCAAAGGGAAGACCTTATTGATTTCGTTCTGCCTATTATTCTTTTTTTTCTGCCATCAGCGTCAAAAAATTGCCTCGAGCGATTTTGATGAAATTTGGCACACTTATTCGGCACTGCCTGGAATCGACATGACTTAGGGCCTGACGCTAAACTATTCTTAGTTACGGCGCAATCGCGCAAAACGCTGTTTACCCTTGTGTTCAGATCTCCTCCGAAACGGTAATAGTTATCAAGATTCTGTTTAGTGGAAATGGTACCGTACATCCTGGTGATGATTTATCATGCAAAAATGAATGCTCTAATTTACTTCCTGGTTGCACGCGTATGGCGCAAAGTTGGCGCAAAATGTCAATGTTGTCCGATTACAATGAAATTTGGTTTCCAGGTATATTTGAGGGTCCTGATTACGATTCTGTGGTCAATTTTTTTTTGCGTTTACCATTGCCAAAATGTCGGTCGTCTAATGGTTTTTTACGTATAACTCGAAAACCGTTTCAGATAGTATAGACAATATATGAACAAAAAATGATCTTCTTAAAAAGACCTACAATTTGAGTCCAAAAAGTGCATGATTCGGTTAAACGGTTTCGAAATGGCGGCCAAAAAACTTCATCCAAAGCATTATTTAGTGTCGCGATGTGCCAACACAATTTGTTTCAAAACGGTAAGTCTTAAAGACTTGGGACCTTCACCAATCGTCTTAGGTGACATAAGTTGCATCCGAAAATATATATGTCATAGGTGAAATCTCAAGTTTGAATGATTGCGTCATGACTAAATATAGGAATGTATTGCGCAATATATAGTAATCCATATTTAATCGTGATCAAAAAGTTTCTTGACCGATATTAACGAAATTTGGCACACTTATTCAGCACTGCCAGGACTCGACGTGACTAAGGGACTGACGCTAAACTATTCTTAGTTACGGCGCAATCGCGCAAAACGCTGTTTACCCTTGTGTTCAGATCTCCTCCTAGATAGTAACAGATATCAAAAATCTAAACTGTGGAAACTGTTATAAGACTCATGGCAACAAATCATCACGAAAAAAATATTTGTTTATTTAACTTCCTGGTTGCGCGCTATTGGCGCAAAGTTTGTCAAAAATGTCAAAGTTGTCCGATTTTGATGAAATTTGTTTTCCAAATAGATTTAGGCGTCCTTATTTCATATCCGGAGTCAAAAATGTTTTTTGCTCAATCATTTTCAAAATGGCCGCTATTGAAATTTTGTTTTCGCCATAACTCAAAAACCATAACAATTAGAAACACACAATAAATATAAAAAATGTTTCTCTCATTGAGATCTACAAAATGAGTTCAAGGTCAAGGGTCAAAGGTCAAGGTAATTTTTTATAGATTTTCAAAACAACGAGTCTTCTTTTTTATTGGGAGATATTTCAAATAAAATGTAACCTTTTTCAAAACTTTTTTACATTATATAATGTGACGATGTCTTCTCAGTTGAACACAATTTTTTTGTTGAAAAAATATGTAAAAATGGTGTCGCAACATGGATTTTGATGAAAATTAGACTGTATCACTGTTCTAAGCCACTGTATGACCTTGAATAATTTTTCAAGGTCAAACCAACTTACTTTCACTATTTCAATCAATTTCATCGATTAAAAGTCCTCAAATGTCAGAAATAACAAAGTTGACATTTCATCCCCCCTTTTTTTGACAATTTGGAAATTTGCAATTTTTCACCAAAAAATGTTACTTTTGGATAAATATACCTTATTTGACCATAAGTAGACGATACAAACCCTAAAAACCCAGAAATAGCCCCATCTACCCTCTTTATTAAGGTCTTTCCCTTTCCAAAGGGAAGACCTTATTGATTTCGTTCTGCCTATTATTCTTTTTTTTCTGCCATCAGCGTCAAAAAATTGCCTCGAGCGATTTTGATGAAATTTGGCACACTTATTCGGCACTGCCTGGAATCGACATGACTTAGGGCCTGACGCTAAACTATTCTTAGTTACGGCGCAATCGCGCAAAACGCTGTTTACCCTTGTGTTCAGATCTCCTCCGAAACGGTAATAGTTATCAAGATTCTGTTTAGTGGAAATGGTACCGTACATCCTGGTGATGATTTATCATGCAAAAATGAATGCTCTAATTTACTTCCTGGTTGCACGCGTATGGCGCAAAGTTGGCGCAAAATGTCAATGTTGTCCGATTACAATGAAATTTGGTTTCCAGGTAGATTTGAGGGTCCTGATTACGATTCTGTGGTCAATTTTTTTTTGCGTTTACCATTGCCAAAATGTCGGTCGTCTAATGGTTTTTTACGTATAACTCGAAAACCGTTTCAGATAGTATAGACAATATATGAACAAAAAATGATCTTCTTAAAAAGACCTACAATTTGAGTCCAAAAAGTGCATGATTCGGTTAAACGGTTTCGAAATGGCGGCCAAAAAACTTCATCCAAAGCATTATTTAGTGTCGCGATGTGCCAACACAATTTGTTTCAAAACGGTAAGTCTTAAAGACTTGGGACCTTCACCAATCGTCTTAGGTGACATAAGTTGCATCCGAAAATATATATGTCATAGGTGAAATCTCAAGTTTGAATGATTGCGTCATGACTAAATATAGGAATGTATTGCGCAATATATAGTAATCCATATTTAATCGTGATCAAAAAGTTTCTTGACCGATATTAACGAAATTTGGCACACTTATTCAGCACTGCCAGGACTCGACGTGACTAAGGGACTGACGCTAAACTATTCTTAGTTACGGCGCAATCGCGCAAAACGCTGTTTACCCTTGTGTTCAGATCTCCTCCTAGATAGTAACAGATATCAAAAATCTAAACTGTGGAAACTGTTATAAGACTCATGGCAACAAATCATCACGAAAAAAATATTTGTTTATTTAACTTCCTGGTTGCGCGCTATTGGCGCAAAGTTTGTCAAAAATGTCAAAGTTGTCCGATTTTGATGAAATTTGTTTTCCAAATAGATTTAGGCGTCCTTATTTCATATCCGGAGTCAAAAATGTTTTTTGCTCAATCATTTTCAAAATGGCCGCTATTGAAATTTTGTTTTCGCCATAACTCAAAAACCATAACAATTAGAAACACACAATAAATATAAAAAATGTTTCTCTCATTGAGATCTACAAAATGAGTTCAAGGTCAAGGGTCAAAGGTCAAGGTAATTTTTTATAGATTTTCAAAACAACGAGTCTTCTTTTTTATTGGGAGATATTTCAAATAAAATGTAACCTTTTTCAAAACTTTTTTACATTATATAATGTGACGATGTCTTCTCAGTTGAACACAATTTTTTTGTTGAAAAAATATGTAAAAATGGTGTCGCAACATGGATTTTGATGAAAATTAGACTGTATCACTGTTCTAAGCCACTGTATGACCTTGAATAATTTTTCAAGGTCAAACCAACTTACTTTCACTATTTCAATCAATTTCATCGATTAAAAGTCCTCAAATGTCAGAAATAACAAAGTTGACATTTCATCCCCCCTTTTTTTGACAATTTGGAAATTTGCAATTTTTCACCAAAAAATGTTACTTTTGGATAAATATACCTTATTTGACCATAAGTAGACGATACAAACCCTAAAAACCCAGAAATAGCCCCATCTACCCTCTTTATTAAGGTCTTTCCCTTTCCAAAGGGAAGACCTTATTGATTTCGTTCTGCCTATTATTCTTTTTTTTCTGCCATCAGCGTCAAAAAATTGCCTCGAGCGATTTTGATGAAATTTGGCACACTTATTCGGCACTGCCTGGAATCGACATGACTTAGGGCCTGACGCTAAACTATTCTTAGTTACGGCGCAATCGCGCAAAACGCTGTTTACCCTTGTGTTCAGATCTCCTCCGAAACGGTAATAGTTATCAAGATTCTGTTTAGTGGAAATGGTACCGTACATCCTGGTGATGATTTATCATGCAAAAATGAATGCTCTAATTTACTTCCTGGTTGCACGCGTATGGCGCAAAGTTGGCGCAAAATGTCAATGTTGTCCGATTACAATGAAATTTGGTTTCCAGGTAGATTTGAGGGTCCTGATTACGATTCTGTGGTCAATTTTTTTTTGCGTTTACCATTGCCAAAATGTCGGTCGTCTAATGGTTTTTTACGTATAACTCGAAAACCGTTTCAGATAGTATAGACAATATATGAACAAAAAATGATCTTCTTAAAAAGACCTACAATTTGAGTCCAAAAAGTGCATGATTCGGTTAAACGGTTTCGAAATGGCGGCCAAAAAACTTCATCCAAAGCATTATTTAGTGTCGCGATGTGCCAACACAATTTGTTTCAAAACGGTAAGTCTTAAAGACTTGGGACCTTCACCAATCGTCTTAGGTGACATAAGTTGCATCCGAAAATATATATGTCATAGGTGAAATCTCAAGTTTGAATGATTGCGTCATGACTAAATATAGGAATGTATTGCGCAATATATAGTAATCCATATTTAATCGTGATCAAAAAGTTTCTTGACCGATATTAACGAAATTTGGCACACTTATTCAGCACTGCCAGGACTCGACGTGACTAAGGGACTGACGCTAAACTATTCTTAGTTACGGCGCAATCGCGCAAAACGCTGTTTACCCTTGTGTTCAGATCTCCTCCTAGATAGTAACAGATATCAAAAATCTAAACTGTGGAAACTGTTATAAGACTCATGGCAACAAATCATCACGAAAAAAATATTTGTTTATTTAACTTCCTGGTTGCGCGCTATTGGCGCAAAGTTTGTCAAAAATGTCAAAGTTGTCCGATTTTGATGAAATTTGTTTTCCAAATAGATTTAGGCGTCCTTATTTCATATCCGGAGTCAAAAATGTTTTTTGCTCAATCATTTTCAAAATGGCCGCTATTGAAATTTTGTTTTCGCCATAACTCAAAAACCATAACAATTAGAAACACACAATAAATATAAAAAATGTTTCTCTCATTGAGATCTACAAAATGAGTTCAAGGTCAAGGGTCAAAGGTCAAGGTAATTTTTTATAGATTTTCAAAACAACGAGTCTTCTTTTTTATTGGGAGATATTTCAAATAAAATGTAACCTTTTTCAAAACTTTTTTACATTATATAATGTGACGATGTCTTCTCAGTTGAACACAATTTTTTTGTTGAAAAAATATGTAAAAATGGTGTCGCAACATGGATTTTGATGAAAATTAGACTGTATCACTGTTCTAAGCCACTGTATGACCTTGAATAATTTTTCAAGGTCAAACCAACTTACTTTCACTATTTCAATCAATTTCATCGATTAAAAGTCCTCAAATGTCAGAAATAACAAAGTTGACATTTCATCCCCCCTTTTTTTGACAATTTGGAAATTTGCAATTTTTCACCAAAAAATGTTACTTTTGGATAAATATACCTTATTTGACCATAAGTAGACGATACAAACCCTAAAAACCCAGAAATAGCCCCATCTACCCTCTTTATTAAGGTCTTTCCCTTTCCAAAGGGAAGACCTTATTGATTTCGTTCTGCCTATTATTCTTTTTTTTCTGCCATCAGCGTCAAAAAATTGCCTCGAGCGATTTTGATGAAATTTGGCACACTTATTCGGCACTGCCTGGAATCGACATGACTTAGGGCCTGACGCTAAACTATTCTTAGTTACGGCGCAATCGCGCAAAACGCTGTTTACCCTTGTGTTCAGATCTCCTCCGAAACGGTAATAGTTATCAAGATTCTGTTTAGTGGAAATGGTACCGTACATCCTGGTGATGATTTATCATGCAAAAATGAATGCTCTAATTTACTTCCTGGTTGCACGCGTATGGCGCAAAGTTGGCGCAAAATGTCAATGTTGTCCGATTACAATGAAATTTGGTTTCCAGGTAGATTTGAGGGTCCTGATTACGATTCTGTGGTCAATTTTTTTTGCGTTTACCATTGCCAAAATGTCGGTCGTCTAATGGTTTTTTACGTATAACTCGAAAACCGTTTCAGATAGTATAGACAATATATGAACAAAAAATGATCTTCTTAAAAAGACCTACAATTTGAGTCCAAAAAGTGCATGATTCGGTTAAACGGTTTCGAAATGGCGGCCAAAAAACTTCATCCAAAGCATTATTTAGTGTCGCGATGTGCCAACACAATTTGTTTCAAAACGGTAAGTCTTAAAGACTTGGGACCTTCACCAATCGTCTTAGGTGACATAAGTTGCATCCGAAAATATATATGTCATAGGTGAAATCTCAAGTTTGAATGATTGCGTCATGACTAAATATAGGAATGTATTGCGCAATTAGAGTAATCCATATTTAATCGTGATCAAAAAGTTTCTTGACCGATATTAACGAAATTTGGCACACTTATTCAGCACTGCCAGGACTCGACGTGACTAAGGGACTGACGCTAAACTATTCTTAGTTACGGCGCAATCGCGCAAAACGCTGTTTACCCTTGTGTTCAGATCTCCTCCTAGATAGTAACAGATATCAAAAATCTAAACTGTGGAAACTGTTATAAGACTCATGGCAACAAATCATCACGAAAAAAATATTTGTTTATTTAACTTCCTGGTTGCGCGCTATTGGCGCAAAGTTTGTCAAAAATGTCAAAGTTGTCCGATTTTGATGAAATTTGTTTTCCAAATAGATTTAGGCGTCCTTATTTCATATCCGGAGTCAAAAATGTTTTTTGCTCAATCATTTTCAAAATGGCCGCTATTGAAATTTTGTTTTCGCCATAACTCAAAAACCATAACAATTAGAAACACACAATAAATATAAAAAATGTTTCTCTCATTGAGATCTACAAAATGAGTTCAAGGTCAAGGGTCAAAGGTCAAGGTAATTTTTTATAGATTTTCAAAACAACGAGTCTTCTTTTTTATTGGGAGATATTTCAAATAAAATGTAACCTTTTTCAAAACTTTTTTACATTATATAATGTGACGATGTCTTCTCAGTTGAACACAATTTTTTTGTTGAAAAAATATGTAAAAATGGTGTCGCAACATGGTTTTTCAAGGTCAAACCAACTTACTTTCACTATTTCAATCAATTTCATTGATTAAAAGTCCTCAAATGTCAGAAATAACAAAGTTGACATTTCATCCCCCCTTTTTTTGACAATTTGTAAATTTGCAATTTTTCACCAAAAAATGTTACTTTTGGATAAATATACCTTATTTGACCATAAGTAGACGATACAAACCCTAAAAACCCAGAAATAGCCCCATCTACCCTCTTTATTAAGGTCTTTCCCTTTCCAAAGGGAAGACCTTATTGATTTCGTTCTGCCTATTATTCTTTTTTTTCTGCCATCAGCGTCAAAAAATTGCCTCGAGCGATTTTGATGAAATTTGGCACACTTATTCGGCACTGCCTGGAATCGACATGACTTAGGGCCTGACGCTAAACTATTCTTAGTTACGGCGCAATCGCGCAAAACGCTGTTTACCCTTGTGTTCAGATCTCCTCCGAAACGGTAATAGTTATCAAGATTCTGTTTAGTGGAAATGGTACCGTACATCCTGGTGATGATTTATCATGCAAAAATGAATGCTCTAATTTACTTCCTGGTTGCACGCGTATGGCGCAAAGTTGGCGCAAAATGTCAATGTTGTCCGATTACAATGAAATTTGGTTTCCAGGTAGATTTGAGGGTCCTGATTACGATTCTGTGGTCAATTTTTTTTTGCGTTTACCATTGCCAAAATGTCGGTCGTCTAATGGTTTTTTACGTATAACTCGAAAACCGTTTCAGATAGTATAGACAATATATGAACAAAAAATGATCTTCTTAAAAAGACCTACAATTTGAGTCCAAAAAGTGCATGATTCGGTTAAACGGTTTCGAAATGGCGGCCAAAAAACTTCATCCAAAGCATTATTTAGTGTCGCGATGTGCCAACACAATTTGTTTCAAAACGGTAAGTCTTAAAGACTTGGGACCTTCACCAATCGTCTTAGGTGACATAAGTTGCATCCGAAAATATATATGTCATAGGTGAAATCTCAAGTTTGAATGATTGCGTCATGACTAAATATAGGAATGTATTGCGCAATATATAGTAATCCATATTTAATCGTGATCAAAAAGTTTCTTGACCGATATTAACGAAATTTGGCACACTTATTCAGCACTGCCAGGACTCGACGTGACTAAGGGACTGACGCTAAACTATTCTTAGTTACGGCGCAATCGCGCAAAACGCTGTTTACCCTTGTGTTCAGATCTCCTCCTAGATAGTAACAGATATCAAAAATCTAAACTGTGGAAACTGTTATAAGACTCATGGCAACAAATCATCACGAAAAAAATATTTGTTTATTTAACTTCCTGGTTGCGCGCTATTGGCGCAAAGTTTGTCAAAAATGTCAAAGTTGTCCGATTTTGATGAAATTTGTTTTCCAAATAGATTTAGGCGTCCTTATTTCATATCCGGAGTCAAAAATGTTTTTTGCTCAATCATTTTCAAAATGGCCGCTATTGAAATTTTGTTTTCGCCATAACTCAAAAACCATAACAATTAGAAACACACAATAAATATAAAAAATGTTTCTCTCATTGAGATCTACAAAATGAGTTCAAGGTCAAGGGTCAAAGGTCAAGGTAATTTTTTATAGATTTTCAAAACAACGAGTCTTCTTTTTTATTGGGAGATATTTCAAATAAAATGTAACCTTTTTCAAAACTTTTTTACATTATATAATGTGACGATGTCTTCTCAGTTGAACACAATTTTTTTGTTGAAAAAATATGTAAAAATGGTGTCGCAACATGGATTTTGATGAAAATTAGACTGTATCACTGTTCTAAGCCACTGTATGACCTTGAATAATTTTTCAAGGTCAAACCAACTTACTTTCACTATTTCAATCAATTTCATCGATTAAAAGTCCTCAAATGTCAGAAATAACAAAGTTGACATTTCATCCCCCCTTTTTTTGACAATTTGGAAATTTGCAATTTTTCACCAAAAAATGTTACTTTTGGATAAATATACCTTATTTGACCATAAGTAGACGATACAAACCCTAAAAACCCAGAAATAGCCCCATCTACCCTCTTTATTAAGGTCTTTCCCTTTCCAAAGGGAAGACCTTATTGATTTCGTTCTGCCTATTATTCTTTTTTTTCTGCCATCAGCGTCAAAAAATTGCCTCGAGCGATTTTGATGAAATTTGGCACACTTATTCGGCACTGCCTGGAATCGACATGACTTAGGGCCTGACGCTAAACTATTCTTAGTTACGGCGCAATCGCGCAAAACGCTGTTTACCCTTGTGTTCAGATCTCCTCCGAAACGGTAATAGTTATCAAGATTCTGTTTAGTGGAAATGGTACCGTACATCCTGGTGATGATTTATCATGCAAAAATGAATGCTCTAATTTACTTCCTGGTTGCACGCGTATGGCGCAAAGTTGGCGCAAAATGTCAATGTTGTCCGATTACAATGAAATTTGGTTTCCAGGTAGATTTGAGGGTCCTGATTACGATTCTGTGGTCAATTTTTTTTTGCGTTTACCATTGCCAAAATGTCGGTCGTCTAATGGTTTTTTACGTATAACTCGAAAACCGTTTCAGATAGTATAGACAATATATGAACAAAAAATGATCTTCTTAAAAAGACCTACAATTTGAGTCCAAAAAGTGCATGATTCGGTTAAACGGTTTCGAAATGGCGGCCAAAAAACTTCATCCAAAGCATTATTTAGTGTCGCGATGTGCCAACACAATTTGTTTCAAAACGGTAAGTCTTAAAGACTTGGGACCTTCACCAATCGTCTTAGGTGACATAAGTTGCATCCGAAAATATATATGTCATAGGTGAAATCTCAAGTTTGAATGATTGCGTCATGACTAAATATAGGAATGTATTGCGCAATATATAGTAATCCATATTTAATCGTGATCAAAAAGTTTCTTGACCGATATTAACGAAATTTGGCACACTTATTCAGCACTGCCAGGACTCGACGTGACTAAGGGACTGACGCTAAACTATTCTTAGTTACGGCGCAATCGCGCAAAACGCTGTTTACCCTTGTGTTCAGATCTCCTCCTAGATAGTAACAGATATCAAAAATCTAAACTGTGGAAACTGTTATAAGACTCATGGCAACAAATCATCACGAAAAAAATATTTGTTTATTTAACTTCCTGGTTGCGCGCTATTGGCGCAAAGTTTGTCAAAAATGTCAAAGTTGTCCGATTTTGATGAAATTTGTTTTCCAAATAGATTTAGGCGTCCTTATTTCATATCCGGAGTCAAAAATGTTTTTTGCTCAATCATTTTCAAAATGGCCGCTATTGAAATTTTGTTTTCGCCATAACTCAAAAACCATAACAATTAGAAACACACAATAAATATAAAAAATGTTTCTCTCATTGAGATCTACAAAATGAGTTCAAGGTCAAGGGTCAAAGGTCAAGGTAATTTTTTATAGATTTTCAAAACAACGAGTCTTCTTTTTTATTGGGAGATATTTCAAATAAAATGTAACCTTTTTCAAAACTTTTTTACATTATATAATGTGACGATGTCTTCTCAGTTGAACACAATTTTTTTGTTGAAAAAATATGTAAAAATGGTGTCGCAACATGGATTTTGATGAAAATTAGACTGTATCACTGTTCTAAGCCACTGTATGACCTTGAATAATTTTTCAAGGTCAAACCAACTTACTTTCACTATTTCAATCAATTTCATCGATTAAAAGTCCTCAAATGTCAGAAATAACAAAGTTGACATTTCATCCCCCCTTTTTTTGACAATTTGGAAATTTGCAATTTTTCACCAAAAAATGTTACTTTTGGATAAATATACCTTATTTGACCATAAGTAGACGATACAAACCCTAAAAACCCAGAAATAGCCCCATCTACCCTCTTTATTAAGGTCTTTCCCTTTCCAAAGGGAAGACCTTATTGATTTCGTTCTGCCTATTATTCTTTTTTTTCTGCCATCAGCGTCAAAAAATTGCCTCGAGCGATTTTGATGAAATTTGGCACACTTATTCGGCACTGCCTGGAATCGACATGACTTAGGGCCTGACGCTAAACTATTCTTAGTTACGGCGCAATCGCGCAAAACGCTGTTTACCCTTGTGTTCAGATCTCCTCCGAAACGGTAATAGTTATCAAGATTCTGTTTAGTGGAAATGGTACCGTACATCCTGGTGATGATTTATCATGCAAAAATGAATGCTCTAATTTACTTCCTGGTTGCACGCGTATGGCGCAAAGTTGGCGCAAAATGTCAATGTTGTCCGATTACAATGAAATTTGGTTTCCAGGTAGATTTGAGGGTCCTGATTACGATTCTGTGGTCAATTTTTTTTTGCGTTTACCATTGCCAAAATGTCGGTCGTCTAATGGTTTTTTACGTATAACTCGAAAACCGTTTCAGATAGTATAGACAATATATGAACAAAAAATGATCTTCTTAAAAAGACCTACAATTTGAGTCCAAAAAGTGCATGATTCGGTTAAACGGTTTCGAAATGGCGGCCAAAAAACTTCATCCAAAGCATTATTTAGTGTCGCGATGTGCCAACACAATTTGTTTCAAAACGGTAAGTCTTAAAGACTTGGGACCTTCACCAATCGTCTTAGGTGACATAAGTTGCATCCGAAAATATATATGTCATAGGTGAAATCTCAAGTTTGAATGATTGCGTCATGACTAAATATAGGAATGTATTGCGCAATATATAGTAATCCATATTTTATCGTGATCAAAAAGTTTCTTGACCGATATTAACGAAATTTGGCACACTTATTCAGCACTGCCAGGACTCGACGTGACTAAGGGACTGACGCTAAACTATTCTTAGTTACGGCGCAATCGCGCAAAACGCTGTTTACCCTTGTGTTCAGATCTCCTCCTAGATAGTAACAGATATCAAAAATCTAAACTGTGGAAACTGTTATAAGACTCATGGCAACAAATCATCACGAAAAAAATATTTGTTTATTTAACTTCCTGGTTGCGCGCTATTGGCGCAAAGTTTGTCAAAAATGTCAAAGTTGTCCGATTTTGATGAAATTTGTTTTCCAAATAGATTTAGGCGTCCTTATTTCATATCCGGAGTCAAAAATGTTTTTTGCTCAATCATTTTCAAAATGGCCGCTATTGAAATTTTGTTTTCGCCATAACTCAAAAACCATAACAATTAGAAACACACAATAAATATAAAAAATGTTTCTCTCATTGAGATCTACAAAATGAGTTCAAGGTCAAGGGTCAAAGGTCAAGGTAATTTTTTATAGATTTTCAAAACAACGAGTCTTCTTTTTTATTGGGAGATATTTCAAATAAAATGTAACCTTTTTCAAAACTTTTTTACATTATATAATGTGACGATGTCTTCTCAGTTGAACACAATTTTTTTGTTGAAAAAATATGTAAAAATGGTGTCGCAACATGGATTTTGATGAAAATTAGACTGTATCACTGTTCTAAGCCACTGTATGACCTTGAATAATTTTTCAAGGTCAAACCAACTTACTTTCACTATTTCAATCAATTTCATTGATTAAAAGTCCTCAAATGTCAGAAATAACAAAGTTGACATTTCATCCCCCCTTTTTTTGACAATTTGTAAATTTGCAATTTTTCACCAAAAAATGTTACTTTTGGATAAATATACCTTATTTGACCATAAGTAGACGATACAAACCCTAAAAACCCAGAAATAGCCCCATCTACCCTCTTTATTAAGGTCTTTCCCTTTCCAAAGGGAAGACCTTATTGATTTCGTTCTGCCTATTATTCTTTTTTTTCTGCCATCAGCGTCAAAAAATTGCCTCGAGCGATTTTGATGAAATTTGGCACACTTATTCGGCACTGCCTGGAATCGACATGACTTAGGGCCTGACGCTAAACTATTCTTAGTTACGGCGCAATCGCGCAAAACGCTGTTTACCCTTGTGTTCAGATCTCCTCCGAAACGGTAATAGTTATCAAGATTCTGTTTAGTGGAAATGGTACCGTACATCCTGGTGATGATTTATCATGCAAAAATGAATGCTCTAATTTACTTCCTGGTTGCACGCGTATGGCGCAAAGTTGGCGCAAAATGTCAATGTTGTCCGATTACAATGAAATTTGGTTTCCAGGTAGATTTGAGGGTCCTGATTACGATTCTGTGGTCAATTTTTTTTTGCGTTTACCATTGCCAAAATGTCGGTCGTCTAATGGTTTTTTACGTATAACTCGAAAACCGTTTCAGATAGTATAGACAATATATGAACAAAAAATGATCTTCTTAAAAAGACCTACAATTTGAGTCCAAAAAGTGCATGATTCGGTTAAACGGTTTCGAAATGGCGGCCAAAAAACTTCATCCAAAGCATTATTTAGTGTCGCGATGTGCCAACACAATTTGTTTCAAAACGGTAAGTCTTAAAGACTTGGGACCTTCACCAATCGTCTTAGGTGACATAAGTTGCATCCGAAAATATATATGTCATAGGTGAAATCTCAAGTTTGAATGATTGCGTCATGACTAAATATAGGAATGTATTGCGCAATATATAGTAATCCATATTTAATCGTGATCAAAAAGTTTCTTGACCGATATTAACGAAATTTGGCACACTTATTCAGCACTGCCAGGACTCGACGTGACTAAGGGACTGACGCTAAACTATTCTTAGTTACGGCGCAATCGCGCAAAACGCTGTTTACCCTTGTGTTCAGATCTCCTCCTAGATAGTAACAGATATCAAAAATCTAAACTGTGGAAACTGTTATAAGACTCATGGCAACAAATCATCACGAAAAAAATATTTGTTTATTTAACTTCCTGGTTGCGCGCTATTGGCGCAAAGTTTGTCAAAAATGTCAAAGTTGTCCGATTTTGATGAAATTTGTTTTCCAAATAGATTTAGGCGTCCTTATTTCATATCCGGAGTCAAAAATGTTTTTTGCTCAATCATTTTCAAAATGGCCGCTATTGAAATTTTGTTTTCGCCATAACTCAAAAACCATAACAATTAGAAACACACAATAAATATAAAAAATGTTTCTCTCATTGAGATCTACAAAATGAGTTCAAGGTCAAGGGTCAAAGGTCAAGGTAATTTTTTATAGATTTTCAAAACAACGAGTCTTCTTTTTTATTGGGAGATATTTCAAATAAAATGTAACCTTTTTCAAAACTTTTTTACATTATATAATGTGACGATGTCTTCTCAGTTGAACACAATTTTTTTGTTGAAAAAATATGTAAAAATGGTGTCGCAACATGGATTTTGATGAAAATTAGACTGTATCACTGTTCTAAGCCACTGTATGACCTTGAATAATTTTTCAAGGTCAAACCAACTTACTTTCACTATTTCAATCAATTTCATTGATTAAAAGTCCTCAAATGTCAGAAATAACAAAGTTGACATTTCATCCCCCCTTTTTTTGACAATTTGGAAATTTGCAATTTTTCACCAAAAAATGTTACTTTTGGATAAATATACCTTATTTGACCATAAGTAGACGATACAAACCCTAAAAACCCAGAAATAGCCCCATCTACCCTCTTTATTAAGGTCTTTCCCTTTCCAAAGGGAAGACCTTATTGATTTCGTTCTGCCTATTATTCTTTTTTTTCTGCCATCAGCGTCAAAAAATTGCCTCGAGCGATTTTGATGAAATTTGGCACACTTATTCGGCACTGCCTGGAATCGACATGACTTAGGGCCTGACGCTAAACTATTCTTAGTTACGGCGCAATCGCGCAAAACGCTGTTTACCCTTGTGTTCAGATCTCCTCCGAAACGGTAATAGTTATCAAGATTCTGTTTAGTGGAAATGGTACCGTACATCCTGGTGATGATTTATCATGCAAAAATGAATGCTCTAATTTACTTCCTGGTTGCACGCGTATGGCGCAAAGTTGGCGCAAAATGTCAATGTTGTCCGATTACAATGAAATTTGGTTTCCAGGTAGATTTGAGGGTCCTGATTACGATTCTGTGGTCAATTTTTTTTTGCGTTTACCATTGCCAAAATGTCGGTCGTCTAATGGTTTTTTACGTATAACTCGAAAACCGTTTCAGATAGTATAGACAATATATGAACAAAAATGATCTTCTTAAAAAGACCTACAATTTGAGTCCAAAAAGTGCATGATTCGGTTAAACGGTTTCGAAATGGCGGCCAAAAAACTTCATCCAAAGCATTATTTAGTGTCGCGATGTGCCAACACAATTTGTTTCAAAACGGTAAGTCTTAAAGACTTGGGACCTTCACCAATCGTCTTAGGTGACATAAGTTGCATCCGAAAATATATATGTCATAGGTGAAATCTCAAGTTTGAATGATTGCGTCATGACTAAATATAGGAATGTATTGCGCAATATATAGTAATCCATATTTAATCGTGATCAAAAAGTTTCTTGACCGATATTAACGAAATTTGGCACACTTATTCAGCACTGCCAGGACTCGACGTGACTAAGGGACTGACGCTAAACTATTCTTAGTTACGGCGCAATCGCGCAAAACGCTGTTTACCCTTGTGTTCAGATCTCCTCCTAGATAGTAACAGATATCAAAAATCTAAACTGTGGAAACTGTTATAAGACTCATGGCAACAAATCATCACGAAAAAAATATTTGTTTATTTAACTTTCTGGTTGCGCGCTATTGGCGCAAAGTTTGTCAAAAATGTCAAAGTTGTCCGATTTTGATGAAATTTGTTTTCCAAATAGATTTAGGCGTCCTTATTTCATATCCGGAGTCAAAAATGTTTTTTGCTCAATCATTTTCAAAATGGCCGCTATTGAAATTTTGTTTTCGCCATAACTCAAAAACCATAACAATTAGAAACACACAATAAATATAAAAAATGTTTCTCTCATTGAGATCTACAAAATGAGTTCAAGGTCAAGGGTCAAAGGTCAAGGTAATTTTTTATAGATTTTCAAAACAACGAGTCTTCTTTTTTATTGGGAGATATTTCAAATAAAATGTAACCTTTTTCAAAACTTTTTTACATTATATAATGTGACGATGTCTTCTCAGTTGAACACAATTTTTTTGTTGAAAAAATATGTAAAAATGGTGTCGCAACATGGATTTTGATGAAAATTAGACTGTATCACTGTTCTAAGCCACTGTATGACCTTGAATAATTTTTCAAGGTCAAACCAACTTACTTTCACTATTTCAATCAATTTCATTGATTAAAAGTCCTCAAATGTCAGAAATAACAAAGTTGACATTTCATCCCCCCTTTTTTTGACAATTTGGAAATTTGCAATTTTTCACCAAAAAATGTTACTTTTGGATAAATATACCTTATTTGACCATAAGTAGACGATACAAACCCTAAAAACCCAGAAATAGCCCCATCTACCCTCTTTATTAAGGTCTTTCCCTTTCCAAAGGGAAGACCCTATTGATTTCGTTCTGCCTATTATTCTTTTTTTTCTGCCATCAGCGTCAAAAAATTGCCTCGAGCGATTTTGATGAAATTTGGCACACTTATTCGGCACTGCCTGGAATCGACATGACTTAGGGCCTGACGCTAAACTATTCTTAGTTACGGCGCAATCGCGCAAAACGCTGTTTACCCTTGTGTTCAGATCTCCTCCGAAACGGTAATAGTTATCAAGATTCTGTTTAGTGGAAATGGTACCGTACATCCTGGTGATGATTTATCATGCAAAAATGAATGCTCTAATTTACTTCCTGGTTGCACGCGTATGGCGCAAAGTTGGCGCAAAATGTCAATGTTGTCCGATTACAATGAAATTTGGTTTCCAGGTAGATTTGAGGGTCCTGATTACGATTCTGTGGTCAATTTTTTTTTTGCGTTTACCATTGCCAAAATGTCGGTCGTCTAATGGTTTTTTACGTATAACTCGAAAACCGTTTCAGATAGTATAGACAATATATGAACAAAAAATGATCTTCTTAAAAAGACCTACAATTTGAGTCCAAAAAGTGCATGATTCGGTTAAACGGTTTCGAAATGGCGGCCAAAAAACTTCATCCAAAGCATTATTTAGTGTCGCGATGTGCCAACACAATTTGTTTCAAAACGGTAAGTCTTAAAGACTTGGGACCTTCACCAATCGTCTTAGGTGACATAAGTTGCATCCGAAAATATATATGTCATAGGTGAAATCTCAAGTTTGAATGATTGCGTCATGACTAAATATAGGAATGTATTGCGCAATATATAGTAATCCATATTTAATCGTGATCAAAAAGTTTCTTGACCGATATTAACGAAATTTGGCACACTTATTCAGCACTGCCAGGACTCGACGTGACTAAGGGACTGACGCTAAACTATTCTTAGTTACGGCGCAATCGCGCAAAACGCTGTTTACCCTTGTGTTCAGATCTCCTCCTAGATAGTAACAGATATCAAAAATCTAAACTGTGGAAACTGTTATAAGACTCATGGCAACAAATCATCACGAAAAAAATATTTGTTTATTTAACTTCCTGGTTGCGCGCTATTGGCGCAAAGTTTGTCAAAAATGTCAAAGTTGTCCGATTTTGATGAAATTTGTTTTCCAAATAGATTTAGGCGTCCTTATTTCATATCCGGAGTCAAAAATGTTTTTTGCTCAATCATTTTCAAAATGGCCGCTATTGAAATTTTGTTTTCGCCATAACTCAAAAACCATAACAATTAGAAACACACAATAAAAATAAAAAATGTTTCTCTCATTGAGATCTACAAAATGAGTTCAAGGTCAAGGGTCAAAGGTCAAGGTAATTTTTTATAGATTTTCAAAACAACGAGTCTTCTTTTTTATTGGGAGATATTTCAAATAAAATGTAACCTTTTTCAAAACTTTTTTACATTATATAATGTGACGATGTCTTCTCAGTTGAACACAATTTTTTTGTTGAAAAAATATGTAAAAATGGTGTCGCAACATGGATTTTGATGAAAATTAGACTGTATCACTGTTCTAAGCCACTGTATGACCTTGAATAATTTTTCAAGGTCAAACCAACTTACTTTCACTATTTCAATCAATTTCATCGATTAAAAGTCCTCAAATGTCAGAAATAACAAAGTTGACATTTCATCCCCCCTTTTTTTGACAATTTGGAAATTTGCAATTTTTCACCAAAAAATGTTACTTTTGGATAAATATACCTTATTTGACCATAAGTAGACGATACAAACCCTAAAAACCCAGAAATAGCCCCATCTACCCTCTTTATTAAGGTCTTTCCCTTTCCAAAGGGAAGACCTTATTGATTTCGTTCTGCCTATTATTCTTTTTTTTCTGCCATCAGCGTCAAAAAATTGCCTCGAGCGATTTTGATGAAATTTGGCACACTTATTCGGCACTGCCTGGAATCGACATGACTTAGGGCCTGACGCTAAACTATTCTTAGTTACGGCGCAATCGCGCAAAACGCTGTTTACCCTTGTGTTCAGATCTCCTCCGAAACGGTAATAGTTATCAAGATTCTGTTTAGTGGAAATGGTACCGTACATCCTGGTGATGATTTATCATGCAAAAATGAATGCTCTAATTTACTTCCTGGTTGCACGCGTATGGCGCAAAGTTGGCGCAAAATGTCAATGTTGTCCGATTACAATGAAATTTGGTTTCCAGGTAGATTTGAGGGTCCTGATTACGATTCTGTGGTCAATTTTTTTTTGCGTTTACCATTGCCAAAATGTCGGTCGTCTAATGGTTTTTTACGTATAACTCGAAAACCGTTTCAGATAGTATAGACAATATATGAACAAAAAATGATCTTCTTAAAAAGACCTACAATTTGAGTCCAAAAAGTGCATGATTCGGTTAAACGGTTTCGAAATGGCGGCCAAAAAACTTCATCCAAAGCATTATTTAGTGTCGCGATGTGCCAACACAATTTGTTTCAAAACGGTAAGTCTTAAAGACTTGGGACCTTCACCAATCGTCTTAGGTGACATAAGTTGCATCCGAAAATATATATGTCATAGGTGAAATCTCAAGTTTGAATGATTGCGTCATGACTAAATATAGGAATGTATTGCGCAATATATAGTAATCCATATTTAATCGTGATCAAAAAGTTTCTTGACCGATATTAACGAAATTTGGCACACTTATTCAGCACTGCCAGGACTCGACGTGACTAAGGGACTGACGCTAAACTATTCTTAGTTACGGCGCAATCGCGCAAAACGCTGTTTACCCTTGTGTTCAGATCTCCTCCTAGATAGTAACAGATATCAAAAATCTAAACTGTGGAAACTGTTATAAGACTCATGGCAACAAATCATCACGAAAAAAATATTTGTTTATTTAACTTCCTGGTTGCGCGCTATTGGCGCAAAGTTTGTCAAAAATGTCAAAGTTGTCCGATTTTGATGAAATTTGTTTTCCAAATAGATTTAGGCGTCCTTATTTCATATCCGGAGTCAAAAATGTTTTTTGCTCAATCATTTTCAAAATGGCCGCTATTGAAATTTTGTTTTCGCCATAACTCAAAAACCATAACAATTAGAAACACACAATAAATATAAAAAATGTTTCTCTCATTGAGATCTACAAAATGAGTTCAAGGTCAAGGGTCAAAGGTCAAGGTAATTTTTTATAGATTTTCAAAACAACGAGTCTTCTTTTTTATTGGGAGATATTTCAAATAAAATGTAACCTTTTTCAAAACTTTTTTACATTATATAATGTGACGATGTCTTCTCAGTTGAACACAATTTTTTTGTTGAAAAAATATGTAAAAATGGTGTCGCAACATGGATTTTGATGAAAATTAGACTGTATCACTGTTCTAAGCCACTGTATGACCTTGAATAATTTTTCAAGGTCAAACCAACTTACTTTCACTATTTCAATCAATTTCATCGATTAAAAGTCCTCAAATGTCAGAAATAACAAAGTTGACATTTCATCCCCCCTTTTTTTGACAATTTGGAAATTTGCAATTTTTCACCAAAAAATGTTACTTTTGGATAAATATACCTTATTTGACCATAAGTAGACGATACAAACCCTAAAAACCCAGAAATAGCCCCATCTACCCTCTTTATTAAGGTCTTTCCCTTTCCAAAGGGAAGACCTTATTGATTTCGTTCTGCCTATTATTCTTTTTTTTCTGCCATCAGCGTCAAAAAATTGCCTCGAGCGATTTTGATGAAATTTGGCACACTTATTCGGCACTGCCTGGAATCGACATGACTTAGGGCCTGACGCTAAACTATTCTTAGTTACGGCGCAATCGCGCAAAACGCTGTTTACCCTTGTGTTCAGATCTCCTCCGAAACGGTAATAGTTATCAAGATTCTGTTTAGTGGAAATGGTACCGTACATCCTGGTGATGATTTATCATGCAAAAATGAATGCTCTAATTTACTTCCTGGTTGCACGCGTATGGCGCAAAGTTGGCGCAAAATGTCAATGTTGTCCGATTACAATGAAATTTGGTTTCCAGGTAGATTTGAGGGTCCTGATTACGATTCTGTGGTCAATTTTTTTTTGCGTTTACCATTGCCAAAATGTCGGTCGTCTAATGGTTTTTTACGTATAACTCGAAAACCGTTTCAGATAGTATAGACAATATATGAACAAAAAATGATCTTCTTAAAAAGACCTACAATTTGAGTCCAAAAAGTGCATGATTCGGTTAAACGGTTTCGAAATGGCGGCCAAAAAACTTCATCCAAAGCATTATTTAGT
The DNA here is from genome assembly GCA_963971305.1 of Arcuatula senhousia. NCBI lineage: Eukaryota > Metazoa > Mollusca > Bivalvia > Mytilida > Mytilidae > Arcuatula > Arcuatula senhousia. Next base: position 27,096,837 of record OZ020314.1, on the reverse strand, counting down.
GTCGCGATGTGCCAACACAATTTGTTTCAAAACGGTAAGTCTTAAAGACTTGGGACCTTCACCAATCGTCTTAGGTGACATAAGTTGCATCCGAAAATATATATGTCATAGGTGAAATCTCAAGTTTGAATGATTGCGTCATGACTAAATATAGGAATGTATTGCGCAATATATAGTAATCCATATTTAATCGTGATCAAAAAGTTTCTTGACCGATATTAACGAAATTTGGCACACTTATTCAGCACTGCCAGGACTCGACGTGACTAAGGGACTGACGCTAAACTATTCTTAGTTACGGCGCAATCGCGCAAAACGCTGTTTACCCTTGTGTTCAGATCTCCTCCTAGATAGTAACAGATATCAAAAATCTAAACTGTGGAAACTGTTATAAGACTCATGGCAACAAATCATCACGAAAAAAATATTTGTTTATTTAACTTCCTGGTTGCGCGCTATTGGCGCAAAGTTTGTCAAAAATGTCAAAGTTGTCCGATTTTGATGAAATTTGTTTTCCAAATAGATTTAGGCGTCCTTATTTCATATCCGGAGTCAAAAATGTTTTTTGCTCAATCATTTTCAAAATGGCCGCTATTGAAATTTTGTTTTCGCCATAACTCAAAAACCATAACAATTAGAAACACACAATAAATATAAAAAATGTTTCTCTCATTGAGATCTACAAAATGAGTTCAAGGTCAAGGGTCAAAGGTCAAGGTAATTTTTTATAGATTTTCAAAACAACGAGTCTTCTTTTTTATTGGGAGATATTTCAAATAAAATGTAACCTTTTTCAAAACTTTTTTACATTATATAATGTGACGATGTCTTCTCAGTTGAACACAATTTTTTTGTTGAAAAAATATGTAAAAATGGTGTCGCAACATGGATTTTGATGAAAATTAGACTGTATCACTGTTCTAAGCCACTGTATGACCTTGAATAATTTTTCAAGGTCAAACCAACTTACTTTCACTATTTCAATCAATTTCATCGATTAAAAGTCCTCAAATGTCAGAAATAACAAAGTTGACATTTCATCCCCCCTTTTTTTGACAATTTGGAAATTTGCAATTTTTCACCAAAAAATGTTACTTTTGGATAAATATACCTTATTTGACCATAAGTAGACGATACAAACCCTAAAAACCCAGAAATAGCCCCATCTACCCTCTTTATTAAGGTCTTTCCCTTTCCAAAGGGAAGACCTTATTGATTTCGTTCTGCCTATTATTCTTTTTTTTCTGCCATCAGCGTCAAAAAATTGCCTCGAGCGATTTTGATGAAATTTGGCACACTTATTCGGCACTGCCTGGAATCGACATGACTTAGGGCCTGACGCTAAACTATTCTTAGTTACGGCGCAATCGCGCAAAACGCTGTTTACCCTTGTGTTCAGATCTCCTCCGAAACGGTAATAGTTATCAAGATTCTGTTTAGTGGAAATGGTACCGTACATCCTGGTGATGATTTATCATGCAAAAATGAATGCTCTAATTTACTTCCTGGTTGCACGCGTATGGCGCAAAGTTGGCGCAAAATGTCAATGTTGTCCGATTACAATGAAATTTGGTTTCCAGGTAGATTTGAGGGTCCTGATTACGATTCTGTGGTCAATTTTTTTTGCTTTTGCGTTTACCATTGCCAAAATGTCGGTCGTCTAATGGTTTTTTACGTATAACTCGAAAACCGTTTCAGATAGTATAGACAATATATGAACAAAAAATGATCTTCTTAAAAAGACCTACAATTTGAGTCCAAAAAGTGCATGATTCGGTTAAACGGTTTCGAAATGGCGGCCAAAAAACTTCATCCAAAGCATTATTTAGTGTCGCGATGTGCCAACACAATTTGTTTCAAAACGGTAAGTCTTAAAGACTTGGGACCTTCACCAATCGTCTTAGGTGACATAAGTTGCATCCGAAAATATATATGTCATAGGTGAAATCTCAAGTTTGAATGATTGCGTCATGACTAAATATAGGAATGTATTGCGCAATATATAGTAATCCATATTTAATCGTGATCAAAAAGTTTCTTGACCGATATTAACGAAATTTGGCACACTTATTCAGCACTGCCAGGACTCGACGTGACTAAGGGACTGACGCTAAACTATTCTTAGTTACGGCGCAATCGCGCAAAACGCTGTTTACCCTTGTGTTCAGATCTCCTCCTAGATAGTAACAGATATCAAAAATCTAAACTGTGGAAACTGTTATAAGACTCATGGCAACAAATCATCACGAAAAAAATATTTGTTTATTTAACTTCCTGGTTGCGCGCTATTGGCGCAAAGTTTGTCAAAAATGTCAAAGTTGTCCGATTTTGATGAAATTTGTTTTCCAAATAGATTTAGGCGTCCTTATTTCATATCCGGAGTCAAAAATGTTTTTTGCTCAATCATTTTCAAAATGGCCGCTATTGAAATTTTGTTTTCGCCATAACTCAAAAACCATAACAATTAGAAACACACAATAAATATAAAAAATGTTTCTCTCATTGAGATCTACAAAATGAGTTCAAGGTCAAGGGTCAAAGGTCAAGGTAATTTTTTATAGATTTTCAAAACAACGAGTCTTCTTTTTTATTGGGAGATATTTCAAATAAAATGTAACCTTTTTCAAAACTTTTTTACATTATATAATGTGACGATGTCTTCTCAGTTGAACACAATTTTTTTGTTGAAAAAATATGTAAAAATGGTGTCGCAACATGGATTTTGATGAAAATTAGACTGTATCACTGTTCTAAGCCACTGTATGACCTTGAATAATTTTTCAAGGTCAAACCAACTTACTTTCACTATTTCAATCAATTTCATCGATTAAAAGTCCTCAAATGTCAGAAATAACAAAGTTGACATTTCATCCCCCCTTTTTTTGACAATTTGGAAATTTGCAATTTTTCACCAAAAAATGTTACTTTTGGATAAATATACCTTATTTGACCATAAGTAGACGATACAAACCCTAAAAACCCAGAAATAGCCCCATCTACCCTCTTTATTAAGGTCTTTCCCTTTCCAAAGGGAAGACCTTATTGATTTCGTTCTGCCTATTATTCTTTTTTTTCTGCCATCAGCGTCAAAAAATTGCCTCGAGCGATTTTGATGAAATTTGGCACACTTATTCGGCACTGCCTGGAATCGACATGACTTAGGGCCTGACGCTAAACTATTCTTAGTTACGGCGCAATCGCGCAAAACGCTGTTTACCCTTGTGTTCAGATCTCCTCCGAAACGGTAATAGTTATCAAGATTCTGTTTAGTGGAAATGGTACCGTACATCCTGGTGATGATTTATCATGCAAAAATGAATGCTCTAATTTACTTCCTGGTTGCACGCGTATGGCGCAAAGTTGGCGCAAAATGTCAATGTTGTCCGATTACAATGAAATTTGGTTTCCAGGTAGATTTGAGGGTCCTGATTACGATTCTGTGGTCAATTTTTTTTTGCGTTTACCATTGCCAAAATGTCGGTCGTCTAATGGTTTTTTACGTATAACTCGAAAACCGTTTCAGATAGTATAGACAATATATGAACAAAAAATGATCTTCTTAAAAAGACCTACAATTTGAGTCCAAAAAGTGCATGATTCGGTTAAACGGTTTCGAAATGGCGGCCAAAAAACTTCATCCAAAGCATTATTTAGTGTCGCGATGTGCCAACACAATTTGTTTCAAAACGGTAAGTCTTAAAGACTTGGGACCTTCACCAATCGTCTTAGGTGACATAAGTTGCATCCGAAAATATATATGTCATAGGTGAAATCTCAAGTTTGAATGATTGCGTCATGACTAAATATAGGAATGTATTGCGCAATATATAGTAATCCATATTTAATCGTGATCAAAAAGTTTCTTGACCGATATTAACGAAATTTGGCACACTTATTCAGCACTGCCAGGACTCGACGTGACTAAGGGACTGACGCTAAACTATTCTTAGTTACGGCGCAATCGCGCAAAACGCTGTTTACCCTTGTGTTCAGATCTCCTCCTAGATAGTAACAGATATCAAAAATCTAAACTGTGGAAACTGTTATAAGACTCATGGCAACAAATCATCACGAAAAAAATATTTGTTTATTTAACTTCCTGGTTGCGCGCTATTGGCGCAAAGTTTGTCAAAAATGTCAAAGTTGTCCGATTTTGATGAAATTTGTTTTCCAAATAGATTTAGGCGTCCTTATTTCATATCCGGAGTCAAAAATGTTTTTTGCTCAATCATTTTCAAAATGGCCGCTATTGAAATTTTGTTTTCGCCATAACTCAAAAACCATAACAATTAGAAACACACAATAAATATAAAAAATGTTTCTCTCATTGAGATCTACAAAATGAGTTCAAGGTCAAGGGTCAAAGGTCAAGGTAATTTTTTATAGATTTTCAAAACAACGAGTCTTCTTTTTTATTGGGAGATATTTCAAATAAAATGTAACCTTTTTCAAAACTTTTTTACATTATATAATGTGACGATGTCTTCTCAGTTGAACACAATTTTTTTGTTGAAAAAATATGTAAAAATGGTGTCGCAACATGGATTTTGATGAAAATTAGACTGTATCACTGTTCTAAGCCACTGTATGACCTTGAATAATTTTTCAAGGTCAAACCAACTTACTTTCACTATTTCAATCAATTTCATCGATTAAAAGTCCTCAAATGTCAGAAATAACAAAGTTGACATTTCATCCCCCCTTTTTTTGACAATTTGGAAATTTGCAATTTTTCACCAAAAAATGTTACTTTTGGATAAATATACCTTATTTGACCATAAGTAGACGATACAAACCCTAAAAACCCAGAAATAGCCCCATCTACCCTCTTTATTAAGGTCTTTCCCTTTCCAAAGGGAAGACCTTATTGATTTCGTTCTGCCTATTATTCTTTTTTTTCTGCCATCAGCGTCAAAAAATTGCCTCGAGCGATTTTGATGAAATTTGGCACACTTATTCGGCACTGCCTGGAATCGACATGACTTAGGGCCTGACGCTAAACTATTCTTAGTTACGGCGCAATCGCGCAAAACGCTGTTTACCCTTGTGTTCAGATCTCCTCCGAAACGGTAATAGTTATCAAGATTCTGTTTAGTGGAAATGGTACCGTACATCCTGGTGATGATTTATCATGCAAAAATGAATGCTCTAATTTACTTCCTGGTTGCACGCGTATGGCGCAAAGTTGGCGCAAAATGTCAATGTTGTCCGATTACAATGAAATTTGGTTTCCAGGTAGATTTGAGGGTCCTGATTACGATTCTGTGGTCAATTTTTTTTTGCGTTTACCATTGCCAAAATGTCGGTCGTCTAATGGTTTTTTACGTATAACTCGAAAACCGTTTCAGATAGTATAGACAATATATGAACAAAAAATGATCTTCTTAAAAAGACCTACAATTTGAGTCCAAAAAGTGCATGATTCGGTTAAACGGTTTCGAAATGGCGGCCAAAAAACTTCATCCAAAGCATTATTTAGTGTCGCGATGTGCCAACACAATTTGTTTCAAAACGGTAAGTCTTAAAGACTTGGGACCTTCACCAATCGTCTTAGGTGACATAAGTTGCATCCGAAAATATATATGTCATAGGTGAAATCTCAAGTTTGAATGATTGCGTCATGACTAAATATAGGAATGTATTGCGCAATATATAGTAATCCATATTTAATCGTGATCAAAAAGTTTCTTGACCGATATTAACGAAATTTGGCACACTTATTCAGCACTGCCAGGACTCGACGTGACTAAGGGACTGACGCTAAACTATTCTTAGTTACGGCGCAATCGCGCAAAACGCTGTTTACCCTTGTGTTCAGATCTCCTCCTAGATAGTAACAGATATCAAAAATCTAAACTGTGGAAACTGTTATAAGACTCATGGCAACAAATCATCACGAAAAAAATATTTGTTTATTTAACTTCCTGGTTGCGCGCTATTGGCGCAAAGTTTGTCAAAAATGTCAAAGTTGTCCGATTTTGATGAAATTTGTTTTCCAAATAGATTTAGGCGTCCTTATTTCATAGTCAAAAATGTTTTTTGCTCAATCATTTTCAAAATGGCCGCTATTGAAATTTTGTTTTCGCCATAACTCAAAAACCATAACAATTAGAAACACACAATAAATATAAAAAATGTTTCTCTCATTGAGATCTACAAAATGAGTTCAAGGTCAAGGGTCAAAGGTCAAGGTAATTTTTTATAGATTTTCAAAACAACGAGTCTTCTTTTTTATTGGGAGATATTTCAAATAAAATGTAACCTTTTTCAAAACTTTTTTACATTATATAATGTGACGATGTCTTCTCAGTTGAACACAATTTTTTTGTTGAAAAAATATGTAAAAATGGTGTCGCAACATGGATTTTGATGAAAATTAGACTGTATCACTGTTCTAAGCCACTGTATGACCTTGAATAATTTTTCAAGGTCAAACCAACTTACTTTCACTATTTCAATCAATTTCATCGAATAAAAGTCCTCAAATGTCAGAAATAACAAAGTTGACATTTCATCCCCCCTTTTTTTGACAATTTGAAAATTTGCAATTTTTCACCAAAAAATGTTACTTTTGGATAAATATACCTTATTTGACCATAAGTAGACGATACAAACCCTAAAAACCCAGAAATAGCCCCATCTACCCTCTTTATTAAGGTCTTTCCCTTTCCAAAGGGAAGACCTTATTGATTTCGTTCTGCCTATTATTCTTTTTTTTCTGCCATCAGCGTCAAAAAATTGCCTCGAGCGATTTTGATGAAATTTGGCACACTTATTCGGCACTGCCTGGAATCGACATGACTTAGGGCCTGACGCTAAACTATTCTTAGTTACGGCGCAATCGCGCAAAACGCTGTTTACCCTTGTGTTCAGATCTCCTCCGAAACGGTAATAGTTATCAAGATTCTGTTTAGTGGAAATGGTACCGTACATCCTGGTGATGATTTATCATGCAAAAATGAATGCTCTAATTTACTTCCTGGTTGCACGCGTATGGCGCAAAGTTGGCGCAAAATGTCAATGTTGTCCGATTACAATGAAATTTGGTTTCCAGGTAGATTTGAGGGTCCTGATTACGATTCTGTGGTCAATTTTTTTTTGCGTTTACCATTGCCAAAATGTCGGTCGTCTAATGGTTTTTTACGTATAACTCGAAAACCGTTTCAGATAGTATAGACAATATATGAACAAAAAATGATCTTCTTAAAAAGACCTACAATTTGAGTCCAAAAAGTGCATGATTCGGTTAAACGGTTTCGAAATGGCGGCCAAAAAACTTCATCCAAAGCATTATTTAGTGTCGCGATGTGCCAACACAATTTGTTTCAAAACGGTAAGTCTTAAAGACTTGGGACCTTCACCAATCGTCTTAGGTGACATAAGTTGCATCCGAAAATATATATGTCATAGGTGAAATCTCAAGTTTGAATGATTGCGTCATGACTAAATATAGGAATGTATTGCGCAATATATAGTAATCCATATTTAATCGTGATCAAAAAGTTTCTTGACCGATATTAACGAAATTTGGCACACTTATTCAGCACTGCCAGGACTCGACGTGACTAAGGGACTGACGCTAAACTATTCTTAGTTACGGCGCAATCGCGCAAAACGCTGTTTACCCTTGTGTTCAGATCTCCTCCTAGATAGTAACAGATATCAAAAATCTAAACTGTGGAAACTGTTATAAGACTCATGGCAACAAATCATCACGAAAAAAATATTTGTTTATTTAACTTCCTGGTTGCGCGCTATTGGCGCAAAGTTTGTCAAAAAATGTCAAAGTTGTCCGATTTTGATGAAATTTGTTTTCCAAATAGATTTAGGCGTCCTTATTTCATATCCGGAGTCAAAAATGTTTTTTGCTCAATCATTTTCAAAATGGCCGCTATTGAAATTTTGTTTTCGCCATAACTCAAAAACCATAACAATTAGAAACACACAATAAATATAAAAAATGTTTCTCTCATTGAGATCTACAAAATGAGTTCAAGGTCAAGGGTCAAAGGTCAAGGTAATTTTTTATAGATTTTCAAAACAACGAGTCTTCTTTTTTATTGGGAGATATTTCAAATAAAATGTAACCTTTTTCAAAACTTTTTTACATTATATAATGTGACGATGTCTTCTCAGTTGAACACAATTTTTTTGTTGAAAAAATATGTAAAAATGGTGTCGCAACATGGATTTTGATGAAAATTAGACTGTATCACTGTTCTAAGCCACTGTATGACCTTGAATAATTTTTCAAGGTCAAACCAACTTACTTTCACTATTTCAATCAATTTCATTGATTAAAAGTCCTCAAATGTCAGAAATAACAAAGTTGACATTTCATCCCCCCTTTTTTTGACAATTTGGAAATTTGCAATTTTTCACCAAAAAATGTTACTTTTGGATAAATATACCTTATTTGACCATAAGTAGACGATACAAACCCTAAAAACCCAGAAATAGCCCCATCTACCCTCTTTATTAAGGTCTTTCCCTTTCCAAAGGGAAGACCTTATTGATTTCGTTCTGCCTATTATTCTTTTTTTTCTGCCATCAGCGTCAAAAAATTGCCTCGAGCGATTTTGATGAAATTTGGCACACTTATTCGGCACTGCCTGGAATCGACATGACTTAGGGCCTGACGCTAAACTATTCTTAGTTACGGCGCAATCGCGCAAAACGCTGTTTACCCTTGTGTTCAGATCTCCTCCGAAACGGTAATAGTTATCAAGATTCTGTTTAGTGGAAATGGTACCGTACATCCTGGTGATGATTTATCATGCAAAAATGAATGCTCTAATTTACTTCCTGGTTGCACGCGTATGGCGCAAAGTTGGCGCAAAATGTCAATGTTGTCCGATTACAATGAAATTTGGTTTCCAGGTAGATTTGAGGGTCCTGATTACGATTCTGTGGTCAATTTTTTTTTGCGTTTACCATTGCCAAAATGTCGGTCGTCTAATGGTTTTTTACGTATAACTCGAAAACCGTTTCAGATAGTATAGACAATATATGAACAAAAAATGATCTTCTTAAAAAGACCTACAATTTGAGTCCAAAAAGTGCATGATTCGGTTAAACGGTTTCGAAATGGCGGCCAAAAAACTTCATCCAAAGCATTATTTAGTGTCGCGATGTGCCAACACAATTTGTTTCAAAACGGTAAGTCTTAAAGACTTGGGACCTTCACCAATCGTCTTAGGTGACATAAGTTGCATCCGAAAATATATATGTCATAGGTGAAATCTCAAGTTTGAATGATTGCGTCATGACTAAATATAGGAATGTATTGCGCAATATATAGTAATCCATATTTAATCGTGATCAAAAAGTTTCTTGACCGATATTAACGAAATTTGGCACACTTATTCAGCACTGCCAGGACTCGACGTGACTAAGGGACTGACGCTAAACTATTCTTAGTTACGGCGCAATCGCGCAAAACGCTGTTTACCCTTGTGTTCAGATCTCCTCCTAGATAGTAACAGATATCAAAAATCTAAACTGTGGAAACTGTTATAAGACTCATGGCAACAAATCATCACGAAAAAAATATTTGTTTATTTAACTTCCTGGTTGCGCGCTATTGGCGCAAAGTTTGTCAAAAATGTCAAAGTTGTCCGATTTTGATGAAATTTGTTTTCCAAATAGATTTAGGCGTCCTTATTTCATATCCGGAGTCAAAAATGTTTTTTGCTCAATCATTTTCAAAATGGCCGCTATTGAAATTTTGTTTTCGCCATAACTCAAAAACCATAACAATTAGAAACACACAATAAATATAAAAAATGTTTCTCTCATTGAGATCTACAAAATGAGTTCAAGGTCAAGGGTCAAAGGTCAAGGTAATTTTTTATAGATTTTCAAAACAACGAGTCTTCTTTTTTATTGGGAGATATTTCAAATAAAATGTAACCTTTTTCAAAACTTTTTTACATTATATAATGTGACGATGTCTTCTCAGTTGAACACAATTTTTTTGTTGAAAAAATATGTAAAAATGGTGTCGCAACATGGATTTTGATGAAAATTAGACTGTATCACTGTTCTAAGCCACTGTATGACCTTGAATAATTTTTCAAGGTCAAACCAACTTACTTTCACTATTTCAATCAATTTCATCGATTAAAAGTCCTCAAATGTCAGAAATAACAAAGTTGACATTTCATCCCCCCTTTTTTTGACAATTTGGAAATTTGCAATTTTTCACCAAAAAATGTTACTTTTGGATAAATATACCTTATTTGACCATAAGTAGACGATACAAACCCTAAAAACCCAGAAATAGCCCCATCTACCCTCTTTATTAAGGTCTTTCCCTTTCCAAAGGGAAGACCTTATTGATTTCGTTCTGCCTATTATTCTTTTTTTTCTGCCATCAGCGTCAAAAAATTGCCTCGAGCGATTTTGATGAAATTTGGCACACTTATTCGGCACTGCCTGGAATCGACATGACTTAGGGCCTGACGCTAAACTATTCATAGTTACGGCGCAATCGCGCAAAACGCTGTTTACCCTTGTGTTCAGATCTCCTCCGAAACGGTAATAGTTATCAAGATTCTGTTTAGTGGAAATGGTACCGTACATCCTGGTGATGATTTATCATGCAAAAATGAATGCTCTAATTTACTTCCTGGTTGCACGCGTATGGCGCAAAGTTGGCGCAAAATGTCAATGTTGTCCGATTACAATGAAATTTGGTTTCCAGGTAGATTTGAGGGTCCTGATTACGATTCTGTGGTCAATTTTTTTTTGCGTTTACCATTGCCAAAATGTCGGTCGTCTAATGGTTTTTTACGTATAACTCGAAAACCGTTTCAGATAGTATAGACAATATATGAACAAAAAATGATCTTCTTAAAAAGACCTACAATTTGAGTCCAAAAAGTGCATGATTCGGTTAAACGGTTTCGAAATGGCGGCCAAAAAACTTCATCCAAAGCATTATTTAGTGTCGCGATGTGCCAACACAATTTGTTTCAAAACGGTAAGTCTTAAAGACTTGGGACCTTCACCAATCGTCTTAGGTGACATAAGTTGCATCCGAAAATATATATGTCATAGGTGAAATCTCAAGTTTGAATGATTGCGTCATGACTAAATATAGGAATGTATTGCGCAATATATAGTAATCCATATTTAATCGTGATCAAAAAGTTTCTTGACCGATATTAACGAAATTTGGCACACTTATTCAGCACTGCCAGGACTCGACGTGACTAAGGGACTGACGCTAAACTATTCTTAGTTACGGCGCAATCGCGCAAAACGCTGTTTACCCTTGTGTTCAGATCTCCTCCTAGATAGTAACAGATATCAAAAATCTAAACTGTGGAAACTGTTATAAGACTCATGGCAACAAATCATCACGAAAAAAATATTTGTTTATTTAACTTCCTGGTTGCGCGCTATTGGCGCAAAGTTTGTCAAAAATGTCAAAGTTGTCCGATTTTGATGAAATTTGTTTTCCAAATAGATTTAGGCGTCCTTATTTCATATCCGGAGTCAAAAATGTTTTTTGCTCAATCATTTTCAAAATGGCCGCTATTGAAATTTTGTTTTCGCCATAACTCAAAAACCATAACAATTAGAAACACACAATAAATATAAAAAATGTTTCTCTCATTGAGATCTACAAAATGAGTTCAAGGTCAAGGGTCAAAGGTCAAGGCAATTTTTTATAGATTTTCAAAACAACGAGTCTTCTTTTTTATTGGGAGATATTTCAAATAAAATGTAACCTTTTTCAAAACTTTTTTACATTATATAATGTGACGATGTCTTCTCAGTTGAACACAATTTTTTTGTTGAAAAAATATGTAAAAATGGTGTCGCAACATGGATTTTGATGAAAATTAGACTGTATCACTGTTCTAAGCCACTGTATGACCTTGAATAATTTTTCAAGGTCAAACCAACTTACTTTCACTATTTCAATCAATTTCATCGATTAAAAGTCCTCAAATGTCAGAAATAACAAAGTTGACATTTCATCCCCCCTTTTTTTGACAATTTGGAAATTTGCAATTTTTCACCAAAAAATGTTACTTTTGGATAAATATACCTTATTTGACCATAAGTAGACGATACAAACCCTAAAAACCCAGAAATAGCCCCATCTACCCTCTTTATTAAGGTCTTTCCCTTTCCAAAGGGAAGACCTTATTGATTTCGTTCTGCCTATTATTCTTTTTTTTCTGCCATCAGCGTCAAAAAATTGCCTCGAGCGATTTTGATGAAATTTGGCACACTTATTCGGCACTGCCTGGAATCGACATGACTTAGGGCCTGACGCTAAACTATTCTTAGTTACGGCGCAATCGCGCAAAACGCTGTTTACCCTTGTGTTCAGATCTCCTCCGAAACGGTAATAGTTATCAAGATTCTGTTTAGTGGAAATGGTACCGTACATCCTGGTGATGATTTATCATGTAAAAATGAATGCTCTAATTTACTTCCTGGTTGCACGCGTATGGCGCAAAGTTGGCGCAAAATGTCAATGTTGTCCGATTACAATGAAATTTGGTTTCCAGGTAGATTTGAGGGTCCTGATTACGATTCTGTGGTCAATTTTTTTTTGGGTTTACCATTGCCAAAATGTCGGTCGTCTAATGGTTTTTTACGTATAACTCGAAAACCGTTTCAGATAGTATAGACAATATATGAACAAAAAATGATCTTCTTAAAAAGACCTACAATTTGAGTCCAAAAAGTGCATGATTCGGTTAAACGGTTTCGAAATGGCGGCCAAAAAACTTCATCCAAAGCATTATTTAGTGTCGCGATGTGCCAACACAATTTGTTTCAAAACGGTAAGTCTTAAAGACTTGGGACCTTCACCAATCGTCTTAGGTGACATAAGTTGCATCCGAAAATATATATGTCATAGGTGAAATCTCAAGTTTGAATGATTGCGTCATGACTAAATATAGGAATGTATTGCGCAATATATAGTAATCCATATTTAATCGTGATCAAAAAGTTTCTTGACCGATATTAACGAAATTTGGCACACTTATTCAGCACTGCCAGGACTCGACGTGACTAAGGGACTGACGCTAAACTATTCTTAGTTACGGCGCAATCGCGCAAAACGCTGTTTACCCTTGTGTTCAGATCTCCTCCTAGATAGTAACAGATATCAAAAATCTAAACTGTGGAAACTGTTATAAGACTCATGGCAACAAATCATCACGAAAAAAATATTTGTTTATTTAACTTCCTGGTTGCGCGCTATTGGCGCAAAGTTTGTCAAAAATGTCAAAGTTGTCCGATTTTGATGAAATTTGTTTTCCAAATAGATTTAGGCGTCCTTATTTCATATCCGGAGTCAAAAATGTTTTTTGCTCAATCATTTTCAAAATGGCCGCTATTGAAATTTTGTTTTCGCCATAACTCAAAAACCATAACAATTAGAAACACACAATAAATATAAAAAATGTTTCTCTCATTGAGATCTACAAAATGAGTTCAAGGTCAAGGGTCAAAGGTCAAGGTAATTTTTTATAGATTTTCAAAACAACGAGTCTTCTTTTTTATTGGGAGATATTTCAAATAAAATGTAACCTTTTTCAAAACTTTTTTACATTATATAATGTGACGATGTCTTCTCAGTTGAACACAATTTTTTTGTTGAAAAAATATGTAAAAATGGTGTCGCAACATGGATTTTGATGAAAATTAGACTGTATCACTGTTCTAAGCCACTGTATGACCTTGAATAATTTTTCAAGGTCAAACCAACTTACTTTCACTATTTCAATCAATTTCATCGATTAAAAGTCCTCAAATGTCAGAAATAACAAAGTTGACATTTCATCCCCCCTTTTTTTGACAATTTGGAAATTTGCAATTTTTCACCAAAAAATGTTACTTTTGGATAAATATACCTTATTTGACCATAAGTAGACGATACAAACCCTAAAAACCCAGAAATAGCCCCATCTACCCTCTTTATTAAGGTCTTTCCCTTTCCAAAGGGAAGACCTTATTGATTTCGTTCTGCCTATTATTCTTTTTTTTCTGCCATCAGCGTCAAAAAATTGCCTCGAGCGATTTTGATGAAATTTGGCACACTTATTCGGCACTGCCTGGAATCGACATGACTTAGGGCCTGACGCTAAACTATTCTTAGTTACGGCGCAATCGCGCAAAACGCTGTTTACCCTTGTGTTCAGATCTCCTCCAAAACGGTAATAGTTATCAAGATTCTGTTTAGTGGAAATGGTACCGTACATCCTGGTGATGATTTATCATGCAAAAATGAATGCTCTAATTTACTTCCTGGTTGCACGCGTATGGCGCAAAGTTGGCGCAAAATGTCAATGTTGTCCGATTACAATGAAATTTGGTTTCCAGGTAGATTTGAGGGTCCTGATTACGATTCTGTGGTCAATTTTTTTTTTGCGTTTACCATTGCCAAAATGTCGGTCGTCTAATGGTTTTTTACGTATAACTCGAAAACCGTTTCAGATAGTATAGACAATATATGAACAAAAAATGATCTTCTTAAAAAGACCTACAATTTGAGTCCAAAAAGTGCATGATTCGGTTAAACGGTTTCGAAATGGCGGCCAAAAAACTTCATCCAAAGCATTATTTAGTGTCGCGATGTGCCAACACAATTTGTTTCAAAACGGTAAGTCTTAAAGACTTGGGACCTTCACCAATCGTCTTAGGTGACATAAGTTGCATCCGAAAATATATATGTCATAGGTGAAATCTCAAGTTTGAATGATTGCGTCATGACTAAATATAGGAATGTATTGCGCAATATATAGTAATCCATATTTAATCGTGATCAAAAAGTTTCTTGACCGATATTAACGAAATTTGGCACACTTATTCAGCACTGCCAGGACTCGACGTGACTAAGGGACTGACGCTAAACTATTCTTAGTTACGGCGCAATCGCGCAAAACGCTGTTTACCCTTGTGTTCAGATCTCCTCCTAGATAGTAACAGATATCAAAAATCTAAACTGTGGAAACTGTTATAAGACTCATGGCAACAAATCATCACGAAAAAAATATTCGTTTATTTAACTTCCTGGTTGCGCGCTATTGGCGCAAAGTTTGTCAAAAATGTCAAAGTTGTCCGATTTTGATGAAATTTGTTTTCCAAATAGATTTAGGCGTCCTTATTTCATATCCGGAGTCAAAAATGTTTTTTGCTCAATCATTTTCAAAATGGCCGCTATTGAAATTTTGTTTTCGCCATAACTCAAAAACCATAACAATTAGAAACACACAATAAATATAAAAAATGTTTCTCTCATTGAGATCTACAAAATGAGTTCAAGGTCAAGGGTCAAAGGTCAAGGTAATTTTTTATAGATTTTCAAAACAACGAGTCTTCTTTTTTATTGGGAGATATTTCAAATAAAATGTAACCTTTTTCAAAACTTTTTTACATTATATAATGTGACGATGTCTTCTCAGTTGAACACAATTTTTTTGTTGAAAAAATATGTAAAAATGGTGTCGCAACATGGATTTTGATGAAAATTAGACTGTATCACTGTTCTAAGCCACTGTATGACCTTGAATAATTTTTCAAGGTCAAACCAACTTACTTTCACTATTTCAATCAATTTCATCGATTAAAAGTCCTCAAATGTCAGAAATAACAAAGTTGACATTTCATCCCCCCTTTTTTTGACAATTTGGAAATTTGCAATTTTTCACCAAAAAATGTTACTTTTGGATAAATATACCTTATTTGACCATAAGTAGACGATACAAACCCTAAAAACCCAGAAATAGCCCCATCTACCCTCTTTATTAAGGTCTTTCCCTTTCCAAAGGGAAGACCTTATTGATTTCGTTCTGCCTATTATTCTTTTTTTTCTGCCATCAGCGTCAAAAAATTGCCTCGAGCGATTTTGATGAAATTTGGCACACTTATTCGGCACTGCCTGGAATCGACATGACTTAGGGCCTGACGCTAAACTATTCTTAGTTACGGCGCAATCGCGCAAAACGCTGTTTACCCTTGTGTTCAGATCTCCTCCGAAACGGTAATAGTTATCAAGATTCTGTTTAGTGGAAATGGTACCGTACATCCTGGTGATGATTTATCATGCAAAAATGAATGCTCTAATTTACTTCCTGGTTGCACGCGTATGGCGCAAAGTTGGCGCAAAATGTCAATGTTGTCCGATTACAATGAAATTTGGTTTCCAGGTAGATTTGAGGGTCCTGATTACGATTCTGTGGTCAATTTTTTTTTGCGTTTACCATTGCCAAAATGTCGGTCGTCTAATGGTTTTTTACGTATAACTCGAAAACCGTTTCAGATAGTATAGACAATATATGAACAAAAAATGATCTTCTTAAAAAGACCTACAATTTGAGTCCAAAAAGTGCATGATTCGGTTAAACGGTTTCGAAATGGCGGCCAAAAAACTTCATCCAAAGCATTATTTAGTGTCGCGATGTGCCAACACAATTTGTTTCAAAACGGTAAGTCTTAAAGACTTGGGACCTTCACCAATCGTCTTAGGTGACATAAGTTGCATCCGAAAATATATATGTCATAGGTGAAATCTCAAGTTTGAATGATTGCGTCATGACTAAATATAGGAATGTATTGCGCAATATATAGTAATCCATATTTAATCGTGATCAAAAAGTTTCTTGACCGATATTAACGAAATTTGGCACACTTATTCAGCACTGCCAGGACTCGACGTGACTAAGGGACTGACGCTAAACTATTCTTAGTTACGGCGCAATCGCGCAAAACGCTGTTTACCCTTGTGTTCAGATCTCCTCCTAGACAGTAACAGATATCAAAAATCTAAACTGTGGAAACTGTTATAAGACTCATGGCAACAAATCATCACGAAAAAAATATTTGTTTATTTAACTTCCTGGTTGCGCGCTATTGGCGCAAAGTTTGTCAAAAATGTCAAAGTTGTCCGATTTTGATGAAATTTGTTTTCCAAATAGATTTAGGCGTCCTTATTTCATATCCGGAGTCAAAAATGTTTTTTGCTCAATCATTTTCAAAATGGCCGCTATTGAAATTTTGTTTTCGCCATAACTCAAAAACCATAACAATTAGAAACACACAATAAATATAAAAAATGTTTCTCTCATTGAGATCTACAAAATGAGTTCAAGGTCAAGGGTCAAAGGTCAAGGTAATTTTTTATAGATTTTCAAAACAACGAGTCTTCTTTTTTATTGGGAGATATTTCAAATAAAATGTAACCTTTTTCAAAACTTTTTTACATTATATAATGTGACGATGTCTTCTCAGTTGAACACAATTTTTTTGTTGAAAAAATGTGTAAAAATGGTGTCGCAACATGGATTTTGATGAAAATTAGACTGTATCACTGTTCTAAGCCACTGTATGACCTTGAATAATTTTTCAAGGTCAAACCAACTTACTTTCACTATTTCAATCAATTTCATCGATTAAAAGTCCTCAAATGTCAGAAATAACAAAGTTGACATTTCATCCCCCCTTTTTTTGACAATTTGGAAATTTGCAATTTTTCACCAAAAAATGTTACTTTTGGATAAATATACCTTATTTGACCATAAGTAGACGATACAAACCCTAAAAACCCAGAAATAGCCCCATCTACCCTCTTTATTAAGGTCTTTCCCTTTCCAAAGGGAAGACCTTATTGATTTCGTTCTGCCTATTATTCTTTTTTTTTCTGCCATCAGCGTCAAAAAATTGCCTCGAGCGATTTTGATGAAATTTGGCACACTTATTCGGCACTGCCTGGAATCGACATGACTTAGGGCCTGACGCTAAACTATTCTTAGTTACGGCGCAATCGCGCAAAACGCTGTTTACCCTTGTGTTCAGATCTCCTCCGAAACGGTAATAGTTATCAAGATTCTGTTTAGTGGAAATGGTACCGTACATCCTGGTGATGATTTATCATGCAAAAATGAATGCTCTAATTTACTTCCTGGTTGCACGCGTATGGCGCAAAGTTGGCGCAAAATGTCAATGTTGTCCGATTACAATGAAATTTGGTTTCCAGGTAGATTTGAGGGTCCTGATTACGATTCTGTGGTCAATTTTTTTTTGCGTTTACCATTGCCAAAATGTCGGTCGTCTAATGGTTTTTTACGTATAACTCGAAAACCGTTTCAGATAGTATAGACAATATATGAACAAAAAATGATCTTCTTAAAAAGACCTACAATTTGAGTCCAAAAAGTGCATGATTCGGTTAAACGGTTTCAAAATGGCGGCCAAAAAACTTCATCCAAAGCATTATTTAGTGTCGCGATGTGCCAACACAATTTGTTTCAAAACGGTAAGTCTTAAAGACTTGGGACCTTCACCAATCGTCTTAGGTGACATAAGTTGCATCCGAAAATATATATGTCATAGGTGAAATCTCAAGTTTGAATGATTGCGTCATGACTAAATATAGGAATGTATTGCGCAATATATAGTAATCCATATTTAATCGTGATCAAAAAGTTTCTTGACCGATATTAACGAAATTTGGCACACTTATTCAGCACTGCCAGGACTTGACGTGACTAAGGGACTGACGCTAAACTATTCTTAGTTACGGCGCAATCGCGCAAAACGCTGTTTACCCTTGTGTTCAGATCTCCTCCTAGATAGTAACAGATATCAAAAATCTAAACTGTGGAAACTGTTATAAGACTCATGGCAACAAATCATCACGAAAAAAATATTTGTTTATTTAACTTCCTGGTTGCGCGCTATTGACGCAAAGTTTGTCAAAAATGTCAAAGTTGTCCGATTTTGATGAAATTTGTTTTCCAAATAGATTTAGGCGTCCTTATTTCATATCCGGAGTCAAAAATGTTTTTTGCTCAATCATTTTCAAAATGGCCGCTATTGAAATTTTGTTTTCGCCATAACTCAAAAACCATAACAATTAGAAACACACAATAAATATAAAAAATGTTTCTCTCATTGAGATCTACAAAATGAGTTCAAGGTCAAGGGTCAAAGGTCAAGGTAATTTTTTATAGATTTTCAAAACAACGAGTCTTCTTTTTTATTGGGAGATATTTCAAATAAAATGTAACCTTTTTCAAAACTTTTTTACATTATATAATGTGACGATGTCTTCTCAGTTGAACACAATTTTTTTGTTGAAAAAATATGTAAAAATGGTGTCGCAACATGGATTTTGATGAAAATTAGACTGTATCACTGTTCTAAGCCACTGTATGACCTTGAATAATTTTTCAAGGTCAAACCAACTTACTTTCACTATTTCAATCAATTTCATCGATTAAAAGTCCTCAAATGTCAGAAATAACAAAGTTGACATTTCATCCCCCCTTTTTTTGACAATTTGGAAATTTGCAATTTTCACCAAAAAATGTTACTTTTGGATAAATATACCTTATTTGACCATAAGTAGACGATACAAACCCTAAAAACCCAGAAATAGCCCCATCTACCCTCTTTATTAAGGTCTTTCCCTTTCCAAAGGGAAGACCTTATTGATTTCGTTCTGCCTATTATTCTTTTTTTTCTGCCATCAGCGTCAAAAAATTGCCTCGAGCGATTTTGATGAAATTTGGCACACTTATTCGGCACTGCCTGGAATCGACATGACTTAGGGCCTGACGCTAAACTATTCTTAGTTACGGCGCAATCGCGCAAAACGCTGTTTACCCTTGTGTTCAGATTTCCTCCGAAACGGTAATAGTTATCAAGATTCTGTTTAGTGGAAATGGTACCGTACATCCTGGTGATGATTTATCATGCAAAAATGAATGCTCTAATTTACTTCCTGGTTGCACGCGTATGGCGCAAAGTTGGCGCAAAATGTCAATGTTGTCCGATTACAATGAAATTTGGTTTCCAGGTAGATTTGAGGGTCCTGATTACGATTCTGTGGTCAATTTTTTTTTGCGTTTACCATTGCCAAAATGTCGGTCGTCTAATGGTTTTTTACGTATAACTCGAAAACCGTTTCAGATAGTATAGACAATATATGAACAAAAAATGATCTTCTTAAAAAGACCTACAATTTGAGTCCAAAAAGTGCATGATTCGGTTAAACGGTTTCGAAATGGCGGCCAAAAAACTTCATCCAAAGCATTATTTAGTGTCGCGATGTGCCAACACAATTTGTTTCAAAACGGTAAGTATTAAAGACTTGGGACCTTCACCAATCGTCTTAGGTGACATAAGTTGCATCCGAAAATATATATGTCATAGGTGAAATCTCAAGTTTGAATGATTGCGTCATGACTAAATATAGGAATGTATTGCGCAATATATAGTAATCCATATTTAATCGTGATCAAAAAGTTTCTTGACCGATATTAACGAAATTTGGCACACTTATTCAGCACTGCCAGGACTCGACGTGACTAAGGGACTGACGCTAAACTATTCTTAGTTACGGCGCAATCGCGCAAAACGCTGTTTACCCTTGTGTTCAGATCTCCTCCTAGATAGTAACAGATATCAAAAATCTAAACTGTGGAAACTGTTATAAGACTCATGGCAACAAATCATCACGAAAAAAATATTTGTTTATTTAACTTCCTGGTTGCGCGCTATTGGCGCAAAGTTTGTCAAAAATGTCAAAGTTGTCCGATTTTGATGAAATTTGTTTTCCAAATAGATTTAGGCGTCCTTATTTCATATCCGGAGTCAAAAATGTTTTTTGCTCAATCATTTTCAAAATGGCCGCTATTGAAATTTTGTTTTCGCCATAACTCAAAAACCATAACAATTAGAAACACACAATAAATATAAAAAATGTTTCTCTCATTGAGATCTACAAAATGAGTTCAAGGTCAAGGGTCAAAGGTCAAGGTAATTTTTTATAGATTTTCAAAACAACGAGTCTTCTTTTTTATTGGGAGATATTTCAAATAAAATGTAACCTTTTTCAAAACTTTTTTACATTATATAATGTGACGATGTCTTCTCAGTTGAACACAATTTTTTTGTTGAAAAAATATGTAAAAATGGTGTCGCAACATGGATTTTGATGAAAATTAGACTGTATCACTGTTCTAAGCCACTGTATGACCTTGAATAATTTTTCAAGGTCAAACCAACTTACTTTCACTATTTCAATCAATTTCATCGATTAAAAGTCCTCAAATGTCAGAAATAACAAAGTTGACATTTCATCCCCCCTTTTTTTGACAATTTGGAAATTTGCAATTTTTCACCAAAAAATGTTACTTTTGGATAAATATACCTTATTTGACCATAAGTAGACGATACAAACCCTAAAAACCCAGAAATAGCCCCATCTACCCTCTTTATTAAGGTCTTTCCCTTTCCAAAGGGAAGACCTTATTGATTTCGTTCTGCCTATTATTCTTTTTTTTCTGCCATCAGCGTCAAAAAATTGCCTCGAGCGATTTTGATGAAATTTGGCACACTTATTCGGCACTGCCTGGAATCGACATGACTTAGGGCCTGACGCTAAACTTATCTTAGTTACGGCGCAATCGCGCAAAACGCTGTTTACCCTTGTGTTCAGATCTCCTCCGAAACGGTAATAGTTATCAAGATTCTGTTTAGTGGAAATGGTACCGTACATCCTGGTGATGATTTATCATGCAAAAATGAATGCTCTAATTTACTTCCTGGTTGCACGCGTATGGCGCAAAGTTGGCGCAAAATGTCAATGTTGTCCGATTACAATGAAATTTGGTTTCCAGGTAGATTTGAGGGTCCTGATTACGATTCTGTGGTCAATTTTTTTTGCGTTTACCATTGCCAAAATGTCGGTCGTCTAATGGTTTTTTACGTATAACTCGAAAACCGTTTCAGATAGTATAGACAATATATGAACAAAAAATGATCTT
The DNA here is from genome assembly GCA_963971305.1 of Arcuatula senhousia. Taxonomy (NCBI): domain Eukaryota; kingdom Metazoa; phylum Mollusca; class Bivalvia; order Mytilida; family Mytilidae; genus Arcuatula; species Arcuatula senhousia. The sequence continues at coordinate 27,075,034 of OZ020314.1, read as the reverse complement.
CTTAAAAAGACCTACAATTTGAGTCCAAAAAGTGCATGATTCGGTTAAACAGTTTCGAAATGGCGGCCAAAAAACTTCATCCAAAGCATTATTTAGTGTCGCGATGTGCCAACACAATTTGTTTCAAAACGGTAAGTCTTAAAGACTTGGGACCTTCACCAATCGTCTTAGGTGACATAAGTTGCATCCGAAAATATATATGTCATAGGTGAAATCTCAAGTTTGAATGATTGCGTCATGACTAAATATAGGAATGTATTGCGCAATATATAGTAATCCATATTTAATCGTGATCAAAAAGTTTCTTGACCGATATTAACGAAATTTGGCACACTTATTCAGCACTGCCAGGACTCGACGTGACTAAGGGACTGACGCTAAACTATTCTTAGTTACGGCGCAATCGCGCAAAACGCTGTTTACCCTTGTGTTCAGATCTCCTCCTAGATAGTAACAGATATCAAAAATCTAAACTGTGGAAACTGTTATAAGACTCATGGCAACAAATCATCACGAAAAAAATATTTGTTTATTTAACTTCCTGGTTGCGCGCTATTGGCGCAAAGTTTGTCAAAAATGTCAAAGTTGTCCGATTTTGATGAAATTTGTTTTCCAAATAGATTTAGGCGTCCTTATTTCATATCCGGAGTCAAAAATGTTTTTTGCTCAATCATTTTCAAAATGGCCGCTATTGAAATTTTGTTTTCGCCATAACTCAAAAACCATAACAATTAGAAACACACAATAAATATAAAAAATGTTTCTCTCATTGAGATCTACAAAATGGGTTCAAGGTCAAGGGTCAAAGGTCAAGGTAATTTTTTATAGATTTTCAAAACAACGAGTCTTCTTTTTTATTGGGAGATATTTCAAATAAAATGTAACCTTTTTCAAAACTTTTTTACATTATATAATGTGACGATGTCTTCTCAGTTGAACACAATTTTTTTGTTGAAAAAATATGTAAAAATGGTGTCGCAACATGGATTTTGATGAAAATTAGACTGTATCACTGTTCTAAGCCACTGTATGACCTTGAATAATTTTTCAAGGTCAAACCAACTTACTTTCACTATTTCAATCAATTTCATCGATTAAAAGTCCTCAAATGTCAGAAATAACAAAGTTGACATTTCATCCCCCCTTTTTTTGACAATTTGGAAATTTGCAATTTTTCACCAAAAATGTTACTTTTGGATAAATATACCTTATTTGACCATAAGTAGACGATACAAACCCTAAAAACCCAGAAATAGCCCCATCTACCCTCTTTATTAAGGTCTTTCCCTTTCCAAAGGGAAGACCTTATTGATTTCGTTCTGCCTATTATTCTTTTTTTTCTGCCATCAGCGTCAAAAAATTGCCTCGAGCGATTTTGATGAAATTTGGCACACTTATTCGGCACTGCCTGGAATCGACATGACTTAGGGCCTGACGCTAAACTATTCTTAGTTACGGCGCAATCGCGCAAAACGCTGTTTACCCTTGTGTTCAGATCTCCTCCGAAACGGTAATAGTTATCAAGATTCTGTTTAGTGGAAATGGTACCGTACATCCTGGTGATGATTTATCATGCAAAAATGAATGCTCTAATTTACTTCCTGGTTGCACGCGTATGGCGCAAAGTTGGCGCAAAATGTCAATGTTGTCCGATTACAATGAAATTTGGTTTCCAGGTAGATTTGAGGGTCCTGATTACGATTCTGTGGTCAATTTTTTTTTGCGTTTACCATTGCCAAAATGTCGGTCGTCTAATGGTTTTTTACGTATAACTCGAAAACCGTTTCAGATAGTATAGACAATATATGAACAAAAAATGATCTTCTTAAAAAGACCTACAATTTGAGTCCAAAAAATGCATGATTCGGTTAAACGGTTTCGAAATGGCGGCCAAAAAACTTCATCCAAAGCATTATTTAGTGTCGCGATGTGCCAACACAATTTGTTTCAAAACGGTAAGTCTTAAAGACTTGGGACCTTCACCAATCGTCTTAGGTGACATAAGTTGCATCCGAAAATATATATGTCATAGGTGAAATCTCAAGTTTGAATGATTGCGTCATGACTAAATATAGGAATGTATTGCGCAATATATAGTAATCCATATTTAATCGTGATCAAAAAGTTTCTTGACCGATATTAACGAAATTTGGCACACTTATTCAGCACTGCCAGGACTCGACGTGACTAAGGGACTGACGCTAAACTATTCTTAGTTACGGCGCAATCGCGCAAAACGCTGTTTACCCTTGTGTTCAGATCTCCTCCTAGATAGTAACAGATATCAAAAATCTAAACTGTGGAAACTGTTATAAGACTCATGGCAACAAATCATCACGAAAAAAATATTTGTTTATTTAACTTCCTGGTTGCGCGCTATTGACGCAAAGTTTGTCAAAAATGTCAAAGTTGTCCGATTTTGATGAAATTTGTTTTCCAAATAGATTTAGGCGTCCTTATTTCATATCCGGAGTCAAAAATGTTTTTTGCTCAATCATTTTCAAAATGGCCGCTATTGAAATTTTGTTTTCGCCATAACTCAAAAACCATAACAATTAGAAACACACAATAAATATAAAAAATGTTTCTCTCATTGAGATCTACAAAATGAGTTCAAGGTCAAGGGTCAAAGGTCAAGGTAATTTTTTATAGATTTTCAAAACAACGAGTCTTCTTTTTTATTGGGAGATATTTCAAATAAAATGTAACCTTTTTCAAAACTTTTTTACATTATATAATGTGACGATGTCTTCTCAGTTGAACACAATTTTTTTGTTGAAAAAATATGTAAAAATGGTGTCGCAACATGGATTTTGATGAAAATTAGACTGTATCACTGTTCTAAGCCACTGTATGACCTTGAATAATTTTTCAAGGTCAAACCAACTTACTTTCACTATTTCAATCAATTTCATCGATTAAAAGTCCTCAAATGTCAGAAATAACAAAGTTGACATTTCATCCCCCCTTTTTTTGACAATTTGGAAATTTGCAATTTTCACCAAAAAATGTTACTTTTGGATAAATATACCTTATTTGACCATAAGTAGACGATACAAACCCTAAAAACCCAGAAATAGCCCCATCTACCCTCTTTATTAAGGTCTTTCCCTTTCCAAAGGGAAGACCTTATTGATTTCGTTCTGCCTATTATTCTTTTTTTTCTGCCATCAGCGTCAAAAAATTGCCTCGAGCGATTTTGATGAAATTTGGCACACTTATTCGGCACTGCCTGGAATCGACATGACTTAGGGCCTGACGCTAAACTATTCTTAGTTACGGCGCAATCGCGCAAAACGCTGTTTACCCTTGTGTTCAGATCTCCTCCGAAACGGTAATAGTTATCAAGATTCTGTTTAGTGGAAATGGTACCGTACATCCTGGTGATGATTTATCATGCAAAAATGAATGCTCTAATTTACTTCCTGGTTGCACGCGTATGGCGCAAAGTTGGCGCAAAATGTCAATGTTGTCCGATTACAATGAAATTTGGTTTCCAGGTAGATTTGAGGGTCCTGATTACGATTCTGTGGTCAATTTTTTTTTGCGTTTACCATTGCCAAAATGTCGGTCGTCTAATGGTTTTTTACGTATAACTCGAAAACCGTTTCAGATAGTATAGACAATATATGAACAAAAAATGATCTTCTTAAAAAGACCTACAATTTGAGTCCAAAAAGTGCATGATTCGGTTAAACGGTTTCGAAATGGCGGCCAAAAAACTTCATCCAAAGCATTATTTAGTGTCGCGATGTGCCAACACAATTTGTTTCAAAACGGTAAGTATTAAAGACTTGGGACCTTCACCAATCGTCTTAGGTGACATAAGTTGCATCCGAAAATATATATGTCATAGGTGAAATCTCAAGTTTGAATGATTGCGTCATGACTAAATATAGGAATGTATTGCGCAATATATAGTAATCCATATTTAATCGTGATCAAAAAGTTTCTTGACCGATATTAACGAAATTTGGCACACTTATTCAGCACTGCCAGGACTCGACGTGACTAAGGGACTGACGCTAAACTATTCTTAGTTACGGCGCAATCGCGCAAAACGCTGTTTACCCTTGTGTTCAGATCTCCTCCTAGATAGTAACAGATATCAAAAATCTAAACTGTGGAAACTGTTATAAGACTCATGGCAACAAATCATCACGAAAAAAATATTTGTTTATTTAACTTCCTGGTTGCGCGCTATTGGCGCAAAGTTTGTCAAAAATGTCAAAGTTGTCCGATTTTGATGAAATTTGTTTTCCAAATAGATTTAGGCGTCCTTATTTCATATCCGGAGTCAAAAATGTTTTTTGCTCAATCATTTTCAAAATGGCCGCTATTGAAATTTTGTTTTCGCCATAACTCAAAAACCATAACAATTAGAAACACACAATAAATATAAAAAATGTTTCTCTCATTGAGATCTACAAAATGAGTTCAAGGTCAAGGGTCAAAGGTCAAGGTAATTTTTTATAGATTTTCAAAACAACGAGTCTTCTTTTTTATTGGGAGATATTTCAAATAAAATGTAACCTTTTTCAAAACTTTTTTACATTATATAATGTGACGATGTCTTCTCAGTTGAACACAATTTTTTTGTTGAAAAAATATGTAAAAATGGTGTCGCAACATGGATTTTGATGAAAATTAGACTGTATCACTGTTCTAAGCCACTGTATGACCTTGAATAATTTTTCAAGGTCAAACCAACTTACTTTCACTATTTCAATCAATTTCATCGATTAAAAGTCCTCAAATGTCAGAAATAACAAAGTTGACATTTCATCCCCCCTTTTTTTGACAATTTGGAAATTTGCAATTTTTCACCAAAAAATGTTACTTTTGGATAAATATACCTTATTTGACCATAAGTAGACGATACAAACCCTAAAAACCCAGAAATAGCCCCATCTACCCTCTTTATTAAGGTCTTTCCCTTTCCAAAGGGAAGACCTTATTGATTTCGTTCTGCCTATTATTCTTTTTTTTCTGCCATCAGCGTCAAAAAATTGCCTCGAGCGATTTTGATGAAATTTGGCACACTTATTCGGCACTGCCTGGAATCGACATGACTTAGGGCCTGACGCTAAACTTATCTTAGTTACGGCGCAATCGCGCAAAACGCTGTTTACCCTTGTGTTCAGATCTCCTCCGAAACGGTAATAGTTATCAAGATTCTGTTTAGTGGAAATGGTACCGTACATCCTGGTGATGATTTATCATGCAAAAATGAATGCTCTAATTTACTTCCTGGTTGCACGCGTATGGCGCAAAGTTGGCGCAAAATGTCAATGTTGTCCGATTACAATGAAATTTGGTTTCCAGGTAGATTTGAGGGTCCTGATTACGATTCTGTGGTCAATTTTTTTTGCGTTTACCATTGCCAAAATGTCGGTCGTCTAATGGTTTTTACGTATAACTCGAAAACCGTTTCAGATAGTATAGACAATATATGAACAAAAAATGATCTTCTTAAAAAGACCTACAATTTGAGTCCAAAAAGTGCATGATTCGGTTAAACAGTTTCGAAATGGCGGCCAAAAAACTTCATCCAAAGCATTATTTAGTGTCGCGATGTGCCAACACAATTTGTTTCAAAACGGTAAGTCTTAAAGACTTGGGACCTTCACCAATCGTCTTAGGTGACATAAGTTGCATCCGAAAATATATATGTCATAGGTGAAATCTCAAGTTTGAATGATTGCGTCATGACTAAATATAGGAATGTATTGCGCAATATATAGTAATCCATATTTAATCGTGATCAAAAAGTTTCTTGACCGATATTAACGAAATTTGGCACACTTATTCAGCACTGCCAGGACTCGACGTGACTAAGGGACTGACGCTAAACTATTCTTAGTTACGGCGCAATCGCGCAAAACGCTGTTTACCCTTGTGTTCAGATCTCCTCCTAGATAGTAACAGATATCAAAAATCTAAACTGTGGAAACTGTTATAAGACTCATGGCAACAAATCATCACGAAAAAAATATTTGTTTATTTAACTTCCTGGTTGCGCGCTATTGGCGCAAAGTTTGTCAAAAATGTCAAAGTTGTCCGATTTTGATGAAATTTGTTTTCCAAATAGATTTAGGCGTCCTTATTTCATATCCGGAGTCAAAAATGTTTTTTGCTCAATCATTTTCAAAATGGCCGCTATTGAAATTTTGTTTTCGCCATAACTCAAAAACCATAACAATTAGAAACACACAATAAATATAAAAAATGTTTCTCTCATTGAGATCTACAAAATGTGTTCAAGGTCAAGGGTCAAAGGTCAAGGTAATTTTTTATAGATTTTCAAAACAACGAGTCTTCTTTTTTATTGGGAGATATTTCAAATAAAATGTAACCTTTTTCAAAACTTTTTTACATTATATAATGTGACGATGTCTTCTCAGTTGAACACAATTTTTTTGTTGAAAAAATATGTAAAAATGGTGTCGCAACATGGATTTTGATGAAAATTAGACTGTATCACTGTTCTAAGCCACTGTATGACCTTGAATAATTTTTCAAGGTCAAACCAACTTACTTTCACTATTTCAATCAATTTCATCGATTAAAAGTCCTCAAATGTCAGAAATAACAAAGTTGACATTTCATCCCCCCTTTTTTTGACAATTTGGAAATTTGCAATTTTTCACCAAAAAATGTTACTTTTGGATAAATATACCTTATTTGACCATAAGTAGACGATACAAACCCTAAAAACCCAGAAATAGCCCCATCTACCCTCTTTATTAAGGTCTTTCCCTTTCCAAAGGGAAGACCTTATTGATTTCGTTCTGCCTATTATTCTTTTTTTTCTGCCATCAGCGTCAAAAAATTGCCTCGAGCGATTTTGATGAAATTTGGCACACTTATTCGGCACTGCCTGGAATCGACATGACTTAGGGCCTGACGCTAAACTATTCTTAGTTACGGCGCAATCGCGCAAAACGCTGTTTACCCTTGTGTTCAGATCTCCTCCGAAACGGTAATAGTTATCAAGATTCTGTTTAGTGGAAATGGTACCGTACATCCTGGTGATGATTTATCATGCAAAAATGAATGCTCTAATTTACTTCCTGGTTGCACGCGTATGGCGCAAAGTTGGCGCAAAATGTCAATGTTGTCCGATTACAATGAAATTTGGTTTCCAGGTAGATTTGAGGGTCCTGATTACGATTCTGTGGTCAATTTTTTTTTGCGTTTACCATTGCCAAAATGTCGGTCGTCTAATGGTTTTTTACGTATAACTCGAAAACCGTTTCAGATAGTATAGACAATATATGAACAAAAAATGATCTTCTTAAAAAGACCTACAATTTGAGTCCAAAAAATGCATGATTCGGTTAAACGGTTTCGAAATGGCGGCCAAAAAACTTCATCCAAAGCATTATTTAGTGTCGCGATGTGCCAACACAATTTGTTTCAAAACGGTAAGTCTTAAAGACTTGGGACCTTCACCAATCGTCTTAGGTGACATAAGTTGCATCCGAAAATATATATGTCATAGGTGAAATCTCAAGTTTGAATGATTGCGTCATGACTAAATATAGGAATGTATTGCGCAATATATAGTAATCCATATTTAATCGTGATCAAAAAGTTTCTTGACCGATATTAACGAAATTTGGCACACTTATTCAGCACTGCCAGGACTCGACGTGACTAAGGGACTGACGCTAAACTATTCTTAGTTACGGCGCGCGCCAATCGCGCAAAACGCTGTTTACCCTTGTGTTCAGATCTCCTCCTAGATAGTAACAGATATCAAAAATCTAAACTGTGGAAACTGTTATAAGACTCATGGCAACAAATCATCACGAAAAAAATATTTGTTTATTTAACTTCCTGGTTGCGCGCTATTGACGCAAAGTTTGTCAAAAATGTCAAAGTTGTCCGATTTTGATGAAATTTGTTTTCCAAATAGATTTAGGCGTCCTTATTTCATATCCGGAGTCAAAAATGTTTTTTGCTCAATCATTTTCAAAATGGCCGCTATTGAAATTTTGTTTTCGCCATAACTCAAAAACCATAACAATTAGAAACACACAATAAATATAAAAAATGTTTCTCTCATTGAGATCTACAAAATGAGTTCAAGGTCAAGGGTCAAAGGTCAAGGTAATTTTTTATAGATTTTCAAAACAACGAGTCTTCTTTTTTATTGGGAGATATTTCAAATAAAATGTAACCTTTTTCAAAACTTTTTTACATTATATAATGTGACGATGTCTTCTCAGTTGAACACAATTTTTTTGTTGAAAAAATATGTAAAAATGGTGTCGCAACATGGATTTTGATGAAAATTAGACTGTATCACTGTTCTAAGCCACTGTATGACCTTGAATAATTTTTCAAGGTCAAACCAACTTACTTTCACTATTTCAATCAATTTCATCGATTAAAAGTCCTCAAATGTCAGAAATAACAAAGTTGACATTTCATCCCCCCTTTTTTTGACAATTTGGAAATTTGCAATTTTTCACCAAAAAATGTTACTTTTGGATAAATATACCTTATTTGACCATAAGTAGACGATACAAACCCTAAAAACCCAGAAATAGCCCCATCTACCCTCTTTATTAAGGTCTTTCCCTTTCCAAAGGGAAGACCTTATTGATTTCGTTCTGCCTATTATTCTTTTTTTTCTGCCATCAGCGTCAAAAAATTGCCTCGAGCGATTTTGATGAAATTTGGCACACTTATTCGGCACTGCCTGGAATCGACATGACTTAGGGCCTGACGCTAAACTATTCTTAGTTACGGCGCAATCGCGCAAAACGCTGTTTACCCTTGTGTTCAGATCTCCTCCGAAACGGTAATAGTTATCAAGATTCTGTTTAGTGGAAATGGTACCGTACATCCTGGTGATGATTTATCATGCAAAAATGAATGCTCTAATTTACTTCCTGGTTGCACGCGTATGGCGCAAAGTTGGCGCAAAATGTCAATGTTGTCCGATTACAATGAAATTTGGTTTCCAGGTAGATTTGAGGGTCCTGATTACGATTCTGTGGTCAATTTTTTTTTGCGTTTACCATTGCCAAAATGTCGGTCGTCTAATGGTTTTTTACGTATAACTCGAAAACCGTTTCAGATAGTATAGACAATATATGAACAAAAAATGATCTTCTTAAACAGACCTACAATTTGAGTCCAAAAAGTGCATGATTCGGTTAAACGGTTTCGAAATGGCGGCCAAAAAACTTCATCCAAAGCATTATTTAGTGTCGCGATGTGCCAACACAATTTGTTTCAAAACGGTAAGTCTTAAAGACTTGGGACCTTCACAAATCGTCTTAGGTGACATAAGTTGCATCCGAAAATATATATGTCATAGGTGAAATCTCAAGTTTGAATGATTGCGTCATGACTAAATATAGGAATGTATTGCGCAATATATAGTAATCCATATTTAATCGTGATCAAAAAGTTTCTTGACCGATATTAACGAAATTTGGCACACTTATTCAGCACTGCCAGGACTCGACGTGACTAAGGGACTGACGCTAAACTATTCTTAGTTACGGCGCAATCGCGCAAAACGCTGTTTACCCTTGTGTTCAGATCTCCTCCTAGATAGTAACAGATATCAAAAATCTAAACTGTGGAAACTGTTATAAGACTCATGGCAACAAATCATCACGAAAAAAAATATTTGTTTATTTAACTTCCTGGTTGCGCGCTATTGGCGCAAAGTTTGTCAAAAATGTCAAAGTTGTCCGATTTTGATGAAATTTGTTTTCCAAATAGATTTAGGCGTCCTTATTTCATATCCGGAGTCAAAAATGTTTTTTGCTCAATCATTTTCAAAATGGCCGCTATTGAAATTTTGTTTTCGCCATAACTCAAAAACCATAACAATTAGAAACACACAATAAATATAAAAAATGTTTCTCTCATTGAGATCTACAAAATGAGTTCAAGGTCAAGGGTCAAAGGTCAAGGTAATTTTTTATAGATTTTCAAAACAACGAGTCTTCTTTTTTATTGGGAGATATTTCAAATAAAATGTAACCTTTTTCAAAACTTTTTTACATTATATAATGTGACGATGTCTTCTCAGTTGAACACAATTTTTTTGTTGAAAAAATATGTAAAAATGGTGTCGCAACATGGATTTTGATGAAAATTAGACTGTATCACTGTTCTAAGCCACTGTATGACCTTGAATAATTTTTCAAGGTCAAACCAACTTACTTTCACTATTTCAATCAATTTCATCGATTAAAAGTCCTCAAATGTCAGAAATAACAAAGTTGACATTTCATCCCCCCTTTTTTTGACAATTTGGAAATTTGCAATTTTTCACCAAAAAATGTTACTTTTGGATAAATATACCTTATTTGACCATAAGTAGACGATACAAACCCTAAAAACCCAGAAATAGCCCCATCTACCCTCTTTATTAAGGTCTTTCCCTTTCCAAAGGGAAGACCTTATTGATTTCGTTCTGCCTATTATTCTTTTTTTTCTGCCATCAGCGTCAAAAAATTGCCTCGAGCAATTTTGATGAAATTTGGCACACTTATTCGGCACTGCCTGGAATCGACATGACTTAGGGCCTGACGCTAAACTTATCTTAGTTACGGCGCAATCGCGCAAAACGCTGTTTACCCTTGTGTTCAGATCTCCTCCGAAACGGTAATAGTTATCAAGATTCTGTTTAGTGGAAATGGTACCGTACATCCTGGTGATGATTTATCATGCAAAAATGAATGCTCTAATTTACTTCCTGGTTGCACGCGTATGGCGCAAAGTTGGCGCAAAATGTCAATGTTGTCCGATTACAATGAAATTTGGTTTCCAGGTAGATTTGAGGGTCCTGATTACGATTCTGTGGTCAATTTTTTTTTGCGTTTACCATTGCCAAAATGTCGGTCGTCTAATGGTTTTTTACGTATAACTCGAAAACCGTTTCAGATAGTATAGACAATATATGAACAAAAAATGATCTTCTTAAAAAGACCTACAATTTGAGTCCAAAAAGTGCATGATTCGGTTAAACGGTTTCGAAATGGCGGCCAAAAAACTTCATCCAAAGCATTATTTAGTGTCGCGATGTGCCAACACAATTTGTTTCAAAACGGTAAGTCTTAAAGACTTGGGACCTTCACCAATCGTCTTAGGTGACATAAGTTGCATCCGAAAATATATATGTCATAGGTGAAATCTCAAGTTTGAATGATTGCGTCATGACTAAATATAGGAATGTATTGCGCAATATATAGTAATCCATATTTAATCGTGATCAAAAAGTTTCTTGACCGATATTAACGAAATTTGGCACACTTATTCAGCACTGCCATGACTCGACGTGACTAAGGGACTGACGCTAAACTATTCTTAGTTACGGCGCAATCGCGCAAAACGCTGTTTACCCTTGTGTTCAGATCTCCTCCTAGATAGTAACAGATATCAAAAATCTAAACTGTGGAAACTGTTATAAGACTCATGGCAACAAATCATCACGAAAAAAATATTTGTTTATTTAACTTCCTGGTTGCGCGCTATTGGCGCAAAGTTTGTCAAAAATGTCAAAGTTGTCCGATTTTGATGAAATTTGTTTTCCAAATAGATTTAGGCGTCCTTATTTCATATCCGGAGTCAAAAATGTTTTTTGCTCAATCATTTTCAAAATGGCCGCTATTGAAATTTTGTTTTCGCCATAACTCAAAAACCATAACAATTAGAAACACACAATAAATATAAAAAATGTTTCTCTCATTGAGATCTACAAAATGAGTTCAAGGTCAAGGGTCAAAGGTCAAGGTAATTTTTTATAGATTTTCAAAACAACGAGTCTTCTTTTTTATTGGGAGATATTTCAAATAAAATGTAACCTTTTTCAAAACTTTTTTACATTATATAATGTGACGATGTCTTCTCAGTTGAACACAATTTTTTTGTTGAAAAAATATGTAAAAATGGTGTCGCAACATGGATTTTGATGAAAATTAGACTGTATCACTGTTCTAAGCCACTGTATGACCTTGAATAATTTTTCAAGGTCAAACCAACTTACTTTCACTATTTCAATCAATTTCATCGATTAAAAGTCCTCAAATGTCAGAAATAACAAAGTTGACATTTCATCCCCCCTTTTTTTGACAATTTGGAAATTTGCAATTTTTCACCAAAAAATGTTACTTTTGGATAAATATACCTTATTTGACCATAAGTAGACGATACAAACCCTAAAAACCCAGAAATAGCCCCATCTACCCTCTTTATTAAGGTCTTTCCCTTTCCAAAGGGAAGACCTTATTGATTTCGTTCTGCCTATTATTCTTTTTTTTCTGCCATCAGCGTCAAAAAATTGCCTCGAGCGATTTTGATGAAATTTGGCACACTTATTCGGCACTGCCTGGAATCGACATGACTTAGGGCCTGACGCTAAACTATTCTTAGTTACGGCGCAATCGCGCAAAACGCTGTTTACCCTTGTGTTCAGATCTCCTCCGAAACGGTAATAGTTATCAAGATTCTGTTTAGTGGAAATGGTACCGTACATCCTGGTGATGATTTATCATGCAAAAATGAATGCTCTAATTTACTTCCTGGTTGCACGCGTATGGCGCAAAGTTGGCGCAAAATGTCAATGTTGTCCGATTACAATGAAATTTGGTTTCCAGGTAGATTTGAGGGTCCTGATTACGATTCTGTGGTCAATTTTTTTTTGCGTTTACCATTGCCAAAATGTCGGTCGTCTTATGGTTTTTTACGTATAACTCGAAAACCGTTTCAGATAGTATAGACAATATATGAACAAAAAATGATCTTCTTAAAAAGACCTACAATTTGAGTCCAAAAAGTGCATGATTCGGTTAAACGGTTTCGAAATGGCGGCCAAAAAACTTCATCCAAAGCATTATTTAGTGTCGCGATGTGCCAACACAATTTGTTTCAAAACGGTAAGTCTTAAAGACTTGGGACCTTCACCAATCGTCTTAGGTGACATAAGTTGCATCCGAAAATATATATGTCATAGGTGAAATCTCAAGTTTGAATGATTGCGTCATGACTAAATATAGGAATGTATTGCGCAATATATAGTAATCCATATTTAATCGTGATCAAAAAATTTCTTGACCGATATTAACGAAATTTGGCACACTTATTCAGCACTGCCAGGACTCGACGTGACTAAGGGACTGACGCTAAACTATTCTTAGTTACGGCGCAATCGCGCAAAACGCTGTTTACCCTTGTGTTCAGATCTCCTCCTAGATAGTAACAGATATCAAAAATCTAAACTGTGGAAACTGTTATAAGACTCATGGCAACAAATCATCACGAAAAAAATATTTGTTTATTTAACTTCCTGGTTGCGCGCTATTGGCGCAAAGTTTGTCAAAAATGTCAAAGTTGTCCGATTTTGATGAAATTTGTTTTCCAAATAGATTTAGGCGTCCTTATTTCATATCCGGAGTCAAAAATGTTTTTTGCTCAATCATTTTCAAAATGGCCGCTATTGAAATTTTGTTTTCGCCATAACTCAAAAACCATAACAATTAGAAACACACAATAAATATAAAAAATGTTTCTCTCATTGAGATCTACAAAATGAGTTCAAGGTCAAGGGTCAAAGGTCAAGGTAATTTTTTATAGATTTTCAAAACAACGAGTCTTCTTTTTTATTGGGAGATATTTCAAATAAAATGTAACCTTTTTCAAAACTTTTTTACATTATATAATGTGACGATGTCTTCTCAGTTGAACACAATTTTTTTGTTGAAAAAATATGTAAAAATGGTGTCGCAACATGGATTTTGATGAAAATTAGACTGTATCACTGTTCTAAGCCACTGTATGACCTTGAATAATTTTTCAAGGTCAAACCAACTTACTTTCACTATTTCAATCAATTTCATCGATTAAAAGTCCTCAAATGTCAGAAATAACAAAGTTGACATTTCATCCCCCCTTTTTTTGACAATTTGGAAATTTGCAATTTTTCACCAAAAAATGTTACTTTTGGATAAATATACCTTATTTGACCATAAGTAGACGATACAAACCCTAAAAACCCAGAAATAGCCCCATCTACCCTCTTTATTAAGGTCTTTCCCTTTCCAAAGGGAAGACCTTATTGATTTCGTTCTGCCTATTATTCTTTTTTTTCTGCCATCAGCGTCAAAAAATTGCCTCGAGCGATTTTGATGAAATTTGGCACACTTATTCGGCACTGCCTGGAATCGACATGACTTAGGGCCTGACGCTAAACTATTCTTAGTTACGGCGCAATCGCGCAAAACGCTGTTTACCCTTGTGTTCAGATCTCCTCCGAAACGGTAATAGTTATCAAGATTCTGTTTAGTGGAAATGGTACCGTACATCCTGGTGATGATTTATCATGCAAAAATGAATGCTCTAATTTACTTCCTGGTTGCACGCGTATGGCGCAAAGTTGGCGCAAAATGTCAATGTTGTCCGATTACAATGAAATTTGGTTTCCAGGTAGATTTGAGGGTCCTGATTACGATTCTGTGGTCAATTTTTTTTTGCGTTTACCATTGCCAAAATGTCGGTCGTCTTATGGTTTTTTACGTATAACTCGAAAACCGTTTCAGATAGTATAGACAATATATGAACAAAAAATGATCTTCTTAAAAAGACCTACAATTTGAGTCCAAAAAGTGCATGATTCGGTTAAACGGTTTCGAAATGGCGGCCAAAAAACTTCATCCAAAGCATTATTTAGTGTCGCGATGTGCCAACACAATTTGTTTCAAAACGGTAAGTCTTAAAGACTTGGGACCTTCACCAATCGTCTTAGGTGACATAAGTTGCATCCGAAAATATATATGTCATAGGTGAAATCTCAAGTTTGAATGATTGCGTCATGACTAAATATAGGAATGTATTGCGCAATATATAGTAATCCATATTTAATCGTGATCAAAAAATTTCTTGACCGATATTAACGAAATTTGGCACACTTATTCAGCACTGCCAGGACTCGACGTGACTAAGGGACTGACGCTAAACTATTCTTAGTTACGGCGCAATCGCGCAAAACGCTGTTTACCCTTGTGTTCAGATCTCCTCCTAGATAGTAACAGATATCAAAAATCTAAACTGTGGAAACTGTTATAAGACTCATGGCAACAAATCATCACGAAAAAAATATTTGTTTATTTAACTTCCTGGTTGCGCGCTATTGGCGCAAAGTTTGTCAAAAATGTCAAAGTTGTCCGATTTTGATGAAATTTGTTTTCCAAATAGATTTAGGCGTCCTTATTTCATATCCGGAGTCAAAAATGTTTTTTGCTCAATCATTTTCAAAATGGCCGCTATTGAAATTTTGTTTTCGCCATAACTCAAAAACCATAACAATTAGAAACACACAATAAATATAAAAAATGTTTCTCTCATTGAGATCTACAAAATGAGTTCAAGGTCAAGGGTCAAAGGTCAAGGTAATTTTTTATAGATTTTCAAAACAACGAGTCTTCTTTTTTATTGGGAGATATTTCAAATAAAATGTAACCTTTTTCAAAACTTTTTTACATTATATAATGTGACGATGTCTTCTCAGTTGAACACAATTTTTTTGTTGAAAAAATATGTAAAAATGGTGTCGCAACATGGATTTTGATGAAAATTAGACTGTATTACTGTTCTAAGCCACTGTATGACCTTGAATAATTTTTCAAGGTCAAACCAACTTACTTTCACTATTTCAATCAATTTCATCGATTAAAAGTCCTCAAATGTCAGAAATAACAAAGTTGACATTTCATCCCCCCTTTTTTTGACAATTTGGAAATTTGCAATTTTTCACCAAAAAATGTTACTTTTGGATAAATATACCTTATTTGACCATAAGTAGACGATACAAACCCTAAAAACCCAGAAATAGCCCCATCTACCCTCTTTATTAAGGTCTTTCCCTTTCCAAAGGGAAGACCTTATTGATTTCGTTCTGCCTATTATTCTTTTTTTTCTGCCATCAGCGTCAAAAAATTGCCTCGAGCGATTTTGATGAAATTTGGCACACTTATTCGGCACTGCCTGGAATCGACATGACTTAGGGCCTGACGCTAAACTATTCTTAGTTACGGCGCAATCGCGCAAAACGCTGTTTACCCTTGTGTTCAGATCTCCTCCGAAACGGTAATAGTTATCAAGATTCTGTTTAGTGGAAATGGTACCGTACATCCTGGTGATGATTTATCATGCAAAAATGAATGCTCTAATTTACTTCCTGGTTGCACGCGTATGGCGCAAAGTTGGCGCAAAATGTCAATGTTGTCCGATTACAATGAAATTTGGTTTCCAGGTAGATTTGAGGGTCCTGATTACGATTCTGTGGTCAATTTTTTTTTGCGTTTACCATTGCCAAAATGTCGGTCGTCTAATGGTTTTTTACGTATAACTCGAAAACCGTTTCAGATAGTATAGACAATATATGAACAAAAAATGATCTTCTTAAAAAGACCTACAATTTGAGTCCAAAAAGTGCATGATTCGGTTAAACGGTTTCGAAATGGCGGCCAAAAAACTTCATCCAAAGCATTATTTAGTGTCGCGATGTGCCAACACAATTTGTTTCAAAACGGTAAGTCTTAAAGACTTGGGACCTTCACCAATCGTCTTAGGTGACATAAGTTGCATCCGAAAATATATATGTCATAGGTGAAATCTCAAGTTTGAATGATTGCGTCATGACTAAATATAGGAATGTATTGCGCAATATATAGTAATCCATATTTAATCGTGATCAAAAAGTTTCTTGACCGATATTAACGAAATTTGGCACACTTATTCAGCACTGCCAGGACTCGACGTGACTAAGGGACTGACGCTAAACTATTCTTAGTTACGGCGCAATCGCGCAAAACGCTGTTTACCCTTGTGTTCAGATCTCCTCCTAGATAGTAACAGATATCAAAAATCTAAACTGTGGAAACTGTTATAAGACTCATGGCAACAAATCATCACGAAAAAAATATTTGTTTATTTAACTTCCTGGTTGCGCGCTATTGGCGCAAAGTTTGTCAAAAATGTCAAAGTTGTCCGATTTTGATGAAATTTGTTTTCCAAATAGATTTAGGCGTCCTTATTTCATATCCGGAGTCAAAAATGTTTTTTGCTCAATCATTTTCAAAATGGCCGCTATTGAAATTTTGTTTTCGCCATAACTCAAAAACCATAACAATTAGAAACACACAATAAATATAAAAAATGTTTCTCTCATTGAGATCTACAAAATGAGTTCAAGGTCAAGGGTCAAAGGTCAAGGTAATTTTTTATAGATTTTCAAAACAACGAGTCTTCTTTTTTATTGGGAGATATTTCAAATAAAATGTAACCTTTTTCAAAACTTTTTTACATTATATAATGTGACGATGTCTTCTCAGTTGAACACAATTTTTTTGTTGAAAAAATATGTAAAAATGGTGTCGCAACATGGATTTTGATGAAAATTAGACTGTATCACTGTTCTAAGCCACTGTATGACCTTGAATAATTTTTCAAGGTCAAACCAACTTACTTTCACTATTTCAATCAATTTCATCGATTAAAAGTCCTCAAATGTCAGAAATAACAAAGTTGACATTTCATCCCCCCTTTTTTTGACAATTTGGAAATTTGCAATTTTTCACCAAAAAATGTTACTTTTGGATAAATATACCTTATTTGACCATAAGTAGACGATACAAACCCTAAAAACCCAGAAATAGCCCCATCTACCCTCTTTATTAAGGTCTTTCCCTTTCCAAAGGGAAGACCTTATTGATTTCGTTCTGCCTATTATTCTTTTTTTTCTGCCATCAGCGTCAAAAAATTGCCTCGAGCGATTTTGATGAAATTTGGCACACTTATTCGGCACTGCCTGGAATCGACATGACTTAGGGCCTGACGCTAAACTATTCTTAGTTACGGCGCAATCGCGCAAAACGCTGTTTACCCTTGTGTTCAGATCTCCTCCGAAACGGTAATAGTTATCAAGATTCTGTTTAGTGGAAATGGTACCGTACATCCTGGTGATGATTTATCATGCAAAAATGAATGCTCTAATTTACTTCCTGGTTGCACGCGTATGGCGCAAAGTTGGCGCAAAATGTCAATGTTGTCCGATTACAATGAAATTTGGTTTCCAGGTAGATTTGAGGGTCCTGATTACGATTCTGTGGTCAATTTTTTTTTGCGTTTACCATTGCCAAAATGTCGGTCGTCTAATGGTTTTTTACGTATAACTCGAAAACCGTTTCAGATAGTATAGACAATATATGAACAAAAAATGATCTTCTTAAAAAGACCTACAATTTGAGTCCAAAAAGTGCATGATTCGGTTAAACGGTTTCGAAATGGCGGCCAAAAAACTTCATCCAAAGCATTATTTAGTGTCGCGATGTGCCAACACAATTTGTTTCAAAACGGTAAGTCTTAAAGACTTGGGACCTTCACCAATCGTCTTAGGTGACATAAGTTGCATCCGAAAATATATATGTCATAGGTGAAATCTCAAGTTTGAATGATTGCGTCATGACTAAATATAGGAATGTATTGCGCAATATATAGTAATCCATATTTAATCGTGATCAAAAAGTTTCTTGACCGATATTAACGAAATTTGGCACACTTATTCAGCACTGCCAGGACTCGACGTGACTAAGGGACTGACGCTAAACTATTCTTAGTTACGGCGCAATCGCGCAAAACGCTGTTTACCCTTGTGTTCAGATCTCCTCCTAGATAGTAACAGATATCAAAAATCTAAACTGTGGAAACTGTTATAAGACTCATGGCAACAAATCATCACGAAAAAAATATTTGTTTATTTAACTTCCTGGTTGCGCGCTATTGGCGCAAAGTTTGTCAAAAATGTCAAAGTTGTCCGATTTTGATGAAATTTGTTTTCCAAATAGATTTAGGCGTCCTTATTTCATATCCGGAGTCAAAAATGTTTTTTGCTCAATCATTTTCAAAATGGCCGCTATTGAAATTTTGTTTTCGCCATAACTCAAAAACCATAACAATTAGAAACACACAATAAATATAAAAAATGTTTCTCTCATTGAGATCTACAAAATGAGTTCAAGGTCAAGGGTCAAAGGTCAAGGTAATTTTTTTATAGATTTTCAAAACAACGAGTCTTCTTTTTTATTGGGAGATATTTCAAATAAAATGTAACCTTTTTCAAAACTTTTTTACATTATATAATGTGACGATGTCTTCTCAGTTGAACACAATTTTTTTGTTGAAAAAATATGTAAAAATGGTGTCGCAACATGGATTTTGATGAAAATTAGACTGTATCACTGTTCTAAGCCACTGTATGACCTTGAATAATTTTTCAAGGTCAAACCAACTTACTTTCACTATTTCAATCAATTTCATCGATTAAAAGTCCTCAAATGTCAGAAATAACAAAGTTGACATTTCATCCCCCCTTTTTTTGACAATTTGGAAATTTGCAATTTTTCACCAAAAAATGTTACTTTTGGATAAATATACCTTATTTGACCATAAGTAGACGATACAAACCCTAAAAACCCAGAAATAGCCCCATCTACCCTCTTTATTAAGGTCTTTCCCTTTCCAAAGGGAAGACCTTATTGATTTCGTTCTGCCTATTATTCTTTTTTTTCTGCCATCAGCGTCAAAAAATTGCCTCGAGCGATTTTGATGAAATTTGGCACACTTATTCGGCACTGCCTGGAATCGACATGACTTAGGGCCTGACGCTAAACTATTCTTAGTTACGGCGCAATCGCGCAAAACGCTGTTTACCCTTGTGTTCAGATCTCCTCCGAAACGGTAATAGTTATCAAGATTCTGTTTAGTGGAAATGGTACCGTACATCCTGGTGATGATTTATCATGCAAAAATGAATGCTCTAATTTACTTCCTGGTTGCACGCGTATGGCGCAAAGTTGGCGCAAAATGTCAATGTTGTCCGATTACAATGAAATTTGGTTTCCAGGTAGATTTGAGGGTCCTGATTACGATTCTGTGGTCAATTTTTTTTTGCGTTTACCATTGCCAAAATGTCGGTCGTCTAATGGTTTTTTACGTATAACTCGAAAACCGTTTCAGATAGTATAGACAATATATGAACAAAAAATGATCTTCTTAAAAAGACCTACAATTTGAGTCCAAAAAGTGCATGATTCGGTTAAACGGTTTCGAAATGGCGGCCAAAAAACTTCATCCAAAGCATTATTTAGTGTCGCGATGTGCCAACACAATTTGTTTCAAAACAGTAAGTCTTAAAGACTTGGGACCTTCACCAATCGTCTTAGGTGACATAAGTTGCATCCGAAAATATATATGTCATAGGTGAAATCTCAAGTTTGAATGATTGCGTCATGACTAAATATAGGAATGTATTGCGCAATATATAGTAATCCATATTTAATCGTGATCAAAAAGTTTCTTGACCGATATTAACGAAATTTGGCACACTTATTCAGCACTGCCAGGACTCGACGTGACTAAGGGACTGACGCTAAACTATTCTTAGTTACGGCGCAATCGCGCAAAACGCTGTTTACCCTTGTGTTCAGATCTCCTCCTAGATAGTAACAGATATCAAAAATCTAAACTGTGGAAACTGTTATAAGACTCATGGCAACAAATCATCACGAAAAAAATATTTGTTTATTTAACTTCCTGGTTGCGCGCTATTGGCGCAAAGTTTGTCAAAAATGTCAAAGTTGTCCGATTTTGATGAAATTTGTTTTCCAAATAGATTTAGGCGTCCTTATTTCATATCCGGAGTCAAAAATGTTTTTTGCTCAATCATTTTCAAAATGGCCGCTATTGAAATTTTGTTTTCGCCATAACTCAAAAACCATAACAATTAGAAACACACAATAAATATAAAAAATGTTTCTCTCATTGAGATCTACAAAATGAGTTCAAGGTCAAGGGTCAAAGGTCAAGGTAATTTTTTATAGATTTTCAAAACAACGAGTCTTCTTTTTTATTGGGAGATATTTCAAATAAAATGTAACCTTTTTCAAAACTTTTTTACATTATATAATGTGACGATGTCTTCTCAGTTGAACACAATTTTTTTGTTGAAAAAATATGTAAAAATGGTGTCGCAACATGGATTTTGATGAAAATTAGACTGTATCACTGTTCTAAGCCACTGTATGACCTTGAATAATTTTTCAAGGTCAAACCAACTTACTTTCACTATTTCAATCAATTTCATCGATTAAAAGTCCTCAAATGTCAGAAATAACAAAGTTGACATTTCATCCCCCCTTTTTTTGACAATTTGGAAATTTGCAATTTTTCACCAAAAAATGTTACTTTTGGATAAATATACCTTATTTGACCATAAGTAGACGATACAAACCCTAAAAACCCAGAAATAGCCCCATCTACCCTCTTTATTAAGGTCTTTCCCTTTCCAAAGGGAAGACCTTATTGATTTCGTTCTGCCTATTATTCTTTTTTTTCTGCCATCAGCGTCAAAAAATTGCCTCGAGCGATTTTGATGAAATTTGGCACACTTATTCGGCACTGCCTGGAATCGACATGACTTAGGGCCTGACGCTAAACTATTCTTAGTTACGGCGCAATCGCGCAAAACGCTGTTTACCCTTGTGTTCAGATCTCCTCCGAAACGGTAATAGTTATCAAGATTCTGTTTAGTGGAAATGGTACCGTACATCCTGGTGATGATTTATCATGCAAAAATGAATGCTCTAATTTACTTCCTGGTTGCACGCGTATGGCGCAAAGTTGGCGCAAAATGTCAATGTTGTCCGATTACAATGAAATTTGGTTTCCAGGTAGATTTGAGGGTCCTGATTACGATTCTGTGGTCAATTTTTTTTTGCGTTTACCATTGCCAAAATGTCGGTCGTCTAATGGTTTTTTACGTATAACTCGAAAACCGTTTCAGATAGTATAGACAATATATGAACAAAAAATGATCTTCTTAAAAAGACCTACAATTTGAGTCCAAAAAGTGCATGATTCGGTTAAACGGTTTCGAAATGGCGGCCAAAAAACTTCATCCAAAGCATTATTTAGTGTCGCGATGTGCCAACACAATTTGTTTCAAAACGGTAAGTCTTAAAGACTTGGGACCTTCACCAATCGTCTTAGGTGACATAAGTTGCATCCGAAAATATATATGTCATAGGTGAAATCTCAAGTTTGAATGATTGCGTCATGACTAAATATAGGAATGTATTGCGCAATATATAGTAATCCATATTTAATCGTGATCAAAAAGTTTCTTGACCGATATTAACGAAATTTGGCACACTTATTCAGCACTGCCAGGACTCGACGTGACTAAGGGACTGACGCTAAACTATTCTTAGTTACGGCGCAATCGCGCAAAACGCTGTTTACCCTTGTGTTCAGATCTCCTCCTAGATAGTAACAGATATCAAAAATCTAAACTGTGGAAACTGTTATAAGACTCATGGCAACAAATCATCACGAAAAAAATATTTGTTTATTTAACTTCCTGGTTGCGCGCTATTGGCGCAAAGTTTGTCAAAAATGTCAAAGTTGTCCGATTTTGATGAAATTTGTTTTCCAAATAGATTTAGGCGTCCTTATTTCATATCCGGAGTCAAAAATGTTTTTTGCTCAATCATTTTCAAAATGGCCGCTATTGAAATTTTGTTTTCGCCATAACTCAAAAACCATAACAATTAGAAACACACAATAAATATAAAAAATGTTTCTCTCATTGAGATCTACAAAATGAGTTCAAGGTCAAGGGTCAAAGGTCAAGGTAATTTTTTATAGATTTTCAAAACAACGAGTCTTCTTTTTTATTGGGAGATATTTCAAATAAAATGTAACCTTTTTCAAAACTTTTTTACATTATATAATGTGACGATGTCTTCTCAGTTGAACACAATTTTTTTGTTGAAAAAATATGTAAAAATGGTGTCGCAACATGGATTTTGATGAAAATTAGACTGTATCACTGTTCTAAGCCACTGTATGACCTTGAATAATTTTTCAAGGTCAAACCAACTTACTTTCACTATTTCAATCAATTTCATCGATTAAAAGTCCTCAAATGTCAGAAATAACAAAGTTGACATTTCATCCCCACTTTTTTTGACAATTTGGAAATTTGCAATTTTTCACCAAAAAATGTTACTTTTGGATAAATATACCTTATTTGACCATAAGTAGACGATACAAACCCTAAAAACCCAGAAATAGCCCCATCTACCCTCTTTATTAAGGTCTTTCCCTTTCCAAAGGGAAGACCTTATTGATTTCGTTCTGCCTATTATTCTTTTTTTCTGCCATCAGCGTCAAAAAATTGCCTCGAGCGATTTTGATGAAATTTGGCACACTTATTCGGCACTGCCTGGAATCGACATGACTTAGGGCCTGACGCTAAACTATTCTTAGTTACGGCGCAATCGCGCAAAACGCTGTTTACCCTTGTGTTCAGATCTCCTCCGAAACGGTAATAGTTATCAAGATTCTGTTTAGTGGAAATGGTACCGTACATCCTGGTGATGATTTATCATGCAAAAATGAATGCTCTAATTTACTTCCTGGTTGCACGCGTATGGCGCAAAGTTGGCGCAAAATGTCAATGTTGTCCGATTACAATGAAATTTGGTTTCCAGGTAGATTTGAGGGTCCTGATTACGATTCTGTGGTCAATTTTTTTTTGCGTTTACCATTGCCAAAATGTCGGTCGTCTAATGGTTTTTTACGTATAACTCGAAAACCGTTTCAGATAGTATAGACAATATATGAACAAAAAATGATCTTCTTAAAAAGACCTACAATTTGAGTCCAAAAAGTGCATGATTCGGTTAAACGGTTTCGAAATGGCGGCCAAAAAACTTCATCCAAAGCATTATTTAGTGTCGCGATGTGCCAACACAATTTGTTTCAAAACGGTAAGTCTTAAAGACTTGGGACCTTCACCAATCGTCTTAGGTGACATAAGTTGCATCCGAAAATATATATGTCATAGGTGAAATCTCAAGTTTGAATGATTGCGTCATGACTAAATATAGGAATGTATTGCGCAATATATAGTAATCCATATTTAATCGTGATCAAAAAGTTTCTTGACCGATATTAACGAAATTTGGCACACTTATTCAGCACTGCCAGGACTCGACGTGACTAAGGGACTGACGCTAAACTATTCTTAGTTACGGCGCAATCGCGCAAAACGCTGTTTACCCTTGTGTTCAGATCTCCTCCTAGATAGTAACAGATATCAAAAATCTAAACTGTGGAAACTGTTATAAGACTCATGGCAACAAATCATCACGAAAAAAATATTTGTTTATTTAACTTCCTGGTTGCGCGCTATTGGCGCAAAGTTTGTCAAAAATGTCAAAGTTGTCCGATTTTGATGAAATTTGTTTTCCAAATAGATTTAGGCGTCCTTATTTCATATCCGGAGTCAAAAATGTTTTTTGCTCAATCATTTTCAAAATGGCCGCTATTGAAATTTTGTTTTCGCCATAACTCAAAAACCATAACAATTAGAAACACACAATAAATATAAAAAATGTTTCTCTCATTGAGATCTACAAAATGAGTTCAAGGTCAAGGGTCAAAGGTCAAGGTAATTTTTTATAGATTTTCAAAACAACGAGTCTTCTTTTTTATTGGGAGATATTTCAAATAAAATGTAACCTTTTTCAAAACTTTTTTACATTATATAATGTGACGATGTCTTCTCAGTTGAACACAATTTTTTTGTTGAAAAAATATGTAAAAATGGTGTCGCAACATGGATTTTGATGAAAATTAGACTGTATCACTGTTCTAAGCCACTGTATGACCTTGAATAATTTTTCAAGGTCAAACCAACTTACTTTCACTATTTCAATCAATTTCATCGATTAAAAGTCCTCAAATGTCAGAAATAACAAAGTTGACATTTCATCCCCCCTTTTTTTGACAATTTGGAAATTTGCAATTTTTCACCAAAAAATGTTACTTTTGGATAAATATACCTTATTTGACCATAAGTAGACGATACAAACCCTAAAAACCCAGAAATAGCCCCATCTACCCTCTTTATTAAGGTCTTTCCCTTTCCAAAGGGAAGACCTTATTGATTTCGTTCTGCCTATTATTAAGGTCTTTCCCTTTCAAAAGGGAAGACCTTATTGTTTTCGTTCTGCCTATTATTATTATTATTCTTTTTTTTCTGCCGCTCGTGAGCAAAATGTTTCTTGACCGATCTTAACGAAATTTGGCACACTTATTCAGCACTGCCAGGAATCGACTTGACTAAGGGCCTGACGCTAAACTATTCTTAGTTATGGCGCAATCGCGCAAAACGCTGTTTACCCTTGTGTTCAGATCTCCTCCGAAACGGTAATAGTTATCAAGATTCTGTTAAGTGGAAACGGTACCTTACATACTGGTGATGATTTATCATGCAAAAAGAATGCTCTAATTTACTTCCTGGTTGCACGCGTATGGCGCAAAGTTGGCGCAAAATGTCAATGTTGTCCGATTTTGATGAAATTTGGTTTCCAAATAGATTTTAGGGTCCTGATTACAAATCCGAAAGCAAAATTTTTTTTTGACCACCCGTTTTTGAGTTAGAGCCCTTCAAACATCTCCGTAAAACGTTGTTTCAACAGATTTCATCATGTTGTGCAATATCACTTTCAATAAATAGATTTGATGTAACAATTATTGATTTATATTTAGAGGGTTTTTGAGTTAGTTTCTAAGCCACGCCCTTTTATGTCGACATGGGGATGAGAGGGGGCGAGAGGTTGAGTCGCCCCTTTCGCGCCAATGGCGCCAAAATGTAAAAGTTGACCGATTTTGATGAAATTTGGTATTCAAGTAGATTTAAGAGTCCTGAGTACAAATCTGTGGTCAAAAATCAAATTTTGCGCTTTTTGCGCCATTGGCGCCAAAATGTAAAAGTTGACCGATTTTGATGAAATTTGGTATTCAATTAGATATAAGGGTCCTGAGTACAAATCTGTGGTCAAAAATCAAATTTTGCGCTTTTCGCGCCGGTGGCGCCAAAATGTAAAAGTTGACCGATTTTGATGAAATTTGGTATTCAAGTAGATTTAAGAGTCCTGAGTACAAATCTGTGGTCAAAAATCAAATTTTGCGCTTTTCGCGCCGGTGGCGCCAAAATGTAAAAGTTGACCGATTTTGATGAAATTTGGTATTCAAGTAGATTTAAGAGTCCTGAGTACAAATCTGTGGTCAAAAATCAAATTTTGCGCTTTTCGCGCCGATGGCGCCAAAATGTAAAAGTTGACCGATTTTGATGGAGTTTGGTATTCAAGTAGATTTAAGAGTTTTGAGTACAAATCTGTGGTCAAAAATCAAATTTTGCGCTTTTTGCGCCATTGGCGCCAAAATGTAAAAGTTGACTGATTTTGATGAAATTTGGTATTCAAGTAGATTTAAGAGTCTTGGGTACAAATCTGTGGTCAAAAATCAAATTTTGCACTTTTCGCGCCGGTGGCGCCAAAATGTAAAAGTTGACCGATTTTGATGAAATTTGGTATTCAAGTAGATTGAAGAGTCCTGAGTACAAATCTGTGGTCAAAAATCAAATTTTGCGCTTTTCGCGCCGGTGGCGCCAAAATGTAAAAGTTGACCGATTTTGATGAAATTTGGTATTCAAGTAGATTGAAGAGTCCTGAATACAAATCTGTGGTTAAAAATCAAATTTTGCGCTTTTCGCGCCGATGGCGCCAAAATGTAAAAGTTGACCGATTTTGATGAAATTTGGTATTCAAGTAGATTTAAGAGTTCTGAGTACAAACCTGTGGTCAAAAATCAAATTTTGCGCTTTTCGCGCCGATGGCGCCAAAATATAAAAGTTGACCGATTTTGACGAAATTCGGTGTTCTAGTAAGTTTAAGAGTCCTGAGTACGAATCTGCGGTAAAAAAATATAATTTCAAGCTTTTCGCGCTAATGGCGCAAATATGTAAAAGTCAACCGATTTTGATGAAATTTGGTATTCAAGTAGATTTAAGGGTTCTGAGTACGAATCTGCAGTAAAAAAATAAAATTTCGTACAAATGGCGCCAAATGTAAAAAATGACCAATTTTGATAAAATTTGGTATTCAAGTAGATATAAAGATCTTCTAGACTGATTTTGATAAACTATTCATAGCAACTGACATAAAAGTCAATAGCAACCATATATTTTCTAAATGTTGAACTATCCCAAAATTGTATCACTCAGTCTCTGTAATCTGTTTCTATTGTAATACACAAATAGAAAAGACCTCGCAATCGTTCTTTGAACGATTGTAATTTAATTCTTTTTTTTCTGCCATCAGCGTCAAAAAATTGCCTCGAGCGATTTTGATGAAATTTGGCACACTTATTCGGCACTGCCTGGAATCGACATGACTTAGGGCCTGACGCTAAACTATTCTTAGTTACGGCGCAATCGCGCAAAACGCTGTTTACCCTTGTGTTCAGATCTCCTCCGAAACGGTAATAGTTATCAAGATTCTGTTTAGTGGAAATGGTACCGTACATCCTGGTGATGATTTATCATGCAAAAATGAATGCTCTAATTTACTTCCTGGTTGCACGCGTATGGCGCAAAGTTGGCGCAAAATGTCAATGTTGTCCGATTACAATGAAATTTGGTTTCCAGGTAGATTTGAGGGTCCTGATTACGATTCTGTGGTCAATTTTTTTTTGCGTTTACCATTGCCAAAATGTCGGTCGTCTAATGGTTTTTTACGTATAACTCGAAAACCGTTTCAGATAGTATAGACAATATATGAACAAAAAATGATCTTCTTAAAAAGACCTACAATTTGAGTCCAAAAAGTGCATGATTCGGTTAAACGGTTTCGAAATGGCGGCCAAAAAACTTCATCCAAAGCATTATTTAGTGTCGCGATGTGCCAACACAATTTGTTTCAAAACGGTAAGTCTTAAAGACTTGGGACCTTCACCAATCGTCTTAGGTGACATAAGTTGCATCCGAAAATATATATGTCATAGGTGAAATCTCAAGTTTGAATGATTGCGTCATGACTAAATATAGGAATGTATTGCGCAATATATAGTAATCCATATTTAATCGTGATCAAAAAGTTTCTTGACCGATATTAACGAAATTTGGCACACTTATTCAGCACTGCCAGGACTCGACGTGACTAAGGGACTGACGCTAAACTATTCTTAGTTACGGCGCAATCGCGCAAAACGCTGTTTACCCTTGTGTTCAGATCTCCTCCTAGATAGTAACAGATATCAAAAATCTAAACTGTGGAAACTGTTATAAGACTCATGGCAACAAATCATCACGAAAAAAATATTTGTTTATTTAACTTCCTGGTTGCGCGCTATTGGCGCAAAGTTTGTCAAAAATGTCAAAGTTGTCCGATTTTGATGAAATTTGTTTTCCAAATAGATTTAGGCGTCCTTATTTCATATCCGGAGTCAAAAATGTTTTTTGCTCAATCATTTTCAAAATGGCCGCTATTGAAATTTTGTTTTCGCCATAACTCAAAAACCATAACAATTAGAAACACACAATAAATATAAAAAATGTTTCTCTCATTGAGATCTACAAAATGAGTTCAAGGTCAAGGGTCAAAGGTCAAGGTAATTTTTTATAGATTTTCAAAACAACGAGTCTTCTTTTTTATTGGGAGATATTTCAAATAAAATGTAACCTTTTTCAAAACTTTTTTACATTATATAATGTGACGATGTCTTCTCAGTTGAACACAATTTTTTTGTTGAAAAAATATGTAAAAATGGTGTCGCAACATGGATTTTGATGAAAATTAGACTGTATCACTGTTCTAAGCCACTGTATGACCTTGAATAATTTTTCAAGGTCAAACCAACTTACTTTCACTATTTCAATCAATTTCATCGATTAAAAGTCCTCAAATGTCAGAAATAACAAAGTTGACATTTCATCCCCCCTTTTTTTGACAATTTGGAAATTTGCAATTTTTCACCAAAAAATGTTACTTTTGGATAAATATACCTTATTTGACCATAAGTAGACGATACAAACCCTAAAAACCCAGAAATAGCCCCATCTACCCTCTTTATTAAGGTCTTTCCCTTTCCAAAGGGAAGACCTTATTGATTTCGTTCTGCCTATTATTCTTTTTTTTCTGCCATCAGCGTCAAAAAATTGCCTCGAGCGATTTTGATGAAATTTGGCACACTTATTCGGCACTGCCTGGAATCGACATGACTTAGGGCCTGACGCTAAACTATTCTTAGTTACGGCGCAATCGCGCAAAACGCTGTTTACCCTTGTGTTCAGATCTCCTCCGAAACGGTAATAGTTATCAAGATTCTGTTTAGTGGAAATGGTACCGTACATCCTGGTGATGATTTATCATGCAAAAATGAATGCTCTAATTTACTTCCTGGTTGCACGCGTATGGCGCAAAGTTGGCGCAAAATGTCAATGTTGTCCGATTACAATGAAATTTGGTTTCCAGGTAGATTTGAGGGTCCTGATTACGATTCTGTGGTCAATTTTTTTTTGCGTTTACCATTGCCAAAATGTCGGTCGTCTAATGGTTTTTTACGTATAACTCGAAAACCGTTTCAGATAGTATAGACAATATATGAACAAAAAATGATCTTCTTAAAAAGACCTACAATTTGAGTCCAAAAAGTGCATGATTCGGTTAAACGGTTTCGAAATGGCGGCCAAAAAACTTCATCCAAAGCATTATTTAGTGTCGCGATGTGCCAACACAATTTGTTTCAAAACGGTAAGTCTTAAAGACTTGGGACCTTCACCAATCGTCTTAGGTGACATAAGTTGCATCCGAAAATATATATGTCATAGGTGAAATCTCAAGTTTGAATGATTGCGTCATGACTAAATATAGGAATGTATTGCGCAATATATAGTAATCCATATTTAATCGTGATCAAAAAGTTTCTTGACCGATATTAACGAAATTTGGCACACTTATTCAGCACTGCCAGGACTCGACGTGACTAAGGGACTGACGCTAAACTATTCTTAGTTACGGCGCAATCGCGCAAAACGCTGTTTACCCTTGTGTTCAGATCTCCTCCTAGATAGTAACAGATATCAAAAATCTAAACTGTGGAAACTGTTATAAGACTCATGGCAACAAATCATCACGAAAAAAATATTTGTTTATTTAACTTCCTGGTTGCGCGCTATTGGCGCAAAGTTTGTCAAAAATGTCAAAGTTGTCCGATTTTGATGAAATTTGTTTTCCAAATAGATTTAGGCGTCCTTATTTCATATCCGGAGTCAAAAATGTTTTTTGCTCAATCATTTTCAAAATGGCC
Source organism: Arcuatula senhousia (assembly GCA_963971305.1). Taxonomy (NCBI): domain Eukaryota; kingdom Metazoa; phylum Mollusca; class Bivalvia; order Mytilida; family Mytilidae; genus Arcuatula; species Arcuatula senhousia. The sequence continues at coordinate 27,044,791 of OZ020314.1, read as the reverse complement.
GCTATTGAAATTTTGTTTTCGCCATAACTCAAAAACCATAACAATTAGAAACACACAATAAATATAAAAAATGTTTCTCTCATTGAGATCTACAAAATGAGTTCAAGGTCAAGGGTCAAAGGTCAAGGTAATTTTTTATAGATTTTCAAAACAACGAGTCTTCTTTTTTATTGGGAGATATTTCAAATAAAATGTAACCTTTTTCAAAACTTTTTTACATTATATAATGTGACGATGTCTTCTCAGTTGAACACAATTTTTTTGTTGAAAAAATATGTAAAAATGGTGTCGCAACATGGATTTTGATGAAAATTAGACTGTATCACTGTTCTAAGCCACTGTATGACCTTGAATAATTTTTCAAGGTCAAACCAACTTACTTTCACTATTTCAATCAATTTCATCGATTAAAAGTCCTCAAATGTCAGAAATAACAAAGTTGACATTTCATCCCCCCTTTTTTTGACAATTTGGAAATTTGCAATTTTTCACCAAAAAATGTTACTTTTGGATAAATATACCTTATTTGACCATAAGTAGACGATACAAACCCTAAAAACCCAGAAATAGCCCCATCTACCCTCTTTATTAAGGTCTTTCCCTTTCCAAAGGGAAGACCTTATTGATTTCGTTCTGCCTATTATTCTTTTTTTTCTGCCATCAGCGTCAAAAAATTGCCTCGAGCGATTTTGATGAAATTTGGCACACTTATTCGGCACTGCCTGGAATCGACATGACTTAGGGCCTGACGCTAAACTATTCTTAGTTACGGCGCAATCGCGCAAAACGCTGTTTACCCTTGTGTTCAGATCTCCTCCGAAACGGTAATAGTTATCAAGATTCTGTTTAGTGGAAATGGTACCGTACATCCTGGTGATGATTTATCATGCAAAAATGAATGCTCTAATTTACTTCCTGGTTGCACGCGTATGGCGCAAAGTTGGCGCAAAATGTCAATGTTGTCCGATTACAATGAAATTTGGTTTCCAGGTAGATTTGAGGGTCCTGATTACGATTCTGTGGTCAATTTTTTTTTGCGTTTACCATTGCCAAAATGTCGGTCGTCTAATGGTTTTTTACGTATAACTCGAAAACCGTTTCAGATAGTATAGACAATATATGAACAAAAAATGATCTTCTTAAAAAGACCTACAATTTGAGTCCAAAAAGTGCATGATTCGGTTAAACGGTTTCGAAATGGCGGCCAAAAAACTTCATCCAAAGCATTATTTAGTGTCGCGATGTGCCAACACAATTTGTTTCAAAACGGTAAGTCTTAAAGACTTGGGACCTTCACCAATCGTCTTAGGTGACATAAGTTGCATCCGAAAATATATATGTCATAGGTGAAATCTCAAGTTTGAATGATTGCGTCATGACTAAATATAGGAATGTATTGCGCAATATATAGTAATCCATATTTAATCGTGATCAAAAAGTTTCTTGACCGATATTAACGAAATTTGGCACACTTATTCAGCACTGCCAGGACTCGACGTGACTAAGGGACTGACGCTAAACTATTCTTAGTTACGGCGCAATCGCGCAAAACGCTGTTTACCCTTGTGTTCAGATCTCCTCCTAGATAGTAACAGATATCAAAAATCTAAACTGTGGAAACTGTTATAAGACTCATGGCAACAAATCATCACGAAAAAAATATTTGTTTATTTGACTTCCTGGTTGCGCGCTATTGGCGCAAAGTTTGTCAAAAATGTCAAAGTTGTCCGATTTTGATGAAATTTGTTTTCCAAATAGATTTAGGCGTCCTTATTTCATATCCGGAGTCAAAAATGTTTTTTGCTCAATCATTTTCAAAATGGCCGCTATTGAAATTTTGTTTTCGCCATAACTCAAAAACCATAACAATTAGAAACACACAATAAATATAAAAAATGTTTCTCTCATTGAGATCTACAAAATGAGTTCAAGGTCAAGGGTCAAAGGTCAAGGTAATTTTTTATAGATTTTCAAAACAACGAGTCTTCTTTTTTATTGGGAGATATTTCAAATAAAATGTAACCTTTTTCAAAACTTTTTTACATTATATAATGTGACGATGTCTTCTCAGTTGAACACAATTTTTTTGTTGAAAAAATATGTAAAAATGGTGTCGCAACATGGATTTTGATGAAAATTAGACTGTATCACTGTTCTAAGCCACTGTATGACCTTGAATAATTTTTCAAGGTCAAACCAACTTACTTTCACTATTTCAATCAATTTCATCGATTAAAAGTCCTCAAATGTCAGAAATAACAAAGTTGACATTTCATCCCCCCTTTTTTTGACAATTTGGAAATTTGCAATTTTTCACCAAAAAATGTTACTTTTGGATAAATATACCTTATTTGACCATAAGTAGACGATACAAACCCTAAAAACCCAGAAATAGCCCCATCTACCCTCTTTATTAAGGTCTTTCCCTTTCCAAAGGGAAGACCTTATTGATTTCGTTCTGCCTATTATTCTTTTTTTTCTGCCATCAGCGTCAAAAAATTGCCTCGAGCGATTTTGATGAAATTTGGCACACTTATTCGGCACTGCCTGGAATCGACATGACTTAGGGCCTGACGCTAAACTATTCTTAGTTACGGCGCAATCGCGCAAAACGCTGTTTACCCTTGTGTTCAGATCTCCTCCGAAACGGTAATAGTTATCAAGATTCTGTTTAGTGGAAATGGTACCGTACATCCTGGTGATGATTTATCATGCAAAAATGAATGCTCTAATTTACTTCCTGGTTGCACGCGTATGGCGCAAAGTTGGCGCAAAATGTCAATGTTGTCCGATTACAATGAAATTTGGTTTCCAGGTAGATTTGAGGGTCCTGATTACGATTCTGTGGTCAATTTTTTTTTGCGTTTACCATTGCCAAAATGTCGGTCGTCTAATGGTTTTTTACGTATAACTCGAAAACCGTTTCAGATAGTATAGACAATATATGAACAAAAAATGATCTTCTTAAAAAGACCTACAATTTGAGTCCAAAAAGTGCATGATTCGGTTAAACGGTTTCGAAATGGCGGCCAAAAAACTTCATCCAAAGCATTATTTAGTGTCGCGATGTGCCAACACAATTTGTTTCAAAACGGTAAGTCTTAAAGACTTGGGACCTTCACCAATCGTCTTAGGTGACATAAGTTGCATCCGAAAATATATATGTCATAGGTGAAATCTCAAGTTTGAATGATTGCGTCATGACTAAATATAGGAATGTATTGCGCAATATATAGTAATCCATATTTAATCGTGATCAAAAAGTTTCTTGACCGATATTAACGAAATTTGGCACACTTATTCAGCACTGCCAGGACTCGACGTGACTAAGGGACTGACGCTAAACTATTCTTAGTTACGGCGCAATCGCGCAAAACGCTGTTTACCCTTGTGTTCAGATCTCCTCCTAGATAGTAACAGATATCAAAAATCTAAACTGTGGAAACTGTTATAAGACTCATGGCAACAAATCATCACGAAAAAAATATTTGTTTATTTGACTTCCTGGTTGCGCGCTATTGGCGCAAAGTTTGTCAAAAATGTCAAAGTTGTCCGATTTTGATGAAATTTGTTTTCCAAATAGATTTAGGCGTCCTTATTTCATATCCGGAGTCAAAAATGTTTTTTGCTCAATCATTTTCAAAATGGCCGCTATTGAAATTTTGTTTTCGCCATAACTCAAAAACCATAACAATTAGAAACACACAATAAATATAAAAAATGTTTCTCTCATTGAGATCTACAAAATGAGTTCAAGGTCAAGGGTCAAAGGTCAAGGTAATTTTTTATAGATTTTCAAAACAACGAGTCTTCTTTTTTATTGGGAGATATTTCAAATAAAATGTAACCTTTTTCAAAACTTTTTTACATTATATAATGTGACGATGTCTTCTCAGTTGAACACAATTTTTTTGTTGAAAAAATATGTAAAAATGGTGTCGCAACATGGATTTTGATGAAAATTAGACTGTATCACTGTTCTAAGCCACTGTATGACCTTGAATAATTTTTCAAGGTCAAACCAACTTACTTTCACTATTTCAATCAATTTCATCGATTAAAAGTCCTCAAATGTCAGAAATAACAAAGTTGACATTTCATCCCCCCTTTTTTTGACAATTTGGAAATTTGCAATTTTTCACCAAAAAATGTTACTTTTGGATAAATATACCTTATTTGACCATAAGTAGACGATACAAACCCTAAAAACCCAGAAATAGCCCCATCTACCCTCTTTATTAAGGTCTTTCCCTTTCCAAAGGGAATACCTTATTGATTTCGTTCTGCCTATTATTCTTTTTTTTCTGCCATCAGCGTCAAAAAATTGCCTCGAGCGATTTTGATGAAATTTGGCACACTTATTCGGCACTGCCTGGAATCGACATGACTTAGGGCCTGACGCTAAACTATTCTTAGTTACGGCGCAATCGCGCAAAACGCTGTTTACCCTTGTGTTCAGATCTCCTCCGAAACGGTAATAGTTATCAAGATTCTGTTTAGTGGAAATGGTACCGTACATCCTGGTGATGATTTATCATGCAAAAATGAATGCTCTAATTTACTTCCTGGTTGCACGCGTATGGCGCAAAGTTGGCGCAAAATGTCAATGTTGTCCGATTACAATGAAATTTGGTTTCCAGGTAGATTTGAGGGTCCTGATTACGATTCTGTGGTCAATTTTTTTTTGCGTTTACCATTGCCAAAATGTCGGTCGTCTAATGGTTTTTTACGTATAACTCGAAAACCGTTTCAGATAGTATAGACAATATATGAACAAAAAATGATCTTCTTAAAAAGACCTACAATTTGAGTCCAAAAAGTGCATGATTCGGTTAAACGGTTTCGAAATGGCGGCCAAAAAACTTCATCCAAAGCATTATTTAGTGTCGCGATGTGCCAACACAATTTGTTTCAAAACGGTAAGTCTTAAAGACTTGGGACCTTCACCAATCGTCTTAGGTGACATAAGTTGCATCCGAAAATATATATGTCATAGGTGAAATCTCAAGTTTGAATGATTGCGTCATGACTAAATATAGGAATGTATTGCGCAATATATAGTAATCCATATTTAATCGTGATCAAAAAGTTTCTTGACCGATATTAACGAAATTTGGCACACTTATTCAGCACTGCCAGGACTCGACGTGACTAAGGGACTGACGCTAAACTATTCTTAGTTACGGCGCAATCGCGCAAAACGCTGTTTACCCTTGTGTTCAGATCTCCTCCTAGATAGTAACAGATATCAAAAATCTAAACTGTGGAAACTGTTATAAGACTCATGGCAACAAATCATCACGAAAAAAATATTTGTTTATTTAACTTCCTGGTTGCGCGCTATTGGCGCAAAGTTTGTCAAAAATGTCAAAGTTGTCCTATTTTGATGAAATTTGTTTTCCAAATAGATTTAGGCGTCCTTATTTCATATCCGGAGTCAAAAATGTTTTTTGCTCAATCATTTTCAAAATGGCCGCTATTGAAATTTTGTTTTCGCCATAACTCAAAAACCATAACAATTAGAAACACACAATAAATATAAAAAATGTTTCTCTCATTGAGATCTACAAAATGAGTTCAAGGTCAAGGGTCAAAGGTCAAGGTAATTTTTTATAGATTTTCAAAACAACGAGTCTTCTTTTTTATTGGGAGATATTTCAAATAAAATGTAACCTTTTTCAAAACTTTTTTACATTATATAATGTGACGATGTCTTCTCAGTTGAACACAATTTTTTTGTTGAAAAAATATGTAAAAATGGTGTCGCAACATGGATTTTGATGAAAATTAGACTGTATCACTGTTCTAAGCCACTGTATGACCTTGAATAATTTTTCAAGGTCAAACCAACTTACTTTCACTATTTCAATCAATTTCATCGATTAAAAGTCCTCAAATGTCAGAAATAACAAAGTTGACATTTCATCCCCCCTTTTTTTGACAATTTGGAAATTTGCAATTTTTCACCAAAAAATGTTACTTTTGGATAAATATACCTTATTTGACCATAAGTAGACGATACAAACCCTAAAAACCCAGAAATAGCCCCATCTACCCTCTTTATTAAGGTCTTTCCCTTTCCAAAGGGAAGACCTTATTGATTTCGTTCTGCCTATTATTCTTTTTTTTCTGCCATCAGCGTCAAAAAATTGCCTCGAGCGATTTTGATGAAATTTGGCACACTTATTCGGCACTGCCTGGAATCGACATGACTTAGGGCCTGACGCTAAACTATTCTTAGTTACGGCGCAATCGCGCAAAACGCTGTTTACCCTTGTGTTCAGATCTCCTCCGAAACGGTAATAGTTATCAAGATTCTGTTTAGTGGAAATGGTACCGTACATCCTGGTGATGATTTATCATGCAAAAATGAATGCTCTAATTTACTTCCTGGTTGCACGCGTATGGCGCAAAGTTGGCGCAAAATGTCAATGTTGTCCGATTACAATGAAATTTGGTTTCCAGGTAGATTTGAGGGTCCTGATTACGATTCTGTGGTCAATTTTTTTTTGCGTTTACCATTGCCAAAATGTCGGTCGTCTAATGGTTTTTTACGTATAACTCGAAAACCGTTTCAGATAGTATAGACAATATATGAACAAAAAATGATCTTCTTAAAAAGACCTACAATTTGAGTCCAAAAAGTGCATGATTCGGTTAAACGGTTTCGAAATGGCGGCCAAAAAACTTCATCCAAAGCATTATTTAGTGTCGCGATGTGCCAACACAATTTGTTTCAAAACGGTAAGTCTTAAAGACTTGGGACCTTCACCAATCGTCTTAGGTGACATAAGTTGCATCCGAAAATATATATGTCATAGGTGAAATCTCAAGTTTGAATGATTGCGTCATGACTAAATATAGGAATGTATTGCGCAATATATAGTAATCCATATTTAATCGTGATCAAAAAGTTTCTTGACCGATATTAACGAAATTTGGCACACTTATTCAGCACTGCCAGGACTCGACGTGACTAAGGGACTGACGCTAAACTATTCTTAGTAACGGCGCAATCGCGCAAAACGCTGTTTACCCTTGTGTTCAGATCTCCTCCTAGATAGTAACAGATATCAAAAATCTAAACTGTGGAAACTGTTATAAGACTCATGGCAACAAATCATCACGAAAAAAATATTTGTTTATTTAACTTCCTGGTTGCGCGCTATTGGCGCAAAGTTTGTCAAAAATGTCAAAGTTGTCCGATTTTGATGAAATTTGTTTTCCAAATAGATTTAGGCGTCCTTATTTCATATCCGGAGTCAAAAATGTTTTTTGCTCAATCATTTTCAAAATGGCCGCTATTGAAATTTTGTTTTCGCCATAACTCAAAAACCATAACAATTAGAAACACACAATAAATATAAAAAATGTTTCTCTCATTGAGATCTACAAAATGAGTTCAAGGTCAAGGGTCAAAGGTCAAGGTAATTTTTTATAGATTTTCAAAACAACGAGTCTTCTTTTTTATTGGGAGATATTTCAAATAAAATGTAACCTTTTTCAAAACTTTTTTACATTATATAATGTGACGATGTCTTCTCAGTTGAACACAATTTTTTTGTTGAAAAAATATGTAAAAATGGTGTCGCAACATGGATTTTGATGAAAATTAGACTGTATCACTGTTCTAAGCCACTGTATGACCTTGAATAATTTTTCAAGGTCAAACCAACTTACTTTCACTATTTCAATCAATTTCATCGATTAAAAGTCCTCAAATGTCAGAAATAACAAAGTTGACATTTCATCCCCCCTTTTTTTGACAATTTGGAAATTTGCAATTTTTCACCAAAAAATGTTACTTTTGGATAAATATACCTTATTTGACCATAAGTAGACGATACAAACCCTAAAAACCCAGAAATAGCCCCATCTACCCTCTTTATTAAGGTCTTTCCCTTTCCAAAGGGAAGACCTTATTGATTTCGTTCTGCCTATTATTCTTTTTTTTCTGCCATCAGCGTCAAAAAATTGCCTCGAGCGATTTTGATGAAATTTGGCACACTTATTCGGCACTGCCTGGAATCGACATGACTTAGGGCCTGACGCTAAACTATTCTTAGTTACGGCGCAATCGCGCAAAACGCTGTTTACCCTTGTGTTCAGATCTCCTCCGAAACGGTAATAGTTATCAAGATTCTGTTTAGTGGAAATGGTACCGTACATCCTGGTGATGATTTATCATGCAAAAATGAATGCTCTAATTTACTTCCTGGTTGCACGCGTATGGCGCAAAGTTGGCGCAAAATGTCAATGTTGTCCGATTACAATGAAATTTGGTTTCCAGGTAGATTTGAGGGTCCTGATTACGATTCTGTGGTCAATTTTTTTTTGCGTTTACCATTGCCAAAATGTCGGTCGTCTAATGGTTTTTTACGTATAACTCGAAAACCGTTTCAGATAGTATAGACAATATATGAACAAAAAATGATCTTCTTAAAAAGACCTACAATTTGAGTCCAAAAAGTGCATGATTCGGTTAAACGGTTTCGAAATGGCGGCCAAAAAACTTCATCCAAAGCATTATTTAGTGTCGCGATGTGCCAACACAATTTGTTTCAAAACGGTAAGTCTTAAAGACTTGGGACCTTCACCAATCGTCTTAGGTGACATAAGTTGCATCCGAAAATATATATGTCATAGGTGAAATCTCAAGTTTGAATGATTGCGTCATGACTAAATATAGGAATGTATTGCGCAATATATAGTAATCCATATTTAATCGTGATCAAAAAGTTTCTTGACCGATATTAACGAAATTTGGCACACTTATTCAGCACTGCCAGGACTCGACGTGACTAAGGGACTGACGCTAAACTATTCTTAGTTACGGCGCAATCGCGCAAAACGCTGTTTACCCTTGTGTTCAGATCTCCTCCTAGATAGTAACAGATATCAAAAATCTAAACTGTGGAAACTGTTATAAGACTCATGGCAACAAATCATCACGAAAAAAATATTTGTTTATTTAACTTCCTGGTTGCGCGCTATTGGCGCAAAGTTTGTCAAAAATGTCAAAGTTGTCCGATTTTGATGAAATTTGTTTTCCAAATAGATTTAGGCGTCCTTATTTCATATCCGGAGTCAAAAATGTTTTTTGCTCAATCATTTTCAAAATGGCCGCTATTGAAATTTTGTTTTCGCCATAATTCAAAAACCATAACAATTAGAAACACACAATAAATATAAAAAATGTTTCTCTCATTGAGATCTACAAAATGAGTTCAAGGTCAAGGGTCAAAGGTCAAGGTAATTTTTTATAGATTTTCAAAACAACGAGTCTTCTTTTTTATTGGGAGATATTTCAAATAAAATGTAACCTTTTTCAAAACTTTTTTACATTATATAATGTGACGATGTCTTCTCAGTTGAACACAATTTTTTTGTTGAAAAAATATGTAAAAATGGTGTCGCAACATGGATTTTGATGAAAATTAGACTGTATCACTGTTCTAAGCCACTGTATGACCTTGAATAATTTTTCAAGGTCAAACCAACTTACTTTCACTATTTCAATCAATTTCATCGATTAAAAGTCCTCAAATGTCAGAAATAACAAAGTTGACATTTCATCCCCCCTTTTTTTGACAATTTGGAAATTTGCAATTTTTCACCAAAAAATGTTACTTTTGGATAAATATACCTTATTTGACCATAAGTAGACGATACAAACCCTAAAAACCCAGAAATAGCCCCATCTACCCTCTTTATTAAGGTCTTTCCCTTTCCAAAGGGAAGACCTTATTGATTTCGTTCTGCCTATTATTCTTTTTTTTCTGCCATCAGCGTCAAAAAATTGCCTCGAGCGATTTTGATGAAATTTGGCACACTTATTCGGCACTGCCTGGAATCGACATGACTTAGGGCCTGACGCTAAACTATTCTTAGTTACGGCGCAATCGCGCAAAACGCTGTTTACCCTTGTGTTCAGATCTCCTCCGAAACGGTAATAGTTATCAAGATTCTGTTTAGTGGAAATGGTACCGTACATCCTGGTGATGATTTATCATGCAAAAATGAATGCTCTAATTTACTTCCTGGTTGCACGCGTATGGCGCAAAGTTGGCGCAAAATGTCAATGTTGTCCGATTACAATGAAATTTGGTTTCCAGGTAGATTTGAGGGTCCTGATTACGATTCTGTGGTCAATTTTTTTTTGCGTTTACCATTGCCAAAATGTCGGTCGTCTAATGGTTTTTTACGTATAACTCGAAAACCGTTTCAGATAGTATAGACAATATATGAACAAAAAATGATCTTCTTAAAAAGACCTACAATTTGAGTCCAAAAAGTGCATGATTCGGTTAAACGGTTTCGAAATGGCGGCCAAAAAACTTCATCCAAAGCATTATTTAGTGTCGCGATGTGCCAACACAATTTGTTTCAAAACGGTAAGTCTTAAAGACTTGGGACCTTCACCAATCGTCTTAGGTGACATAAGTTGCATCCGAAAATATATATGTCATAGGTGAAATCTCAAGTTTGAATGATTGCGTCATGACTAAATATAGGAATGTATTGCGCAATATATAGTAATCCATATTTAATCGTGATCAAAAAGTTTCTTGACCGATATTAACGAAATTTGGCACACTTATTCAGCACTGCCAGGACTCGACGTGACTAAGGGACTGACGCTAAACTATTCTTAGTTACGGCGCAATCGCGCAAAACGCTGTTTACCCTTGTGTTCAGATCTCCTCCTAGATAGTAACAGATATCAAAAATCTAAACTGTGGAAACTGTTATAAGACTCATGGCAACAAATCATCACGAAAAAAATATTGTTTATTTAACTTCCTGGTTGCGCGCTATTGGCGCAAAGTTTGTCAAAAATGTCAAAGTTGTCCGATTTTGATGAAATTTGTTTTCCAAATAGATTTAGGCGTCCTTATTTCATATCCGGAGTCAAAAATGTTTTTTGCTCAATCATTTTCAAAATGGCCGCTATTGAAATTTTGTTTTCGCCATAACTCAAAAACCATAACAATTAGAAACACACAATAAATATAAAAAATGTTTCTCTCATTGAGATCTACAAAATGAGTTCAAGGTCAAGGGTCAAAGGTCAAGGTAATTTTTTATAGATTTTCAAAACAACGAGTCTTCTTTTTTATTGGGAGATATTTCAAATAAAATGTAACCTTTTTCAAAACTTTTTTACATTATATAATGTGACGATGTCTTCTCAGTTGAACACAATTTTTTTGTTGAAAAAATATGTAAAAATGGTGTCGCAACATGGATTTTGATGAAAATTAGACTGTATCACTGTTCTAAGCCACTGTATGACCTTGAATAATTTTTCAAGGTCAAACCAACTTACTTTCACTATTTCAATCAATTTCATCGATTAAAAGTCCTCAAATGTCAGAAATAACAAAGTTGACATTTCATCCCCCCTTTTTTTGACAATTTGGAAATTTGCAATTTTTCACCAAATAATGTTACTTTTGGATAAATATACCTTATTTGACCATAAGTAGACGATACAAACCCTAAAAACCCAGAAATAGCCCCATCTACCCTCTTTATTAAGGTCTTTCCCTTTCCAAAGGGAAGACCTTATTGATTTCGTTCTGCCTATTATTCTTTTTTTTCTGCCATCAGCGTCAAAAAATTGCCTCGAGCGATTTTGATGAAATTTGGCACACTTATTCGGCACTGCCTGGAATCGACATGACTTAGGGCCTGACGCTAAACTATTCTTAGTTACGGCGCAATCGCGCAAAACGCTGTTTACCCTTGTGTTCAGATCTCCTCCGAAACGGTAATAGTTATCAAGATTCTGTTTAGTGGAAATGGTACCGTACATCCTGGTGATGATTTATCATGCAAAAATGAATGCTCTAATTTACTTCCTGGTTGCACGCGTATGGCGCAAAGTTGGCGCAAAATGTCAATGTTGTCCGATTACAATGAAATTTGGTTTCCAGGTAGATTTGAGGGTCCTGATTACGATTCTGTGGTCAATTTTTTTTTGCGTTTACCATTGCCAAAATGTCGGTCGTCTAATGGTTTTTTACGTATAACTCGAAAACCGTTTCAGATAGTATAGACAATATATGAACAAAAAATGATCTTCTTAAAAAGACCTACAATTTGAGTCCAAAAAGTGCATGATTCGGTTAAACGGTTTCGAAATGGCGGCCAAAAAACTTCATCCAAAGCATTATTTAGTGTCGCGATGTGCCAACACAATTTGTTTCAAAACGGTAAGTCTTAAAGACTTGGGACCTTCACCAATCGTCTTAGGTGACATAAGTTGCATCCGAAAATATATATGTCATAGGTGAAATCTCAAGTTTGAATGATTGCGTCATGACTAAATATAGGAATGTATTGCGCAATATATAGTAATCCATATTTAATCGTGATCAAAAAGTTTCTTGACCGATATTAACGAAATTTGGCACACTTATTCAGCACTGCCAGGACTCGACGTGACTAAGGGACTGACGCTAAACTATTCTTAGTTACGGCGCAATCGCGCAAAACGCTGTTTACCCTTGTGTTCAGATCTCCTCCTAGATAGTAACAGATATCAAAAATCTAAACTGTGGAAACTGTTATAAGACTCATGGCAACAAATCATCACGAAAAAAATATTTGTTTATTTAACTTCCTGGTTGCGCGCTATTGGCGCAAAGTTTGTCAAAAATGTCAAAGTTGTCCTATTTTGATGAAATTTGTTTTCCAAATAGATTTAGGCGTCCTTATTTCATATCCGGAGTCAAAAATGTTTTTTGCTCAATCATTTTCAAAATGGCCGCTATTGAAATTTTGTTTTCGCCATAACTCAAAAACCATAACAATTAGAAACACACAATAAATATAAAAAATGTTTCTCTCATTGAGATCTACAAAATGAGTTCAAGGTCAAGGGTCAAAGGTCAAGGTAATTTTTTATAGATTTTCAAAACAACGAGTCTTCTTTTTTATTGGGAGATATTTCAAATAAAATGTAACCTTTTTCAAAACTTTTTTACATTATATAATGTGACGATGTCTTCTCAGTTGAACACAATTTTTTTGTTGAAAAAATATGTAAAAATGGTGTCGCAACATGGATTTTGATGAAAATTAGACTGTATCACTGTTCTAAGCCACTGTATGACCTTGAATAATTTTTCAAGGTCAAACCAACTTACTTTCACTATTTCAATCAATTTCATCGATTAAAAGTCCTCAAATGTCAGAAATAACAAAGTTGACATTTCATCCCCCCTTTTTTTGACAATTTGGAAATTTGCAATTTTTCACCAAAAAATGTTACTTTTGGATAAATATACCTTATTTGACCATAAGTAGACGATACAAACCCTAAAAACCCAGAAATAGCCCCATCTACCCTCTTTATTAAGGTCTTTCCCTTTCCAAAGGGAAGACCTTATTGATTTCGTTCTGCCTATTATTCTTTTTTTTCTGCCATCAGCGTCAAAAAATTGCCTCGAGCGATTTTGATGAAATTTGGCACACTTATTCGGCACTGCCTGGAATCGACATGACTTAGGGTCTGACGCTAAACTATTCTTAGTTACGGCGCAATCGCGCAAAACGCTGTTTACCCTTGTGTTCAGATCTCCTCCGAAACGGTAATAGTTATCAAGATTCTGTTTAGTGGAAATGGTACCGTACATCCTGGTGATGATTTATCATGCAAAAATGAATGCTCTAATTTACTTCCTGGTTGCACGCGTATGGCGCAAAGTTGGCGCAAAATGTCAATGTTGTCCGATTACAATGAAATTTGGTTTCCAGGTAGATTTGAGGGTCCTGATTACGATTCTGTGGTCAATTTTTTTTTGCGTTTACCATTGCCAAAATGTCGGTCGTCTAATGGTTTTTTACGTATAACTCGAAAACCGTTTCAGATAGTATAGACAATATATGAACAAAAAATGATCTTCTTAAAAAGACCTACAATTTGAGTCCAAAAAGTGCATGATTCGGTTAAACGGTTTCGAAATGGCGGCCAAAAAACTTCATCCAAAGCATTATTTAGTGTCGCGATGTGCCAACACAATTTGTTTCAAAACGGTAAGTCTTAAAGACTTGGGACCTTCACCAATCGTCTTAGGTGACATAAGTTGCATCCGAAAATATATATGTCATAGGTGAAATCTCAAGTTTGAATGATTGCGTCATGACTAAATATAGGAATGTATTGCGCAATATATAGTAATCCATATTTAATCGTGATCAAAAAGTTTCTTGACCGATATTAACGAAATTTTGCACACTTATTCAGCACTGCCAGGACTCGACGTGACTAAGGGACTGACGCTAAACTATTCTTAGTTACGGCGCAATCGCGCAAAACGCTGTTTACCCTTGTGTTCAGATCTCCTCCTAGATAGTAACAGATATCAAAAATCTAAACTGTGGAAACTGTTATAAGACTCATGGCAACAAATCATCACGAAAAAAATATTTGTTTATTTAACTTCCTGGTTGCGCGCTATTGGCGCAAAGTTTGTCAAAAATGTCAAAGTTGTCCGATTTTGATGAAATTTGTTTTCCAAATAGATTTAGGCGTCCTTATTTCATATCCGGAGTCAAAAATGTTTTTTGCTCAATCATTTTCAAAATGGCCGCTATTGAAATTTTGTTTTCGCCATAACTCAAAAACCATAACAATTAGAAACACACAATAAATATAAAAAATGTTTCTCTCATTGAGATCTACAAAATGAGTTCAAGGTCAAGGGTCAAAGGTCAAGGTAATTTTTTATAGATTTTCAAAACAACGAGTCTTCTTTTTTATTGGGAGATATTTCAAATAAAATGTAACCTTTTTCAAAACTTTTTTACATTATATAATGTGACGATGTCTTCTCAGTTGAACACAATTTTTTTGTTGAAAAAATATGTAAAAATGGTGTCGCAACATGGATTTTGATGAAAATTAGACTGTATCACTGTTCTAAGCCACTGTATGACCTTGAATAATTTTTCAAGGTCAAACCAACTTACTTTCACTATTTCAATCAATTTCATCGATTAAAAGTCCTCAAATGTCAGAAATAACAAAGTTGACATTTCATCCCCCCTTTTTTTGACAATTTGGAAATTTGCAATTTTTCACCAAAAAATGTTACTTTTGGATAAATATACCTTATTTGACCATAAGTAGACGATACAAACCCTAAAAACCCAGAAATAGCCCCATCTACCCTCTTTATTAAGGTCTTTCCCTTTCCAAAGGGAAGACCTTATTGATTTCGTTCTGCCTATTATTCTTTTTTTTCTGCCATCAGCGTCAAAAAATTGCCTCGAGCGATTTTGATGAAATTTGGCACACTTATTCGGCACTGCCTGGAATCGACATGACTTAGGGTCTGACGCTAAACTATTCTTAGTTACGGCGCAATCGCGCAAAACGCTGTTTACCCTTGTGTTCAGATCTCCTCCGAAACGGTAATAGTTATCAAGATTCTGTTTAGTGGAAATGGTACCGTACATCCTGGTGATGATTTATCATGCAAAAATGAATGCTCTAATTTACTTCCTGGTTGCACGCGTATGGCGCAAAGTTGGCGCAAAATGTCAATGTTGTCCGATTACAATGAAATTTGGTTTCCAGGTAGATTTGAGGGTCCTGATTACGATTCTGTGGTCAATTTTTTTTTGCGTTTACCATTGCCAAAATGTCGGTCGTCTAATGGTTTTTTACGTATAACTCGAAAACCGTTTCAGATAGTATAGACAATATATGAACAAAAAATGATCTTCTTAAAAAGACCTACAATTTGAGTCCAAAAAGTGCATGATTCGGTTAAACGGTTTCGAAATGGCGGCCAAAAAACTTCATCCAAAGCATTATTTAGTGTCGCGATGTGCCAACACAATTTGTTTCAAAACGGTAAGTCTTAAAGACTTGGGACCTTCACCAATCGTCTTAGGTGACATAAGTTGCATCCGAAAATATATATGTCATAGGTGAAATCTCAAGTTTGAATGATTGCGTCATGACTAAATATAGGAATGTATTGCGCAATATATAGTAATCCATATTTAATCGTGATCAAAAAGTTTCTTGACCGATATTAACGAAATTTGGCACACTTATTCAGCACTGCCAGGACTCGACGTGACTAAGGGACTGACGCTAAACTATTCTTAGTTACGGCGCAATCGCGCAAAACGCTGTTTACCCTTGTGTTCAGATCTCCTCCTAGATAGTAACAGATATCAAAAATCTAAACTGTGGAAACTGTTATAAGACTCATGGCAACAAATCATCACGAAAAAAATATTTGTTTATTTAACTTCCTGGTTGCGCGCTATTGGCGCAAAGTTTGTCAAAAATGTCAAAGTTGTCCGATTTTGATGAAATTTGTTTTCCAAATAGATTTAGGCGTCCTTATTTCATATCCGGAGTCAAAAATGTTTTTTGCTCAATCATTTTCAAAATGGCCGCTATTGAAATTTTGTTTTCGCCATAACTCAAAAACCATAACAATTAGAAACACACAATAAATATAAAAAATGTTTCTCTCATTGAGATCTACAAAATGAGTTCAAGGTCAAGGGTCAAAGGTCAAGGTAATTTTTTATAGATTTTCAAAACAACGAGTCTTCTTTTTTATTGGGAGATATTTCAAATAAAATGTAACCTTTTTCAAAACTTTTTTACATTATATAATGTGACGATGTCTTCTCAGTTGAACACAATTTTTTTGTTGAAAAAATATGTAAAAATGGTGTCGCAACATGGATTTTGATGAAAATTAGACTGTATCACTGTTCTAAGCCACTGTATGACCTTGAATAATTTTTCAAGGTCAAACCAACTTACTTTCACTATTTCAATCAATTTCATCGATTAAAAGTCCTCAAATGTCAGAAATAACAAAGTTGACATTTCATCCCCCCTTTTTTTGACAATTTGGAAATTTGCAATTTTTCACCAAAAAATGTTACTTTTGGATAAATATACCTTATTTGACCATAAGTAGACGATACAAACCCTAAAAACCCAGAAATAGCCCCATCTACCCTCTTTATTAAGGTCTTTCCCTTTCCAAAGGGAAGACCTTATTGATTTCGTTCTGCCTATTATTCTTTTTTTTTCTGCCATCAGCGTCAAAAAATTGCCTCGAGCGATTTTGATGAAATTTGGCACACTTATTCGGCACTGCCTGGAATCGACATGACTTAGGGCCTGACGCTAAACTATTCTTAGTTACGGCGCAATCGCGCAAAACGCTGTTTACCCTTGTGTTCAGATCTCCTCCGAAACGGTAATAGTTATCAAGATTCTGTTTAGTGGAAATGGTACCGTACATCCTGGTGATGATTTATCATGCAAAAATGAATGCTCTAATTTACTTCCTGGTTGCACGCGTATGGCGCAAAGTTGGCGCAAAATGTCGATGTTGTCCGATTACAATGAAATTTGGTTTCCAGGTAGATTTGAGGGTCCTGATTACGATTCTGTGGTCAATTTTTTTTGCGTTTACCATTGCCAAAATGTCGGTCGTCTAATGGTTTTTTACGTATAACTCGAAAACCGTTTCAGATAGTATAGACAATATATGAACAAAAAAATGATCTTCTTAAAAAGACCTACAATTTGAGTCCAAAAAGTGCATGATTCGGTTAAACGGTTTCGAAATGGCGGCCAAAAAACTTCATCCAAAGCATTATTTAGTGTCGCGATGTGCCAACACAATTTGTTTCAAAACGGTAAGTCTTAAAGACTTGGGACCTTCACCAATCGTCTTAGGTGACATAAGTTGCATCCGAAAATATATATGTCATAGGTGAAATCTCAAGTTTGAATGATTGCGTCATGACTAAATATAGGAATGTATTGCGCAATATATAGTAATCCATATTTAATCGTGATCAAAAAGTTTCTTGACCGATATTAACGAAATTTGGCACACTTATTCAGCACTGCCAGGACTCGACGTGACTAAGGGACTGACGCTAAACTATTCTTAGTTACGGCGCAATCGCGCAAAACGCTGTTTACCCTTGTGTTCAGATCTCCTCCTAGATAGTAACAGATATCAAAAATCTAAACTGTGGAAACTGTTATAAGACTCATGGCAACAAATCATCACGAAAAAAATATTTGTTTATTTAACTTCCTGGTTGCGCGCTATTGGCGCAAAGTTTGTCAAAAATGTCAAAGTTGTCCGATTTTGATGAAATTTGTTTTCCAAATAGATTTAGGCGTCCTTATTTCATATCCGGAGTCAAAAATGTTTTTTGCTCAATCATTTTCAAAATGGCCGCTATTGAAATTTTGTTTTCGCCATAACTCAAAAACCATAACAATTAGAAACACACAATAAATATAAAAAATGTTTCTCTCATTGAGATCTACAAAATGAGTTCAAGGTCAAGGGTCAAAGGTCAAGGTAATTTTTTATAGATTTTCAAAACAACGAGTCTTCTTTTTTATTGGGAGATATTTCAAATAAAATGTAACCTTTTTCAAAACTTTTTTACATTATATAATGTGACGATGTCTTCTCAGTTGAACACAATTTTTTTGTTGAAAAAATATGTAAAAATGGTGTCGCAACATGGATTTTGATGAAAATTAGACTGTATCACTGTTCTAAGCCACTGTATGACCTTGAATAATTTTTCAAGGTCAAACCAACTTACTTTCACTATTTCAATCAATTTCATCGATTAAAAGTCCTCAAATGTCAGAAATAACAAAGTTGACATTTCATCCCCCCTTTTTTTGACAATTTGGAAATTTGCAATTTTTCACCAAAAAATGTTACTTTTGGATAAATATACCTTATTTGACCATAAGTAGACGATACAAACCCTAAAAACCCAGAAATAGCCCCATCTACCCTCTTTATTAAGGTCTTTCCCTTTCCAAAGGGAAGACCTTATTGATTTCGTTCTGCCTATTATTCTTTTTTTTCTGCCATCAGCGTCAAAAAATTGCCTCGAGCGATTTTGATGAAATTTGGCACACTTATTCGGCACTGCCTGGAATCGACATGACTTAGGGCCTGACGCTAAACTATTCTTAGTTACGGCGCAATCGCGCAAAACGCTGTTTACCCTTGTGTTCAGATCTCCTCCGAAACGGTAATAGTTATCAAGATTCTGTTTAGTGGAAATGGTACCGTACATCCTGGTGATGATTTATCATGCAAAAATGAATGCTCTAATTTACTTCCTGGTTGCACGCGTATGGCGCAAAGTTGGCGCAAAATGTCAATGTTGTCCGATTACAATGAAATTTGGTTTCCAGGTAGATTTGAGGGTCCTGATTACGATTCTGTGGTCAATTTTTTTTTGCGTTTACCATTGCCAAAATGTCGGTCGTCTAATGGTTTTTTACGTATAACTTGAAAACCGTTTCAGATAGTATAGACAATATATGAACAAAAAATGATCTTCTTAAAAAGACCTACAATTTGAGTCCAAAAAGTGCATGATTCGGTTAAACGGTTTCGAAATGGCGGCCAAAAAACTTCATCCAAAGCATTATTTAGTGTCGCGATGTGCCAACACAATTTGTTTCAAAACGGTAAGTCTTAAAGACTTGGGACCTTCACCAATCGTCTTAGGTGACATAAGTTGCATCCGAAAATATATATGTCATAGGTGAAATCTCAAGTTTGAATGATTGCGTCATGACTAAATATAGGAATGTATTGCGCAATATATAGTAATCCATATTTAATCGTGATCAAAAAGTTTCTTGACCGATATTAACGAAATTTGGCACACTTATTCAGCACTGCCAGGACTCGACGTGACTAAGGGACTGACGCTAAACTATTCTTAGTTACGGCGCAATCGCGCAAAACGCTGTTTACCCTTGTGTTCAGATCTCCTCCTAGATAGTAACAGATATCAAAAATCTAAACTGTGGAAACTGTTATAAGACTCATGGCAACAAATCATCACGAAAAAAATATTTGTTTATTTAACTTCCTGGTTGCGCGCTATTGGCGCAAAGTTTGTCAAAAATGTCAAAGTTGTCCGATTTTGATGAAATTTGTTTTCCAAATAGATTTAGGCGTCCTTATTTCATATCCGGAGTCAAAAATGTTTTTTGCTCAATCATTTTCAAAATGGCCGCTATTGAAATTTTGTTTTCGCCATAACTCAAAAACCATAACAATTAGAAACACACAATAAATATAAAAAATGTTTCTCTCATTGAGATCTACAAAATGAGTTCAAGGTCAAGGGTCAAAGGTCAAGGTAATTTTTTATAGATTTTCAAAACAACGAGTCTTCTTTTTTATTGGGAGATATTTCAAATAAAATGTAACCTTTTTCAAAACTTTTTTACATTATATAATGTGACGATGTCTTCTCAGTTGAACACAATTTTTTTGTTGAAAAAATATGTAAAAATGGTGTCGCAACATGGATTTTGATGAAAATTAGACTGTATCACTGTTCTAAGCCACTGTATGACCTTGAATAATTTTTCAAGGTCAAACCAACTTACTTTCACTATTTCAATCAATTTCATCGATTAAAAGTCCTCAAATGTCAGAAATAACAAAGTTGACATTTCATCCCCCCTTTTTTTGACAATTTGGAAATTTGCAATTTTTCACCAAAAAATGTTACTTTTGGATAAATATACCTTATTTGACCATAAGTAGACGATACAAACCCTAAAAACCCAGAAATAGCCCCATCTACCCTCTTTATTAAGGTCTTTCCCTTTCCAAAGGGAAGACCTTATTGATTTCGTTCTGCCTATTATTCTTTTTTTTCTGCCATCAGCGTCAAAAAATTGCCTCGAGCGATTTTGATGAAATTTGGCACACTTATTCGGCACTGCCTGGAATCGACATGACTTAGGGCCTGACGCTAAACTATTCTTAGTTACGGCGCAATCGCGCAAAACGCTGTTTACCCTTGTGTTCAGATCTCCTCCGAAACGGTAATAGTTATCAAGATTCTGTTTAGTGGAAATGGTACCGTACATCCTGGTGATGATTTATCATGCAAAAATGAATGCTCTAATTTACTTCCTGGTTGCACGCGTATGGCGCAAAGTTGGCGCAAAATGTCAATGTTGTCCGATTACAATGAAATTTGGTTTCCAGGTAGATTTGAGGGTCCTGATTACGATTCTGTGGTCAATTTTTTTTTGCGTTTACCATTGCCAAAATGTCGGTCGTCTAATGGTTTTTTACGTATAACTCGAAAACCGTTTCAGATAGTATAGACAATATATGAACAAAAAATGATCTTCTTAAAAAGACCTACAATTTGAGTCCAAAAAGTGCATGATTCGGTTAAACGGTTTCGAAATGGCGGCCAAAAAACTTCATCCAAAGCATTATTTAGTGTCGCGATGTGCCAACACAATTTGTTTCAAAACGGTAAGTCTTAAAGACTTGGGACCTTCACCAATCGTCTTAGGTGACATAAGTTGCATCCGAAAATATATATGTCATAGGTGAAATCTCAAGTTTGAATGATTGCGTCATGACTAAATATAGGAATGTATTGCGCAATATATAGTAATCCATATTTAATCGTGATCAAAAAGTTTCTTGACCGATATTAACGAAATTTGGCACACTTATTCAGCACTGCCAGGACTCGACGTGACTAAGGGACTGACGCTAAACTATTCTTAGTTACGGCGCAATCGCGCAAAACGCTGTTTACCCTTGTGTTCAGATCTCCTCCTAGATAGTAACAGATATCAAAAATCTAAACTGTGGAAACTGTTATAAGACTCATGGCAACAAATCATCACGAAAAAAATATTTGTTTATTTAACTTCCTGGTTGCGCGCTATTGGCGCAAAGTTTGTCAAAAATGTCAAAGTTGTCCGATTTTGATGAAATTTGTTTTCCAAATAGATTTAGGCGTCCTTATTTCATATCCGGAGTCAAAAATGTTTTTTGCTCAATCATTTTCAAAATGGCCGCTATTGAAATTTTGTTTTCGCCATAACTCAAAAACCATAACAATTAGAAACACACAATAAATATAAAAAATGTTTCTCTCATTGAGATCTACAAAATGAGTTCAAGGTCAAGGGTCAAAGGTCAAGGTAATTTTTTATAGATTTTCAAAACAACGAGTCTTCTTTTTTATTGGGAGATATTTCAAATAAAATGTAACCTTTTTCAAAACTTTTTTACATTATATAATGTGACGATGTCTTCTCAGTTGAACACAATTTTTTTGTTGAAAAAATATGTAAAAATGGTGTCGCAACATGGATTTTGATGAAAATTAGACTGTATCACTGTTCTAAGCCACTGTATGACCTTGAATAATTTTTCAAGGTCAAACCAACTTACTTTCACTATTTCAATCAATTTCATCGATTAAAAGTCCTCAAATGTCAGAAATAACAAAGTTGACATTTCATCCCCCCTTTTTTTGACAATTTGGAAATTTGCAATTTTTCACCAAAAAATGTTACTTTTGGATAAATATACCTTATTTGACCATAAGTAGACGATACAAACCCTAAAAACCCAGAAATAGCCCCATCTACCCTCTTTATTAAGGTCTTTCCCTTTCCAAAGGGAAGACCTTATTGATTTCGTTCTGCCTATTATTCTTTTTTTTCTGCCATCAGCGTCAAAAAATTGCCTCGAGCGATTTTGATGAAATTTGGCACACTTATTCGGCACTGCCTGGAATCGACATGACTTAGGGCCTGACGCTAAACTATTCTTAGTTACGGCGCAATCGCGCAAAACGCTGTTTACCCTTGTGTTCAGATCTCCTCCGAAACGGTAATAGTTATCAAGATTCTGTTTAGTGGAAATGGTACCGTACATCCTGGTGATGATTTATCATGCAAAAATGAATGCTCTAATTTACTTCCTGGTTGCACGCGTATGGCGCAAAGTTGGCGCAAAATGTCAATGTTGTCCGATTACAATGAAATTTGGTTTCCAGGTAGATTTGAGGGTCCTGATTACGATTCTGTGGTCAATTTTTTTTTGCGTTTACCATTGCCAAAATGTCGGTCGTCTAATGGTTTTTTACGTATAACTCGAAAACCGTTTCAGATAGTATAGACAATATATGAACAAAAAATGATCTTCTTAAAAAGACCTACAATTTGAGTCCAAAAAGTGCATGATTCGGTTAAACGGTTTCGAAATGGCGGCCAAAAAACTTCATCCAAAGCATTATTTAGTGTCGCGATGTGCCAACACAATTTGTTTCAAAACGGTAAGTCTTAAAGACTTGGGACCTTCACCAATCGTCTTAGGTGACATAAGTTGCATCCGAAAATATATATGTCATAGGTGAAATCTCAAGTTTGAATGATTGCGTCATGACTAAATATAGGAATGTATTGCGCAATATATAGTAATCCATATTTAATCGTGATCAAAAAGTTTCTTGACCGATATTAACGAAATTTGGCACACTTATTCAGCACTGCCAGGACTCGACGTGACTAAGGGACTGACGCTAAACTATTCTTAGTTACGGCGCAATCGCGCAAAACGCTGTTTACCCTTGTGTTCAGATCTCCTCCTAGATAGTAACAGATATCAAAAATCTAAACTGTGGAAACTGTTATAAGACTCATGGCAACAAATCATCACGAAAAAAATATTTGTTTATTTAACTTCCTGGTTGCGCGCTATTGGCGCAAAGTTTGTCAAAAATGTCAAAGTTGTCCGATTTTGATGAAATTTGTTTTCCAAATAGATTTAGGCGTCCTTATTTCATATCCGGAGTCAAAAATGTTTTTTGCTCAATCATTTTCAAAATGGCCGCTATTGAAATTTTGTTTTCGCCATAACTCAAAAACCATAACAATTAGAAACACACAATAAATATAAAAAATGTTTCTCTCATTGAGATCTACAAAATGAGTTCAAGGTCAAGGGTCAAAGGTCAAGGTAATTTTTTATAGATTTTCAAAACAACGAGTCTTCTTTTTTATTGGGAGATATTTCAAATAAAATGTAACCTTTTTCAAAACTTTTTTACATTATATAATGTGACGATGTCTTCTCAGTTGAACACAATTTTTTTGTTGAAAAAATATGTAAAAATGGTGTCGCAACATGGATTTTGATGAAAATTAGACTGTATCACTGTTCTAAGCCACTGTATGACCTTGAATAATTTTTCAAGGTCAAACCAACTTACTTTCACTATTTCAATCAATTTCATCGATTAAAAGTCCTCAAATGTCAGAAATAACAAAGTTGACATTTCATCCCCCCTTTTTTTGACAATTTGGAAATTTGCAATTTTTCACCAAAAAATGTTACTTTTGGATAAATATACCTTATTTGACCATAAGTAGACGATACAAACCCTAAAAACCCAGAAATAGCCCCATCTACCCTCTTTATTAAGGTCTTTCCCTTTCCAAAGGGAAGACCTTATTGATTTCGTTCTGCCTATTATTCTTTTTTTTCTGCCATCAGCGTCAAAAAATTGCCTCGAGCGATTTTGATGAAATTTGGCACACTTATTCGGCACTGCCTGGAATCGACATGACTTAGGGCCTGACGCTAAACTATTCTTAGTTACGGCGCAATCGCGCAAAACGCTGTTTACCCTTGTGTTCAGATCTCCTCCGAAACGGTAATAGTTATCAAGATTCTGTTTAGTGGAAATGGTACCGTACATCCTGGTGATGATTTATCATGCAAAAATGAATGCTCTAATTTACTTCCTGGTTGCACGCGTATGGCGCAAAGTTGGCGCAAAATGTCAATGTTGTCCGATTACAATGAAATTTGGTTTCCAGGTAGATTTGAGGGTCCTGATTACGATTCTGTGGTCAATTTTTTTTTGCGTTTACCATTGCCAAAATGTCGGTCGTCTAATGGTTTTTTACGTATAACTCGAAAACCGTTTCAGATAGTATAGACAATATATGAACAAAAAATGATCTTCTTAAAAAGACCTACAATTTGAGTCCAAAAAGTGCATGATTCGGTTAAACGGTTTCGAAATGGCGGCCAAAAAACTTCATCCAAAGCATTATTTAGTGTCGCGATGTGCCAACACAATTTGTTTCAAAACGGTAAGTCTTAAAGACTTGGGACCTTCACCAATCGTCTTAGGTGACATAAGTTGCATCCGAAAATATATATGTCATAGGTGAAATCTCAAGTTTGAATGATTGCGTCATGACTAAATATAGGAATGTATTGCGCAATATATAGTAATCCATATTTAATCGTGATCAAAAAGTTTCTTGACCGATATTAACGAAATTTGGCACACTTATTCAGCACTGCCAGGACTCGACGTGACTAAGGGACTGACGCTAAACTATTCTTAGTTACGGCGCAATCGCGCAAAACGCTGTTTACCCTTGTGTTCAGATCTCCTCCTAGATAGTAACAGATATCAAAAATCTAAACTGTGGAAACTGTTATAAGACTCATGGCAACAAATCATCACGAAAAAAATATTTGTTTATTTAACTTCCTGGTTGCGCGCTATTGGCGCAAAGTTTGTCAAAAATGTCAAAGTTGTCCGATTTTGATGAAATTTGTTTTCCAAATAGATTTAGGCGTCCTTATTTCATATCCGGAGTCAAAAATGTTTTTTGCTCAATCATTTTCAAAATGGCCGCTATTGAAATTTTGTTTTCGCCATAACTCAAAAACCATAACAATTAGAAACACACAATAAATATAAAAAATGTTTCTCTCATTGAGATCTACAAAATGAGTTCAAGGTCAAGGGTCAAAGGTCAAGGTAATTTTTTATAGATTTTCAAAACAACGAGTCTTCTTTTTTATTGGGAGATATTTCAAATAAAATGTAACCTTTTTCAAAACTTTTTTACATTATATAATGTGACGATGTCTTCTCAGTTGAACACAATTTTTTTGTTGAAAAAATATGTAAAAATGGTGTCGCAACATGGATTTTGATGAAAATTAGACTGTATCACTGTTCTAAGCCACTGTATGACCTTGAATAATTTTTCAAGGTCAAACCAACTTACTTTCACTATTTCAATCAATTTCATCGATTAAAAGTCCTCAAATGTCAGAAATAACAAAGTTGACATTTCATCCCCCCTTTTTTTGACAATTTGGAAATTTGCAATTTTTCACCAAAAAATGTTACTTTTGGATAAATATACCTTATTTGACCATAAGTAGACGATACAAACCCTAAAAACCCAGAAATAGCCCCATCTACCCTCTTTATTAAGGTCTTTCCCTTTCCAAAGGGAAGACCTTATTGATTTCGTTCTGCCTATTATTCTTTTTTTTCTGCCATCAGCGTCAAAAAATTGCCTCGAGCGATTTTGATGAAATTTGGCACACTTATTCGGCACTGCCTGGAATCGACATGACTTAGGGCCTGACGCTAAACTATTCTTAGTTACGGCGCAATCGCGCAAAACGCTGTTTACCCTTGTGTTCAGATCTCCTCCGAAACGGTAATAGTTATCAAGATTCTGTTTAGTGGAAATGGTACCGTACATCCTGGTGATGATTTATCATGCAAAAATGAATGCTCTAATTTACTTCCTGGTTGCACGCGTATGGCGCAAAGTTGGCGCAAAATGTCAATGTTGTCCGATTACAATGAAATTTGGTTTCCAGGTAGATTTGAGGGTCCTGATTACGATTCTGTGGTCAATTTTTTTTTGCGTTTACCATTGCCAAAATGTCGGTCGTCTAATGGTTTTTTACGTATAACTCGAAAACCGTTTCAGATAGTATAGACAATATATGAACAAAAAATGATCTTCTTAAAAAGACCTACAATTTGAGTCCAAAAAGTGCATGATTCGGTTAAACGGTTTCGAAATGGCGGCCAAAAAACTTCATCCAAAGCATTATTTAGTGTCGCGATGTGCCAACACAATTTGTTTCAAAACGGTAAGTCTTAAAGACTTGGGACCTTCACCAATCGTCTTAGGTGACATAAGTTGCATCCGAAAATATATATGTCATAGGTGAAATCTCAAGTTTGAATGATTGCGTCATGACTAAATATAGGAATGTATTGCGCAATATATAGTAATCCATATTTAATCGTGATCAAAAAGTTTCTTGACCGATATTAACGAAATTTGGCACACTTATTCAGCACTGCCAGGACTCGACGTGACTAAGGGACTGACGCTAAACTATTCTTAGTTACGGCGCAATCGCGCAAAACGCTGTTTACCCTTGTGTTCAGATCTCCTCCTAGATAGTAACAGATATCAAAAATCTAAACTGTGGAAACTGTTATAAGACTCATGGCAACAAATCATCACGAAAAAAATATTTGTTTATTTAACTTCCTGGTTGCGCGCTATTGGCGCAAAGTTTGTCAAAAATGTCAAAGTTGTCCGATTTTGATGAAATTTGTTTTCCAAATAGATTTAGGCGTCCTTATTTCATATCCGGAGTCAAAAATGTTTTTTGCTCAATCATTTTCAAAATGGCCGCTATTGAAATTTTGTTTTCGCCATAACTCAAAAACCATAACAATTAGAAACACACAATAAATATAAAAAATGTTTCTCTCATTGAGATCTACAAAATGAGTTCAAGGTCAAGGGTCAAAGGTCAAGGTAATTTTTTATAGATTTTCAAAACAACGAGTCTTCTTTTTTATTGGGAGATATTTCAAATAAAATGTAACCTTTTTCAAAACTTTTTTACATTATATAATGTGACGATGTCTTCTCAGTTGAACACAATTTTTTTGTTGAAAAAATATGTAAAAATGGTGTCGCAACATGGATTTTGATGAAAATTAGACTGTATCACTGTTCTAAGCCACTGTATGACCTTGAATAATTTTTCAAGGTCAAACCAACTTACTTTCACTATTTCAATCAATTTCATCGATTAAAAGTCCTCAAATGTCAGAAATAACAAAGTTGACATTTCATCCCCCCTTTTTTTGACAATTTGGAAATTTGCAATTTTTCACCAAAAAATGTTACTTTTGGATAAATATACCTTATTTGACCATAAGTAGACGATACAAACCCTAAAAACCCAGAAATAGCCCCATCTACCCTCTTTATTAAGGTCTTTCCCTTTCCAAAGGGAAGACCTTATTGATTTCGTTCTGCCTATTATTCTTTTTTTTCTGCCATCAGCGTCAAAAAATTGCCTCGAGCGATTTTGATGAAATTTGGCACACTTATTCGGCACTGCCTGGAATCGACATGACTTAGGGCCTGACGCTAAACTATTCTTAGTTACGGCGCAATCGCGCAAAACGCTGTTTACCCTTGTGTTCAGATCTCCTCCGAAACGGTAATAGTTATCAAGATTCTGTTTAGTGGAAATGGTACCGTACATCCTGGTGATGATTTATCATGCAAAAATGAATGCTCTAATTTACTTCCTGGTTGCACGCGTATGGCGCAAAGTTGGCGCAAAATGTCAATGTTGTCCGATTACAATGAAATTTGGTTTCCAGGTAGATTTGAGGGTCCTGATTACGATTCTGTGGTCAATTTTTTTGCGTTTACCATTGCCAAAATGTCGGTCGTCTAATGGTTTTTTACGTATAACTCGAAAACCGTTTCAGATAGTATAGACAATATATGAACAAAAAATGATCTTCTTAAAAAGACCTACAATTTGAGTCCAAAAAGTGCATGATTCGGTTAAACGGTTTCGAAATGGCGGCCAAAAAACTTCATCCAAAGCATTATTTAGTGCCGCGATGTGCCAACACAATTTGTTTCAAAACGGTAAGTCTTAAAGACTTGGGACCTTCACCAATCGTCTTAGGTGACATAAGTTGCATCCGAAAATATATATGTCATAGGTGAAATCTCAAGTTTGAATGATTGCGTCATGACTAAATATAGGAATGTATTGCGCAATATATAGTAATCCATATTTAATCGTGATCAAAAAGTTTCTTGACCGATATTAACGAAATTTGGCACACTTATTCAGCACTGCCAGGACTCGACGTGACTAAGGGACTGACGCTAAACTATTCTTAGTTACGGCGCAATCGCGCAAAACGCTGTTTACCCTTGTGTTCAGATCTCCTCCTAGATAGTAACAGATATCAAAAATCTAAACTGTGGAAACTGTTATAAGACTCATGGCAACAAATCATCACGAAAAAAATATTTGTTTATTTAACTTCCTGGTTGCGCGCTATTGGCGCAAAGTTTGTCAAAAATGTCAAAGTTGTCCGATTTTGATGAAATTTGTTTTCCAAATAGATTTAGGCGTCCTTATTTCATATCCGGAGTCAAAAATGTTTTTTGCTCAATCATTTTCAAAATGGCCGCTATTGAAATTTTGTTTTCGCCATAACTCAAAAACCATAACAATTAGAAACACACAATAAATATAAAAAATGTTTCTCTCATTGAGATCTACAAAATGAGTTCAAGGTCAAGGGTCAAAGGTCAAGGTAATTTTTTATAGATTTTCAAAACAACGAGTCTTCTTTTTTATTGGGAGATATTTCAAATAAAATGTAACCTTTTTCAAAACTTTTTTACATTATATAATGTGACGATGTCTTCTCAGTTGAACACAATTTTTTTGTTGAAAAAATATGTAAAAATGGTGTCGCAACATGGATTTTGATGAAAATTAGACTGTATCACTGTTCTAAGCCACTGTATGACCTTGAATAATTTTTCAAGGTCAAACCAACTTACTTTCACTATTTCAATCAATTTCATCGATTAAAAGTCCTCAAATGTCAGAAATAACAAAGTTGACATTTCATCCCCCCTTTTTTTGACAATTTGGAAATTTGCAATTTTTCACCAAAAAATGTTACTTTTGGATAAATATACCTTATTTGACCATAAGTAGACGATACAAACCCTAAAAACCCAGAAATAGCCCCATCTACCCTCTTTATTAAGGTCTTTCCCTTTCCAAAGGGAAGACCTTATTGATTTCGTTCTGCCTATTATTCTTTTTTTTCTGCCATCAGCGTCAAAAAATTGCCTCGAGCGATTTTGATGAAATTTGGCACACTTATTCGGCACTGCCTGGAATCGACATGACTTAGGGCCTGACGCTAAACTATTCTTAGTTACGGCGCAATCGCGCAAAACGCTGTTTACCCTTGTGTTCAGATCTCCTCCGAAACGGTAATAGTTATCAAGATTCTGTTTAGTGGAAATGGTACCGTACATCCTGGTGATGATTTATCATGCAAAAATGAATGCTCTAATTTACTTCCTGGTTGCACGCGTATGGCGCAAAGTTGGCGCAAAATGTCAATGTTGTCCGATTACAATGAAATTTGGTTTCCAGGTAGATTTGAGGGTCCTGATTACGATTCTGTGGTCAATTTTTTTTTGCGTTTACCATTGCCAAAATGTCGGTCGTCTAATGGTTTTTTACGTATAACTCGAAAACCGTTTCAGATAGTATAGACAATATATGAACAAAAAATGATCTTCTTAAAAAGACCTACAATTTGAGTCCAAAAAGTGCATGATTCGGTTAAACGGTTTCGAAATGGCGGCCAAAAAACTTCATCCAAAGCATTATTTAGTGTCGCGATGTGCCAACACAATTTGTTTCAAAACGGTAAGTCTTAAAGACTTGGGACCTTCACCAATCGTCTTAGGTGACATAAGTTGCATCCGAAAATATATATGTCATAGGTGAAATCTCAAGTTTGAATGATTGCGTCATGACTAAATATAGGAATGTATTGCGCAATATATAGTAATCCATATTTAATCGTGATCAAAAAGTTTCTTGACCGATATTAACGAAATTTGGCACACTTATTCAGCACTGCCAGGACTCGACGTGACTAAGGGACTGACGCTAAACTATTCTTAGTTACGGCGCAATCGCGCAAAACGCTGTTTACCCTTGTGTTCAGATCTCCTCCTAGATAGTAACAGATATCAAAAATCTAAACTGTGGAAACTGTTATAAGAATCATGGCAACAAATCATCACGAAAAAAATATTTGTTTATTTAACTTCCTGGTTGCGCGCTATTGGCGCAAAGTTTGTCAAAAATGTCAAAGTTGTCCGATTTTGATGAAATTTGTTTTCCAAATAGATTTAGGCGTCCTTATTTCATATCCGGAGTCAAAAATGTTTTTTGCTCAATCATTTTCAAAATGGCCGCTATTGAAATTTTGTTTTCGCCATAACTCAAAAACCATAACAATTAGAAACACACAATAAATATAAAAAATGTTTCTCTCATTGAGATCTACAAAATAAGTTCAAGGTCAAGGGTCAAAGGTCAAGGTAATTTTTTATAGATTTTCAAAACAACGAGTCTTCTTTTTTATTGGGAGATATTTCAAATAAAATGTAACCTTTTTCAAAACTTTTTTACATTATATAATGTGACGATGTCTTCTCAGTTGAACACAATTTTTTTGTTGAAAAAATATGTAAAAATGGTGTCGCAACATGGATTTTGATGAAAATTAGACTGTATCACTGTTCTAAGCCACTGTATGACCTTGAATAATTTTTCAAGGTCAAACCAACTTACTTTCACTATTTCAATCAATTTCATCGATTAAAAGTCCTCAAATGTCAGAAATAACAAAGTTGACATTTCATCCCCCCTTTTTTTGACAATTTGGAAATTTGCAATTTTTCACCAAAAAATGTTACTTTTGGATAAATATACCTTATTTGACCATAAGTAGACGATACAAACCCTAAAAACCCAGAAATAGCCCCATCTACCCTCTTTATTAAGGTCTTTCCCTTTCCAAAGGGAAGACCTTATTGATTTCGTTCTGCCTATTATTCTTTTTTTTCTGCCATCAGCGTCAAAAAGTTGCCTCGAGCGATTTTGATGAAATTTGGCACACTTATTCGGCACTGCCTGGAATCGACATGACTTAGGGCCTGACGCTAAACTATTCTTAGTTACGGCGCAATCGCGCAAAACGCTGTTTACCCTTGTGTTCAGATCTCCTCCGAAACGGTAATAGTTATCAAGATTCTGTTTAGTGGAAATGGTACCGTACATCCTGGTGATGATTTATCATGCAAAAATGAATGCTCTAATTTACTTCCTGGTTGCACGCGTATGGCGCAAAGTTGGCGCAAAATGTCAATGTTGTCCGATTACAATGAAATTTGGTTTCCAGGTAGATTTGAGGGTCCTGATTACGATTCTGTGGTCAATTTTTTTTTGCGTTTACCATTGCCAAAATGTCGGTCGTCTAATGGTTTTTTACGTATAACTCGAAAACCGTTTCAGATAGTATAGACAATATATGAACAAAAAATGATCTTCTTAAAAAGACCTACAATTTGAGTCCAAAAAGTGCATGATTCGGTTAAACGGTTTCGAAATGGCGGCCAAAAAACTTCATCCAAAGCATTATTTAGTGTCGCGATGTGCCAACACAATTTGTTTCAAAACGGTAAGTCTTAAAGACTTGGGACCTTCACCAATCGTCTTAGGTGACATAAGTTGCATCCGAAAATATATATATGTCATAGGTGAAATCTCAAGTTTGAATGATTGCGTCATGACTAAATATAGGAATGTATTGCGCAATATATAGTAATCCATATTTAATCGTGATCAAAAAGTTTCTTGACCGATATTAACGAAATTTGGCACACTTATTCAGCACTGCCAGGACTCGACGTGACTAAGGGACTGACGCTAAACTATTCTTAGTTACGGCGCAATCGCGCAAAACGCTGTTTACCCTTGTGTTCAGATCTCCTCCTAGATAGTAACAGATATCAAAAATCTAAACTGTGGAAACTGTTATAAGACTCATGGCAACAAATCATCACGAAAAAAATATTTGTTTATTTAACTTCCTGGTTGCGCGCTATTGGCGCAAAGTTTGTCAAAAATGTCAAAGTTGTCCGATTTTGATGAAATTTGTTTTCCAAATAGATTTAGGCGTCCTTATTTCATATCCGGAGTCAAAAATGTTTTTTGCTCAATCATTTTCAAAATGGCCGCTATTGAAATTTTGTTTTCGCCATAACTCAAAAACCATAACAATTAGAAACACACAATAAATATAAAAAATGTTTCTCTCATTGAGATCTACAAAATGAGTTCAAGGTCAAGGGTCAAAGGTCAAGGTAATTTTTTATAGATTTTCAAAACAACGAGTCTTCTTTTTTATTGGGAGATATTTCAAATAAAATGTAACCTTTTTCAAAACTTTTTTACATTATATAATGTGACGATGTCTTCTCAGTTGAACACAATTTTTTTGTTGAAAAAATATGTAAAAATGGTGTCGCAACATGGATTTTGATGAAAATTAGACTGTATCACTGTTCTAAGCCACTGTATGACCTTGAATAATTTTTCAAGGTCAAACCAACTTACTTTCACTATTTCAATCAATTTCATCGATTAAAAGTCCTCAAATGTCAGAAATAACAAAGTTGACATTTCATCCCCCCTTTTTTTGACAATTTGGAAATTTGCAATTTTTCACCAAAAAATGTTACTTTTGGATAAATATACCTTATTTGACCATAAGTAGACGATACAAACCCTAAAAACCCAGAAATAGCCCCATCTACCCTCTTTATTAAGGTCTTTCCCTTTCCAAAGGGAAGACCTTATTGATTTCGTTCTGCCTATTATTCTTTTTTTTCTGCCATCAGCGTCAAAAAATTGCCTCGAGCGATTTTGATGAAATTTGGCACACTTATTCGGCACTGCCTGGAATCGACATGACTTAGGGCCTGACGCTAAACTATTCTTAGTTACGGCGCAATCGCGCAAAACGCTGTTTACCCTTGTGTTCAGATCTCCTCCGAAACGGTAATAGTTATCAAGATTCTGTTTAGTGGAAATGGTACCGTACATCCTGGTGATGATTTATCATGCAAAAATGAATGCTCTAATTTACTTCCTGGTTGCACGCGTATGGCGCAAAGTTGGCGCAAAATGTCAATGTTGTCCGATTACAATGAAATTTGGTTTCCAGGTAGATTTGAGGGTCCTGATTACGATTCTGTGGTCAATTTTTTTTTGCGTTTACCATTGCCAAAATGTCGGTCGTCTAATGGTTTTTTACGTATAACTCGAAAACCGTTTCAGATAGTATAGACAATATATGAACAAAAAATGATCTTCTTAAAAAGACCTACAATTTGAGTCCAAAAAGTGCATGATTCGGTTAAACGGTTTCGAAATGGCGGCCAAAAAACTTCATCCAAAGCATTATTTAGTGTCGCGATGTGCCAACACAATTTGTTTCAAAACGGTAAGTCTTAAAGACTTGGGACCTTCACCAATCGTCTTAGGTGACATAAGTTGCATCCGAAAATATATATGTCATAGGTGAAATCTCAAGTTTGAATGATTGCGTCATGACTAAATATAGGAATGTATTGCGCAATATATAGTAATCCATATTTAATCGTGATCAAAAAGTTTCTTGACCGATATTAACGAAATTTGGCACACTTATTCAGCACTGCCAGGACTCGACGTGACTAAGGGACTGACGCTAAACTATTCTTAGTTACGGCGCAATCGCGCAAAACGCTGTTTACCCTTGTGTTCAGATCTCCTCCTAGATAGTAACAGATATCAAAAATCTAAACTGTGGAAACTGTTATAAGACTCATGGCAACAAATCATCACGAAAAAAATATTTGTTTATTTAACTTCCTGGTTGCGCGCTATTGGCGCAAAGTTTGTCAAAAATGTCAAAGTTGTCCGATTTTGATGAAATTTGTTTTCCAAATAGATTTAGGCGTCCTTATTTCATATCCGGAGTCAAAAATGTTTTTTGCTCAATCATTTTCAAAATGGCCGCTATTGAAATTTTGTTTTCGCCATAACTCAAAAACCATAACAATTAGAAACACACAATAAATATAAAAAATGTTTCTCTCATTGAGATCTACAAAATGAGTTCAAGGTCAAGGGTCAAAGGTCAAGGTAATTTTTTATAGATTTTCAAAACAACGAGTCTTCTTTTTTATTGGGAGATATTTCAAATAAAATGTAACCTTTTTCAAAACTTTTTTACATTATATAATGTGACGATGTCTTCTCAGTTGAACACAATTTTTTTGTTGAAAAAATATGTAAAAATGGTGTCGCAACATGGATTTTGATGAAAATTAGACTGTATCACTGTTCTAAGCCACTGTATGACCTTGAATAATTTTTCAAGGTCAAACCAACTTACTTTCACTATTTCAATCAATTTCATCGATTAAAAGTCCTCAAATGTCAGAAATAACAAAGTTGACATTTCATCCCCCCTTTTTTTGACAATTTGGAAATTTGCAATTTTTCACCAAAAAATGTTACTTTTGGATAAATATACCTTATTTGACCATAAGTAGACGATACAAACCCTAAAAACCCAGAAATAGCCCAACTACCCTCTTTATTAAGGTCTTTCCCTTTCCAAAGGGAAGACCTTATTGATTTCGTTCTGCCTATTATTCTTTTTTTCTGCCATCAGCGTCAAAAAATTGCCTCGAGCGATTTTGATGAAATTTGGCACACTTATTCGGCACTGCCTGGAATCGACATGACTTAGGGCCTGACGCTAAACTATTCTTAGTTACGGCGCAATCGCGCAAAACGCTGTTTACCCTTGTGTTCAGATCTCCTCCGAAACGGTAATAGTTATCAAGATTCTGTTTAGTGGAAATGGTACCGTACATCCTGGTGATGATTTATCATGCAAAAATGAATGCTCTAATTTACTTCCTGGTTGCACGCGTATGGCGCAAAGTTGGCGCAAAATGTCAATGTTGTCCGATTACAATGAAATTTGGTTTCCAGGTAGATTTGAGGGTCCTGATTACGATTCTGTGGTCAATTTTTTTTTGCGTTTACCATTGCCAAAATGTCGGTCGTCTAATGGTTTTTTACGTATAACTCGAAAACCGTTTCAGATAGTATAGACAATATATGAACAAAAAATGATCTTCTTAAAAAGACCTACAATTTGAGTCCAAAAAGTGCATGATTCGGTTAAACGGTTTCGAAATGGCGGCCAAAAAACTTCATCCAAAGCATTATTTAGTGTCGCGATGTGCCAACACAATTTGTTTCAAAACGGTAAGTCTTAAAGACTTGGGACCTTCACCAATCGTCTTAGGTGACATAAGTTGCATCCGAAAATATATATGTCATAGGTGAAATCTCAAGTTTGAATGATTGCGTCATGACTAAATATAGGAATGTATTGCGCAATATATAGTAATCCATATTTAATCGTGATCAAAAAGTTTCTTGACCGATATTAACGAAATTTGGCACACTTATTCAGCACTGCCAGGACTCGACGTGACTAAGGGACTGACGCTAAACTATTCTTAGTTACGGCGCAATCGCGCAAAACGCTGTTTACCCTTGTGTTCAGATCTCCTCCTAGATAGTAACAGATATCAAAAATCTAAACTGTGGAAACTGTTATAAGACTCATGGCAACAAATCATCACGAAAAAAATATTTGTTTATTTAACTTCCTGGTTGCGCGCTATTGGCGCAAAGTTTGTCAAAAATGTCAAAGTTGTCCGATTTTGATGAAATTTGTTTTCCAAATAGATTTAGGCGTCCTTATTTCATATCCGGAGTCAAAAATGTTTTTTGCTCAATCATTTTCAAAATGGCCGCTATTGAAATTTTGTTTTCGCCATAACTCAAAAACCATAACAATTAGAAACACACAATAAATATAAAAAATGTTTCTCTCATTGAGATCTACAAAATGAGTTCAAGGTCAAGGGTCAAAGGTCAAGGTAATTTTTTATAGATTTTCAAAACAACGAGTCTTCTTTTTTATTGGGAGATATTTCAAATAAAATGTAACCTTTTTCAAAACTTTTTTACATTATATAATGTGACGATGTCTTCTCAGTTGAACACAATTTTTTTGTTGAAAAAATATGTAAAAATGGTGTCGCAACATGGATTTTGATGAAAATTAGACTGTATCACTGTTCTAAGCCACTGTATGACCTTGAATAATTTTTCAAGGTCAAACCAACTTACTTTCACTATTTCAATCAATTTCATCGATTAAAAGTCCTCAAATGTCAGAAATAACAAAGTTGACATTTCATCCCCCCTTTTTTTGACAATTTGGAAATTTGCAATTTTTCACCAAAAAATGTTACTTTTGGATAAATATACCTTATTTGACCATAAGTAGACGATACAAACCCTAAAAACCCAGAAATAGCCCCATCTACCCTCTTTATTAAGGTCTTTCCCTTTCCAAAGGGAAGACCTTATTGATTTCGTTCTGCCTATTATTCTTTTTTTTCTGCCATCAGCGTCAAAAAATTGCCTCGAGCGATTTTGATGAAATTTGGCACACTTATTCGGCACTGCCTGGAATCGACATGACTTAGGGCCTGACGCTAAACTATTCTTAGTTACGGCGCAATCGCGCAAAACGCTGTTTACCCTTGTGTTCAGATCTCCTCCGAAACGGTAATAGTTATCAAGATTCTGTTTAGTGGAAATGGTACCGTACATCCTGGTGATGATTTATCATGCAAAAATGAATGCTCTAATTTACTTCCTGGTTGCACGCGTATGGCGCAAAGTTGGCGCAAAATGTCAATGTTGTCCGATTACAATGAAATTTGGTTTCCAGGTAGATTTGAGGGTCCTGATTACGATTCTGTGGTCAATTTTTTTTTTGCGTTTACCATTGCCAAAATGTCGGTCGTCTAATGGTTTTTTACGTATAACTCGAAAACCGTTTCAGATAGTATAGACAATATATGAACAAAAAATGATCTTCTTAAAAAGACCTACAATTTGAGTCCAAAAAGTGCATGATTCGGTTAAACGGTTTCGAAATGGCGGCCAAAAAACTTCATCCAAAGCATTATTTAGTGTCGCGATGTGCCAACACAATTTGTTTCAAAACGGTAAGTCTTAAAGACTTGGGACCTTCACCAATCGTCTTAGGTGACATAAGTTGCATCCGAAAATATATATGTCATAGGTGAAATCTCAAGTTTGAATGATTGCGTCATGACTAAATATAGGAATGTATTGCGCAATATATAGTAATCCATATTTAATCGTGATCAAAAAGTTTCTTGACCGATATTAACGAAATTTGGCACACTTATTCAGCACTGCCAGGACTCGACGTGACTAAGGGACTGACGCTAAACTATTCTTAGTTACGGCGCAATCGCGCAAAACGCTGTTTACCCTTGTGTTCAGATCTCCTCCTAGATAGTAACAGATATCAAAAATCTAAACTGTGGAAACTGTTATAAGACTCATGGCAACAAATCATCACGAAAAAAATATTTGTTTATTTAACTTCCTGGTTGCGCGCTATTGGCGCAAAGTTTGTCAAAAATGTCAAAGTTGTCCGATTTTGATGAAATTTGTTTTCCAAATAGATTTAGGCGTCCTTATTTCATATCCGGAGTCAAAAATGTTTTTTGCTCAATCATTTTCAAAATGGCCGCTATTGAAATTTTGTTTTCGCCATAACTCAAAAACCATAACAATTAGAAACACACAATAAATATAAAAAATGTTTCTCTCATTGAGATCTACAAAATGAGTTCAAGGTCAAGGGTCAAAGGTCAAGGTAATTTTTTATAGATTTTCAAAACAACGAGTCTTCTTTTTTATTGGGAGATATTTCAAATAAAATGTAACCTTTTTCAAAACTTTTTTACATTATATAATGTGACGATGTCTTCTCAGTTGAACACAATTTTTTTGTTGAAAAAATATGTAAAAATGGTGTCGCAACATGGATTTTGATGAAAATTAGACTGTATCACTGTTCTAAGCCACTGTATGACCTTGAATAATTTTTCAAGGTCAAACCAACTTACTTTCACTATTTCAATCAATTTCATCGATTAAAAGTCCTCAAATGTCAGAAATAACAAAGTTGACATTTCATCCCCCCTTTTTTTGACAATTTGGAAATTTGCAATTTTTCACCAAAAAATGTTACTTTTGGATAAATATACCTTATTTGACCATAAGTAGACGATACAAACCCTAAAAACCCAGAAATAGCCCCATCTACCCTCTTTATTAAGGTCTTTCCCTTTCCAAAGGGAAGACCTTATTGATTTCGTTCTGCCTATTATTCTTTTTTTTCTGCCATCAGCGTCAAAAAATTGCCTCGAGCGATTTTGATGAAATTTGGCACACTTATTCGGCACTGCCTGGAATCGACATGACTTAGGGCCTGACGCTAAACTATTCTTAGTTACGGCGCAATCGCGCAAAACGCTGTTTACCCTTGTGTTCAGATCTCCTCCGAAACGGTAATAGTTATCAAGATTCTGTTTAGTGGAAATGGTACCGTACATCCTGGTGATGATTTATCATGCAAAAATGAATGCTCTAATTTACTTCCTGGTTGCACGCGTATGGCGCAAAGTTGGCGCAAAATGTCAATGTTGTCCGATTACAATGAAATTTGGTTTCCAGGTAGATTTGAGGGTCCTGATTACGATTCTGTGGTCAATTTTTTTTTTGCGTTTACCATTGCCAAAATGTCGGTCGTCTAATGGTTTTTTACGTATAACTCGAAAACCGTTTCAGATAGTATAGACAATATATGAACAAAAAATGATCTTCTTAAAAAGACCTACAATTTGAGTCCAAAAAGTGCATGATTCGGTTAAACGGTTTCGAAATGGCGGCCAAAAAACTTCATCCAAAGCATTATTTAGTGTCGCGATGTGCCAACACAATTTGTTTCAAAACGGTAAGTCTTAAAGACTTGGGACCTTCACCAATCGTCTTAGGTGACATAAGTTGCATCCGAAAATATATATGTCATAGGTGAAATCTCAAGTTTGAATGATTGCGTCATGACTAAATATAGGAATGTATTGCGCAATATATAGTAATCCATATTTAATCGTGATCAAAAAGTTTCTTGACCGATATTAACGAAATTTGGCACACTTATTCAGCACTGCCAGGACTCGACGTGACTAAGGGACTGACGCTAAACTATTCTTAGTTACGGCGCAATCGCGCAAAACGCTGTTTACCCTTGTGTTCAGATCTCCTCCTAGATAGTAACAGATATCAAAAATCTAAACTGTGGAAACTGTTATAAGACTCATGGCAACAAATCATCACGAAAAAAATATTTGTTTATTTAACTTCCTGGTTGCGCGCTATTGGCGCAAAGTTTGTCAAAAATGTCAAAGTTGTCCGATTTTGATGAAATTTGTTTTCCAAATAGATTTAGGCGTCCTTATTTCATATCCGGAGTCAAAAATGTTTTTTGCTCAATCATTTTCAAAATGGCCGCTATTGAAATTTTGTTTTCGCCATAACTCAAAAACCATAACAATTAGAAACACACAATAAATATAAAAAATGTTTCTCTCATTGAGATCTACAAAATGAGTTCAAGGTCAAGGGTCAAAGGTCAAGGTAATTTTTTATAGATTTTCAAAACAACGAGTCTTCTTTTTTATTGGGAGATATTTCAAATAAAATGTAACCTTTTTCAAAACTTTTTTACATTATATAATGTGACGATGTCTTCTCAGTTGAACACAATTTTTTTGTTGAAAAAATATGTAAAAATGGTGTCGCAACATGGATTTTGATGAAAATTAGACTGTATCACTGTTCTAAGCCACTGTATGACCTTGAATAATTTTTCAAGGTCAAACCAACTTACTTTCACTATTTCAATCAATTTCATCGATTAAAAGTCCTCAAATGTCAGAAATAACAAAGTTGACATTTCATCCCCCCTTTTTTTGACAATTTGGAAATTTGCAATTTTTCACCAAAAAATGTTACTTTTGGATAAATATACCTTATTTGACCATAAGTAGACGATACAAACCCTAAAAACCCAGAAATAGCCCCATCTACCCTCTTTATTAAGGTCTTTCCCTTTCCAAAGGGAAGACCTTATTGATTTCGTTCTGCCTATTATTCTTTTTTTTCTGCCATCAGCGTCAAAAAATTGCCTCGAGCGATTTTGATGAAATTTGGCACACTTATTCGGCACTGCCTGGAATCGACATGACTTAGGGCCTGACGCTAAACTATTCTTAGTTACGGCGCAATCGCGCAAAACGCTGTTTACCCTTGTGTTCAGATCTCCTCCGAAACGGTAATAGTTATCAAGATTCTGTTTAGTGGAAATGGTACCGTACATCCTGGTGATGATTTATCATGCAAAAATGAATGCTCTAATTTACTTCCTGGTTGCACGCGTATGGCGCAAAGTTGGCGCAAAATGTCAATGTTGTCCGATTACAATGAAATTTGGTTTCCAGGTAGATTTGAGGGTCCTGATTACGATTCTGTGGTCAATTTTTTTTTTGCGTTTACCATTGCCAAAATGTCGGTCGTCTAATGGTTTTTTACGTATAACTCGAAAACCGTTTCAGATAGTATAGACAATATATGAACAAAAAATGATCTTCTTAAAAAGACCTACAATTTGAGTCCAAAAAGTGCATGATTCGGTTAAACGGTTTCGAAATGGCGGCCAAAAAACTTCATCCAAAGCATTATTTAGTGTCGCGATGTGCCAACACAATTTGTTTCAAAACGGTAAGTCTTAAAGACTTGGGACCTTCACCAATCGTCTTAGGTGACATAAGTTGCATCCGAAAATATATATGTCATAGGTGAAATCTCAAGTTTGAATGATTGCGTCATGACTAAATATAGGAATGTATTGCGCAATATATAGTAATCCATATTTAATCGTGATCAAAAAGTTTCTTGACCGATATTAACGAAATTTGGCACACTTATTCAGCACTGCCAGGACTCGACGTGACTAAGGGACTGACGCTAAACTATTCTTAGTTACGGCGCAATCGCGCAAAACGCTGTTTACCCTTGTGTTCAGATCTCCTCCTAGATAGTAACAGATATCAAAAATCTAAACTGTGGAAACTGTTATAAGACTCATGGCAACAAATCATCACGAAAAAAATATTTGTTTATTTAACTTCCTGGTTGCGCGCTATTGGCGCAAAGTTTGTCAAAAATGTCAAAGTTGTCCGATTTTGATGAAATTTGTTTTCCAAATAGATTTAGGCGTCCTTATTTCATATCCGGAGTCAAAAATGTTTTTTGCTCAATCATTTTCAAAATGGCCGCTATTGAAATTTTGTTTTCGCCATAACTCAAAAACCATAACAATTAGAAACACACAATAAATATAAAAAATGTTTCTCTCATTGAGATCTACAAAATGAGTTCAAGGTCAAGGGTCAAAGGTCAAGGTAATTTTTTATAGATTTTCAAAACAACGAGTCTTCTTTTTTATTGGGAGATATTTCAAATAAAATGTAACCTTTTTCAAAACTTTTTTACATTATATAATGTGACGATGTCTTCTCAGTTGAACACAATTTTTTTGTTGAAAAAATATGTAAAAATGGTGTCGCAACATGGATTTTGATGAAAATTAGACTGTATCACTGTTCTAAGCCACTGTATGACCTTGAATAATTTTTCAAGGTCAAACCAACTTACTTTCACTATTTCAATCAATTTCATCGATTAAAAGTCCTCAAATGTCAGAAATAACAAAGTTGACATTTCATCCCCCCTTTTTTTGACAATTTGGAAATTTGCAATTTTTCACCAAAAAATGTTACTTTTGGATAAATATACCTTATTTGACCATAAGTAGACGATACAAACCCTAAAAACCCAGAAATAGCCCCATCTACCCTCTTTATTAAGGTCTTTCCCTTTCCAAAGGGAAGACCTTATTGATTTCGTTCTGCCTATTATTCTTTTTTTTCTGCCATCAGCGTCAAAAAATTGCCTCGAGCGATTTTGATGAAATTTGGCACACTTATTCGGCACTGCCTGGAATCGACATGACTTAGGGCCTGACGCTAAACTATTCTTAGTTACGGCGCAATCGCGCAAAACGCTGTTTACCCTTGTGTTCAGATCTCCTCCGAAACGGTAATAGTTATCAAGATTCTGTTTAGTGGAAATGGTACCGTACATCCTGGTGATGATTTATCATGCAAAAATGAATGCTCTAATTTACTTCCTGGTTGCACGCGTATGGCGCAAAGTTGGCGCAAAATGTCAATGTTGTCCGATTACAATGAAATTTGGTTTCCAGGTAGATTTGAGGGTCCTGATTACGATTCTGTGGTCAATTTTTTTTTGCGTTTACCATTGCCAAAATGTCGGTCGTCTAATGGTTTTTTACGTATAACTCGAAAACCGTTTCAGATAGTATAGACAATATATGAACAAAAAATGATCTTCTTAAAAAGACCTACAATTTGAGTCCAAAAAGTGCATGATTCGGTTAAACGGTTTCGAAATGGCGGCCAAAAAACTTCATCCAAAGCATTATTTAGTGTCGCGATGTGCCAACACAATTTGTTTCAAAACGGTAAGTCTTAAAGACTTGGGACCTTCACCAATCGTCTTAGGTGACATAAGTTGCATCCGAAAATATATATGTCATAGGTGAAATCTCAAGTTTGAATGATTGCGTCATGACTAAATATAGGAATGTATTGCGCAATATATAGTAATCCATATTTAATCGTGATCAAAAAGTTTCTTGACCGATATTAACGAAATTTGGCACACTTATTCAGCACTGCCAGGACTCGACGTGACTAAGGGACTGACGCTAAACTATTCTTAGTTACGGCGCAATCGCGCAAAACGCTGTTTACCCTTGTGTTCAGATCTCCTCCTAGATAGTAACAGATATCAAAAATCTAAACTGTGGAAACTGTTATAAGACTCATGGCAACAAATCATCACGAAAAAAATATTTGTTTATTTAACTTCCTGGTTGCGCGCTATTGGCGCAAAGTTTGTCAAAAATGTCAAAGTTGTCCGATTTTGATGAAATTTGTTTTCCAAATAGATTTAGGCGTCCTTATTTCATATCCGGAGTCAAAAATGTTTTTTGCTCAATCATTTTCAAAATGGCCGCTATTGAAATTTTGTTTTCGCCATAACTCAAAAACCATAACAATTAGAAACACACAATAAATATAAAAAATGTTTCTCTCATTGAGATCTACAAAATGAGTTCAAGGTCAAGGGTCAAAGGTCAAGGTAATTTTTTATAGATTTTCAAAACAACGAGTCTTCTTTTTTATTGGGAGATATTTCAAATAAAATGTAACCTTTTTCAAAACTTTTTTACATTATATAATGTGACGATGTCTTCTCAGTTGAACACAATTTTTTTGTTGAAAAAATATGTAAAAATGGTGTCGCAACATGGATTTTGATGAAAATTAGACTGTATCACTGTTCTAAGCCACTGTATGACCTTGAATAATTTTTCAAGGTCAAACCAACTTACTTTCACTATTTCAATCAATTTCATCGATTAAAAGTCCTCAAATGTCAGAAATAACAAAGTTGACATTTCATCCCCCCTTTTTTTGACAATTTGGAAATTTGCAATTTTTCACCAAAAAATGTTACTTTTGGATAAATATACCTTATTTGACCATAAGTAGACGATACAAACCCTAAAAACCCAGAAATAGCCCCATCTACCCTCTTTATTAAGGTCTTTCCCTTTCCAAAGGGAAGACCTTATTGATTTCGTTCTGCCTATTATTCTTTTTTTTCTGCCATCAGCGTCAAAAAATTGCCTCGAGCGATTTTGATGAAATTTGGCACACTTATTCGGCACTGCCTGGAATCGACATGACTTAGGGCCTGACGCTAAACTATTCTTAGTTACGGCGCAATCGCGCAAAACGCTGTTTACCCTTGTGTTCAGATCTCCTCCGAAACGGTAATAGTTATCAAGATTCTGTTTAGTGGAAATGGTACCGTACATCCTGGTGATGATTTATCATGCAAAAATGAATGCTCTAATTTACTTCCTGGTTGCACGCGTATGGCGCAAAGTTGGCGCAAAATGTC
Organism: Arcuatula senhousia; assembly: GCA_963971305.1. Lineage (NCBI taxonomy): Eukaryota > Metazoa > Mollusca > Bivalvia > Mytilida > Mytilidae > Arcuatula > Arcuatula senhousia. The sequence goes on along the minus strand of OZ020314.1, from coordinate 27,000,035 downwards.
AATGTTGTCCGATTACAATGAAATTTGGTTTCCAGGTAGATTTGAGGGTCCTGATTACGATTCTGTGGTCAATTTTTTTTTGCGTTTACCATTGCCAAAATGTCGGTCGTCTAATGGTTTTTTACGTATAACTCGAAAACCGTTTCAGATAGTATAGACAATATATGAACAAAAAATGATCTTCTTAAAAAGACCTACAATTTGAGTCCAAAAAGTGCATGATTCGGTTAAACGGTTTCGAAATGGCGGCCAAAAAACTTCATCCAAAGCATTATTTAGTGTCGCGATGTGCCAACACAATTTGTTTCAAAACGGTAAGTCTTAAAGACTTGGGGACCTTCACCAATCGTCTTAGGTGACATAAGTTGCATCCGAAAATATATATGTCATAGGTGAAATCTCAAGTTTGAATGATTGCGTCATGACTAAATATAGGAATGTATTGCGCAATATATAGTAATCCATATTTAATCGTGATCAAAAAGTTTCTTGACCGATATTAACGAAATTTGGCACACTTATTCAGCACTGCCAGGACTCGACGTGACTAAGGGACTGACGCTAAACTATTCTTAGTTACGGCGCAATCGCGCAAAACGCTGTTTACCCTTGTGTTCAGATCTCCTCCTAGATAGTAACAGATATCAAAAATCTAAACTGTGGAAACTGTTATAAGACTCATGGCAACAAATCATCACGAAAAAAATATTTGTTTATTTAACTTCCTGGTTGCGCGCTATTGGCGCAAAGTTTGTCAAAAATGTCAAAGTTGTCCGATTTTGATGAAATTTGTTTTTCCAAATAGATTTAGGCGTCCTTATTTCATATCCGGAGTCAAAAATGTTTTTGCTCAATCATTTTCAAAATGGCCGCTATTGAAATTTTGTTTTCGCCATAACTCAAAACCATAACAATTAGAAACACACAATAAATATAAAAAATGTTTCTCTCATTGAGATCTACAAATGAGTTCAAGGTCAAGGGTCAAAGGTCAAGGTAATTTTTTATAGATTTTCAAAACAACGAGTCTTCTTTTTTATTGGGAGATATTTCAAATAAAATGTAACCTTTTTCAAAACTTTTTTACATTATATAATGTGACGATGTCTTCTCAGTTGAACACAATTTTTTTGTTGAAAAAATATGTAAAAATGGTGTCGCAACATGGATTTTGATGAAAATTAGACTGTATCACTGTTCTAAGCCACTGTATGACCTTGAATAATTTTCAAGGTCAAACCAACTTACTTTCACTATTTCAATCAATTTCATCGATTAAAAGTCCTCAAATGTCAGAAATAACAAGTTGACATTTCATCCCCCCTTTTTTGGACAATTTGGAAATTTGCAATTTTTCACCAAAAAATGTTTACTTTTGGATAAATATACCTTATTTGACCATAAGTAGACGATACAACCCTAAAAACCCAGAAATAGCCCCATCTACCCTCTTTATTAAGGTCTTTCCCTTTCCAAAGGGAAGACCTTATTGATTCGTTCTGCCTATTATTCTTTTTTTTCTGCCATCAGCGTCAAAAAATTGCCTCGAGCGATTTTGATGAAATTTGGCACACTTATTCGGCACTGCCTGGAATCGACATGACTTAGGGCCTGACGCTAAACTATTCTTAGTTACGGCGCAATCGCGCAAAACGCTGTTTACCCTTGTGTTCAGATCTCCTCCGAAACGGTAATAGTTATCAAGATTCTGTTTAGTGGAAATGGTACCGTACATCCTGGTGATGATTTATCATGCAAAAATGAATGCTCTAATTTACTTCCTGGTTGCACGCGTATGGCGCAAAGTTGGCGCAAAATGTCAATGTTGTCCGATTACAATGAAATTTGGTTTCCAGGTAGATTTGAGGGTCCTGATTACGATTCTGTGGTCAATTTTTTTTTGCGTTTACCATTGCCAAAATGTCGGTCGTCTAATGGTTTTTTACGTATAACTCGAAAACCGTTTCAGATAGTATAGACAATATATGAACAAAAAATGATCTTCTTAAAAAGACCTACAATTTGAGTCCAAAAAGTGCATGATTCGGTTAAACGGTTTCGAAATGGCGGCCAAAAAACTTCATCCAAAGCATTATTTAGTGTCGCGATGTGCCAACACAATTTGTTTCAAAACGGTAAGTCTTAAAGACTTGGGACCTTCACCAATCGTCTTAGGTGACATAAGTTGCATCCGAAAATATATATGTCATAGGTGAAATCTCAAGTTTGAATGATTGCGTCATGACTAAATATAGGAATGTATTGCGCAATATATAGTAATCCATATTTAATCGTGATCAAAAAGTTTCTTGACCGATATTAACGAAATTTGGCACACTTATTCAGCACTGCCAGGACTCGACGTGACTAAGGGGACTGACGCTAAACTATTCTTAGTTACGGCGCAATCGCGCAAAACGCTGTTTACCCTTGTGTTCAGATCTCCTCCTAGATAGTAACAGATATCAAAAATCTAAACTGTGGAAACTGTTATAAGACTCATGGCAACAAATCATCACGAAAAAATATTTGTTTATTTAACTTCCTGGTTGCGCGCTATTGGCGCAAAGTTTGTCAAAAATGTCAAAGTTGTCCGATTTTGATGAAATTTGGTTTTCCAAATAGATTTAGGCGTCCTTATTTCATATCCGGAGTCAAAAATGTTTTTTGCTCAATCATTTTCAAAATGGCCGCTATTGAAATTTTGTTTTCGCCATAACTCAAAAACCATAACAATTAGAAACACACAATAAATATAAAAAATGTTTCTCTCATTGAGATCTACAAAATGAGTTCAAGGTCAAGGGTCAAAGGTCAAGGTAATTTTTTATAGATTTTCAAAACAACGAGTCTTCTTTTTTATTGGGAGATATTTCAAATAAAATGTAACCTTTTTCAAAACTTTTTTACATTATATAATGTGACGATGTCTTCTCAGTTGAACACAATTTTTTTTGTTGAAAAAATATGTAAAAATGGTGTCGCAACATGGATTTTGATGAAAATTAGACTGTATCACTGTTCTAAGCCACTGTATGACCTTGAATAATTTTTCAAGGTCAACCAACTTACTTTCACTATTTCAATCAATTTCATCGATAAAAGTCCTCAAATGTCAGAAATAACAAAGTTGACATTTCATCCCCCTTTTTTGACAATTTGGAAATTTGCAATTTTTCACCAAAAAATGTTACTTTTGGATAAATATACCTTATTTGACCATAAGTAGACGATACAAACCCTAAAAACCCAGAAATTAGCCCCATCTACCCTCTTTATTAAGGTCTTTCCCTTTCCAAAGGGAAGACCTTATTGATTTCGTTCTGCCTATTATTCTTTTTTTTCTGCCATCAGCGTCAAAAAATTGCCTCGAGCGATTTTGATGAAATTTGGCACACTTATTCGGCACTGCCTGGAATCGACATGACTTAGGGCCTGACGCTAAACTATTCTTAGTTACGGCGCAATCGCGCAAAACGCTGTTTACCCTTGTGTTCAGATCTCCTCCGAAACGGTAATAGTTATCAAGATTCTGTTTAGTGGAAATGGTTCCGTACATCCTGGGTGATGATTTATCATGCAAAAATGAATGCTCTAATTTACTTCCTGGTTGCACGCGTATGGCGCAAAGTTGGCGCAAAATGTCAATGTTGTCCGATTACAATGAAATTTGGTTTCCAGGTAGATTTGAGGGTCCTGATTACGATTCTGTGGTCAATTTTTTTTTGCGTTTACCATTGCCAAAATGTCGGTCGTCTAATGGTTTTTTACGTATAACTCGAAAACCGTTTCAGATAGTATAGACAATATATGAACAAAAAATGATCTTCTTAAAAAGACCTACAATTTGAGTCCAAAAAGTGCATGATTCGGTTTAAACGGTTTCGAAATGGCGGCAAAAAACTTCATCCAAAGCATTATTTAGTGTCGCGATGTGCCAACACAATTTGTTTCAAAACGGTAAGTCTTAAAGACTTGGGACCTTCACCAATCGTCTTAGGTGACATAAGTTGCATCCGAAAATATATATGTCATAGGTGAAATCTCAAGTTTGAATGATTGCGTCATGACTAAATATAGGAATGTATTGCGCAATATATAGTAATCCATATTTAATCGTGATCAAAAAGTTTCTTGACCGATATTAACGAAATTTGGCACACTTATTCAGCACTGCCAGGACTCGACGTGACTAAGGGACTGACGCTAAACTATTCTTAGTTACGGCGCAATCGCGCAAAACGCTGTTTACCCTTGTGTTCAGATCTTCCTCCTAGATAGTAACAGATATCAAAAATCTAAACTGTGGAAACTGTTATAAGACTCATGGCAACAAATCATCACGAAAAAAATATTTGTTTATTTAACTTCCTGGTTGCGCGCTATTGGCGCAAAGTTTGTCAAAAATGTCAAAGTTGTCCGATTTTGATGAAATTTGTTTTCCAAATAGATTTAGGCGTCCTTATTTCATATCCGGAGTCAAAAATGTTTTTTGCTCAATCATTTTCAAAATGGCCGCTATTGAAATTTTGTTTTTCGCCATAACTCAAAAACCATAACAATTAGAAACACACAATAAATATAAAAAATGTTCTCTCATTGAGATCTACAAAATGAGTTCAAGGTCAAGGGTCAAAGGTCAAGGTAATTTTTTATAGATTTTCAAAACAACGAGTCTTCTTTTTTATTGGGAGATATTTCAAATAAAATGTAACCTTTTTCAAAACTTTTTTACATTATATAATGTGACGATGTCTTCTCAGTTGAACACAATTTTTTTGTTGAAAAAATATGTAAAAATGGTGTCGCAACATGGATTTTGATGAAAATTAGACTGTATCACTGTTCTAAGCCACTGTATGACCTTGAATAATTTTCAAGGTCAAACCAACTTACTTTCACTATTTCAATCAATTTCATCGATTAAAAGTCCTCAAATGTCAGAAATAACAAAGTTGACATTTCATCCCCCCTTTTTTTGACAATTTGGAAATTTGCAATTTTTCACCAAAAAATGTTACTTTTGG